>RPFO01000065.1:2410483-2680483 GCA_009746045.1 Mesostigma viride
GGCACTGAACGCAAAGGTTTTCACCTTTGCGGAGTGTCTGATCAGAATATTCTAGACGGTGATAAACACAGGCCGAGGAGAAGAAGGGGTCAAACACTGTGAAAGTGCTGCATGGCCGCCCCATGCATGCATGCGTGGTGGATGAAGAGGTTGCACAAGCAGGGGCAGGTAAGCACAAGAACAAGCCATCATGCATGCGCAGCGGACCTGCTGCATGGCCAATTCATAGGCATGGCACACAGGTTGGCTACAGGATGGCAAGTTGTGCTGGCTTGGTGTGTGTGTGTGTGTGCGCGCGCACGTGCGTGTGTGTGTGTGTGTGTGTGTCAGTCAGTCAGTCAGTCAGTCAGTCAGTCAGTCAGTCAGTCAGTCAGTCAGTCAGTCAGTCAGTCAGTCAGTCAGTCAGTCAGTCAGTCAGTCAGTCAGTCAGTCAGTCAGTCAGTCAGTCAGTCAGTCAGTCAGTCAGTCAGTCAGTCAGTCAGTCAGTCAGTCAGTCAGTCAGTCAGTCAGTCAGTCAGTCAGTCAGTCAGTCAGTCAGTCAGTCAGTCAGTCAGTCAGTCAGTCAGTCAGTCAGTCAGTCAGTCAGTCAGTCAGTCAGTCAGTCAGTCAGTCAGTCAGTCAGTCAGTCAGTCAGTCAGTCAGTCAGTCAGTCAGTCAGTCAGTCAGTCAGTCAGTCAGTCAGTCAGTCAGTCAGTCAGTCAGTCAGTCAGTCAGTCAGTCAGTCAGTCAGTCAGTCAGTCAGTCAGTCAGTCAGTCAGTCAGTCAGTCAGTCAGTCAGTCAGTCAGTCAGTCAGTCAGTCAGTCAGTCAGTCAGTCAGTCAGTCAGTCAGTCAGTCAGTCAGTCAGTCAGTCAGTCAGTCAGTCAGTCAGTCAGTCAGTCAGTCAGTCAGTCAGTCAGTCAGTCAGTCAGTCAGTCAGTCAGTCAGTCAGTCAGTCAGTCAGTCAGTCAGTCAGTCAGTCAGTCAGTCAGTCAGTCAGTCAGTCAGTCAGTCAGTCAGTCAGTCAGTCAGTCAGTCAGTCAGTCAGTCAGTCAGTCAGTCAGTCAGTCAGTCAGTCAGTCAGTCAGTCAGTCAGTCAGTCAGTCAGTCAGTCAGTCAGTCAGTCAGTCAGTCAGTCAGTCAGTCAGTCAGTCAGTCAGTCAGTCAGTCAGTCAGTCAGTCAGTCAGTCAGTCAGTCAGTCAGTCAGTCAGTCAGTCAGTCAGTCAGTCAGTCAGTCAGTCAGTCAGTCAGTCAGTCAGTCAGTCAGTCAGTCAGTCAGTCAGTCAGTCAGTCAGTCAGTCAGTCAGTCAGTCAGTCAGTCAGTCAGTCAGTCAGTCAGTCAGTCAGTCAGTCAGTCAGTCAGTCAGTCAGTCAGTCAGTCAGTCAGTCAGTCAGTCAGTCAGTCAGTCAGTCAGTCAGTCAGTCAGTCAGTCAGTCAGTCAGTCAGTCAGTCTGTCTGTCTGTCTGTATGTGCATGCGTATGCATGCATGCCAATTGTATGCGTGTGTGCGTCCTCTAACACACAGCAAGAAAAGTCCTGAGAAGCAAGCATGGAAATAAAAAAAAGTCCTGAGAAGCAATTGGAAATAAGCGGTTACTTATTGTTAGATAAGCAGCTACCCAAGAACCATGACATGCAGGAACTCTGATGTGTGTGACCAGATTGCACTTGCCCACCGGGTGAGGTGTGTTGCTGCTGTTAGCTGCATGCTCTCAGACGCAACCAAGGCATGCTGGCAGTCGTAGCATAGCCGGGAGGTCGAGAAAGAGATCAGGATTGAGAACTTTAGGGCGAGAAGAGATCAGGTTGACAAGATTTCGGTGTCCAGACCCCCCTTCCCCCCCCCTTCTCTACCCCTCTCGCCCGCCCCCCCCCCCCCCTCCCTCTCCCCTCCCTCTCCCCCTCCCTCCCCCCTCCCTCCCCCCTCCCCCCCTCCCCCTCCCCCCTCCCCCCCTCCCTCCCTCCTCCCTCCCTCCTCCCCTCTCCCCCCCTCCCTCCCCCTCCCTCCCCCCTCCCTCCCCCCTCCCTCCCCCTCCCTCCCCCCCTCCCTCCCCCCTCCCTCCCTCCCTCCCTCCCTCCCTCCCTCCTCCCTCCCTCCCTCCCTCCCTCCCTCCCTCCCTCCCTCCCTCCCTCCCTCCCTCCCTCCCTCCCTCCCTCCTCCCTCCCTCCCTCCCTCCCTCCCCCCCCCCTCCCTCCCCCCCCCTCCTCCCTCCCTCCCTCCCTCCCTCCCTCCCTCCCTCCTCCCTCCCTCCCTCCCTCCCTCCCTCCCTCCTCCCTCCCTCCCTCCCTCCCTCCCTCCCTCCCTCCCTCCCTCCCTCCCTCCCTCCTCCCTCCCTCCCTCCCTCCCTCCCTCCCTCCCTCCCTCTCGATCCCTCCCTCCCTCGATCCCTCCCTCCCTCGATCCCTCCCTCCCTCGATCCCTCCCTCCCTCGATCCCTCCCTCCCTCGATCCCTCCCTCCCTCGATCCCTCCCTCCCTCCCTCCCTCCCTCCCTCCCTCCCTCCCTCCCTCCCTCCCTCCCTCCCTCCCTCCCTCCCTCCCTCCCTCCCTCCCTCCCTCCCTCCCTCCCTCCTCCCTCCCTCCCTCCCTCCCTCCCTCCCTCCCTCCTCCCTCCCTCCCTCCCTCCTCCCTCCCTCCGTCCCTCCCTCCCTCCCTCCGTCCCTCCCTCCCTCCCTCCCTCCTCCCTCCCGTCCCTCTCCTCCCTCCCTCCCTCCTCCCTCCCTCCCTCCCTCCCTCCCTCCTCCCTCCCTCCCTCCCTCCCTCCCTCCCTCCCTCCCTCCCTCCCTCCCTCCCTCCCTCCCTCCCTCCCTCCCTCCCTCCCTCCCTCCCTCCCTCCCTCCCTCCCTCCCTCCCTCCCTCCCTCCCTCGATCCCTCCCTCCCCTCCCTCCTCCCTCCCTCCCTCCCTCCCTCCCTCCCTCCCTCCCTCCCTCCCTCCCTCCTCCCTCCCTCCCTCCCTCCCTCCCTCCCTCCCTCCCTCCCTCCCTCCTCCCTCCCTCCTCCCTCCCTCCCTCCCTCCCTCCCTCCCTCCCTCCCTCCTCCCTCCCTCCCTCCCTCCCTCCCTCCCTCCCTCCTCCCTCCCTCCCTCCCTCCCTCCCTCCCTCCCTCCCTCCCTCCCTCCCTCCCTCCTCCCTCCCTCCTCCCTCCCTCCCTCCCTCCCTCCCTCCCTCTTTCTTCGCATGGCCAGCAGGTTTCCAGGAAACACACTTACCTCCAGACATGCTTGAGAATATATATTATTAGCGATGCGTATCAATACGGACGTGCTGAGCATTCGTGTTCATAAGAATAAAAAAGGGAAACCCCGCACCACTGGATGCAGGTCCAAGACAGCTTTTCCTGATCAGCAAACGTCCGTGCTCGCGACTCATCAGTATCGGCATGAAATTAGCTACTCGCTTCACAGCCTTCAGGGCTATGCTGAAGGGATCCCCAAAAGTCTCCATCACAAGAGGCCTCACCAGGCAGTTGTTGCCTGTTGGCCATTCCATGTAGTTTTGTCCCTTCTTCTCCTGTCTCCCTCGCTGCATTCCAATCAGACAATAAACCCGCGCCTCATCTCCTATGCACGGCCCATCGTATCGGCAGCTGGGCGTGCCCTGTCGTCAGCGATACATATCTACATAGTGGGTGAAGCTGCACGCATTGTAGGACACATGCCCACAGTTGCCAGCAGACGACGCAAACCGACATGGGTGGTACCTGCTGGGATTTGCGAGTGGCAGATGCAAACAGACACAGACGAGCGTGCATACGAACGGCAGATATGAGCTAGTCTATCGTGCTGCTGAAGGTTGACTATGGACGCCACTTTGGGTCCAACTACCGTGTACTCACCAAAGATGGTGGATGGCCCAACTCCATCCCTCGTTGTAGAGGGCTTAGAAGCAGCATTCCTGAAAATACCCCGTGATCTACCAAAGGAGGCAAGCATTTTGATTTGATGTGACTTGATCACGCTGTATCGATCCCGTCACCGTAAGGGGAATGGCATTTGTTGCTTACCCTATTTCCATTTGTCTTTACTTCATCGCTTGGTTTGCGAGGCTGCGCGGTCGTCCACCAGGGATTGATGTATGACTCCTGCGCACACCATCATCGCGCTGGCTACCCCGGGCTCTCCGCTCACCACGATACTGTCTTTATTGACTCTTTCAACAGCCTAGTCATCTCGTCGCACGGCTGGACATGCAGCCGAAGCTCTTTTTTCATCAATTCATGGTTGGAAAGGGTGGTGCGACCCAGATCGACCTCGACAACTTGCTTGACGGATGGGAGCAGATCACTTTTGATGAATGTAAAGATTTTCTCGAAATTCATCCACTCGCCGGTGCATAAACCATGGGGAATGGCAAACTCGAGGCCCTCGGCGTCGGGAACGACCAATCCCAACTGGAGGGCTTCCATAGCCTGCATCAAACTCTTTCCAGGGTCTAGCACCTTCCGGTTCTGTGCCGTTAGGAACTCATTGATGCGGGTCCTTGCATGATCCGCCTTTACGGATGAGTCCGTCTGTCCATCAAGGAAGATCTCGTCGGCCAGGACGATGACTTCGATGTCCCTATTTGCAACCAGTTTAACGATGTGTGCCTGTGTATATCCGCGGTCCCATTGATTGGGCAGATAGTCGAGGGCTGATTCAAATGTGAGCTGTGGGTAGAACGCCTTCCAATCTGGCGATGGGTCCATGCCGTAACCTGGAAGCTCGAACGCAAGGCTTGGAACTGCTTTGAATCCGAAATGCAAGCCTTTGGGAATGAGAACAAGGCCGGTGAACGGTGCATAAATTTTCATCTGGGCGCAGTCAGCCCCTGTGATCTTCGATCCTGAACACAAACTGCCCACGTACGTAATCCACAGCTGTTCTATGCTGAAAAGGAAGCTTACAATTTACGCGTTCCTGAAGTCCTGCCCGAGCTTAATTGCAGTGAAATAGGCGCTTTGCAGTGATAAAGAATAAAATCAAAATCAATAAACAAGTTTGGCGGGCTTCGAAATCTGCTGAATTAATCGTGAATTTGTGACCTGTGGATGTTGACTTGTTGTGGTGGATGATTCCCACGCCGGGCATTTAACCCGTGTTTTGTTACAACGCGATACATCGCGTTGTAGGGTTAGAACGCGATGTATCGCGTTGTAATCTGACACGTGGCAAACCTATTAAACATGCGATTTTTGGTCTGAAACTTTCAACATAGGTCAGAAACATCTCATAGAATTCAAGAAAGAAATCCCATGAAAAATCCTGGTATTTTTGGTATTTTTTTTTGTGACAGCTGCAAACAAATATGTACCACTGAAATCTGGCATTTTCGCGGGACGAAGGTGAAGACGACGGCGATGGCGGCAGGTAGATCGCGCCAGTTTTCGCGCGAATTTCAGTGGCTGTTGGGTGGCACGACCATGATGATGCGTTCAAAGGTTGATAACTAGGTTTCTACGAGTTTGTTGAGGTACTGGGGCAAAGGAAACGTAGTTTTTTCCAGTTTCTCACCCAACTTTCATGCGGAAACCCTGGAAACCGGCATAGATATTATTACGTCAAGACTCGGGTCTGCTGCGGCACCATGCTTGGTATTTCCATGGTGTTTCGACTTCTCAACACATGTTTATTCATTCCGAACGCCCGGACTCTCGGCTAAACCGAGATTTGTGCAGAATTTTATTGGGTAGCTCCGGGCATGATGGTGCCTGCAAATAGCGTAAGGCGTGACCGTGGCTATTGCTACGGTATGCTGTATTTTCCTGGAAATGGCCTCTGCCACCGGCTCAATAGTGCTTGCAGGCGTAAGTATATCGTGTTTCTACCAAGTTTCTGCCAGTTTTCCACTTATTTCTACCGACCTCTGCCCAGCCTCTCTAAGACCGCCATCCTACTCGACGTTGCTTGCATGTCAGCCATAGCAGGTTGCAGTTGTGCAGTATTTAGGTGCTGTATACGTCGTCAAGCCGTGCATATATCGTGAGGATTGGATGTTGATGGTTTATACTGCGTTGATTGTGCAAGAAGATCAGCTAGGTGCCCATAATCATGGTGTATAATCATGTGTTGTTAGCATCTTGCCACCATTTGCTAGCATGCATTCCAGCGTCATCTTTGCCTGCATGTAAGCTCATGGATCACTCAACCTATCCAAGCCTTGCATTACACGTGCCTCTTTCTTTCAGTATTGCACGCGTTATGGAATGAAAACCCAGCACCTCCGTTCCCACGAGGCATGTGCTCAACACGTTGTGAGAGTGGATGATGCTTTGGCTATGGCTGCCTGATTCAGTCATATTAGGTCATCCAGTCATGATGTTTGATGCATGTTTGATGCTGTATAACTTATACAACACCTATTTTCAACGTTTTGACCCTCCAAGCTCACTATGGCCCCGTTTATGGGGCTCGTGTCGTTGCGTCATGATGTGAAGGGCTCTCATTTTTCCCACTGCGTTGTACTGCGTTGTAATTGTGATGCTAATGAAAAATAGCTCCAGTGGCCCAATGGGCCTGAGTTTTGTTTCACAGAGCCTGCATATGTTGCCCATAGCTCGTGCAAGAAGCCAGATTTTTTTCATGAACCATTTGTGAATAAGCACATGACTTGTGACCTAGGGTCAAGAAATCGCGGTCATGGTCAGACCCCCCTGTATTCAAACCAGTGCATCTCTCTAATGAATTAGCATTTTGTAGGTCTGAGTAGCTCAAAAAATCCTTTGATTTATGGGCTTTCAGGAAAGTATATACATGACCATGAAAAAAAAAACTCCTTAGGTGCTATACGCGTTCTAAAAAAAGCTTACAACGCGATATTACGCGTTCTAATTAAAAAAACACGGGTTAATTGGGTCCATGCGACCCCGCCCACCTCGGCCGCATGAAGAAACTCGTTTTGTTGTGCCTCTGAGCCCAGAGGCGCGTGCTTGCGACCTTACTGTAGCAACTTCAGGTGGCCTCAGAAGTAGGGCACTTTACCTCGGTGTTGTCTAAGACTGAGGCGGAGTGGGGGCGGGGGTCCGGCCAGAGCAAGGGCCATGGCCTCCGTTTTAAGGCAGATTTCTAGACCAACAGCACGATCCTCGAGTGCCAGGCAGTCCGGCCAAAGTTGCGCTGACTCCGGCTCCTCAATGAGCGTGATGTTGTCCGGGCATAAATGAGGTCAGCGAGCGAATTCTGCTGCAGGTTGGTCGGCCCCCCTTCCCCAAGCTCGTTCTTGATCACTAGGCCACTCCAGGTGCGCGGCCAGCCAGCAGAGCAAAGCGGCCGGCACGTGCCTGCAAAACATAATCCACTACAGTAATACGTGAACAGGTACGGTGGCAGGACGCAACCGTGCCTGACGCCGGTCTGCAGTGGACATGGCGGGGTACATGTAATGCCGTGCATTGCGGTGCGCACCAATCGAGGTGGTCGACCCCTCGTACAGGCTGTATGCGGATGACAGTAATCAGGGGAGTGCATGGGGACACGGTCTTTAGAATCTTTGTACCAGGGCATGCTGCATGCCTCGCATTTCGGACGAGATTAGACAGCGTAGGATAGCATTCGTAGGACATCTTGCTCGCACCAGCCAGGTAGACACCGCCCTCGGTCTGGCCGGCCCACAGCGGCTTGGCCAGCCAGGACGGCATATCCTGACCTGGCCTGGCCCTAAGGACATTCCTAAGAAGGTAGGCAAACATGTCATGACCTACCCACAGCAGTTGATGGCTGACCTAGTGGTCCCAGCGCAGTTTGAAAATCGCATTCACTCCCTCTCTCTTGCTTGGACTGCTATGCAGGACAAGAGGAGGTGGAAAACCATTGTCCAGGCTCATACGCCCGCCCCTGTGGGCAAGCCATCCCCCCCCAAGCGGAAGGAGCGCTTTGCTGAGTAGAATAAGTAGGGTTTTCTAGATTAGCTTAGCTTAGAGTTAGATTATAGCTCGGTTTTGCGGCTTTGCCCCCCCCCCTCCATCCATCCACGGGAATATGTGCTACATGATCTCCTAACGGAGTCATGTTATAATTTAATTTAATTTAATTTAATGGGGACACGAGCGTTTCCTGGCCCGCCATGCATGACGAACTTTTTCTGCCTACTCCTGGCGACAAGGTCACCAAGCCCAACTGGCTGGGAATGGCTGCTTCAAGAACCGGAGGCGTACTTGAAGGTGCAGTCATCATGTGGGCGTGCAGCTACATGCGCCATGCGACTGACGCCCAGGACTTCATGCACCCATGCAGATTCAGGCTACGTACGCTGGCCTCGATCGTCATGAGCCTTCTGCATGAGCGCAGATGGGCAGCCACAGCAGCTGCAGCATCCTCGCAGAGCGGCACCTCCCCCATGCACAGCACGGACCACATCCGAGCTGCAGTGGCGGAGCAGCTGGCGCCGATGGCTGAGCAGCTCGATCGCCGCCCTGAACGCGCCTGACGGCCCACTCAACACTCTCTCGGCCAAGGTCAACAACATTGAAGCCAGAGTCGCACTTAAGCTCCAGCCTCAGTTTACTGCTACATACGCAAGAGCACATTGTCACGAAAGTTTCCGAGGTCACAGCCACTGTGACCGCCCGCCTTAATCAGGTGGAAGGCCGAGTCGGCCATGCATGAGGCACCGTGAAACTTGAGGCTAGGCCAGTTGCTACCAAGGTAGACGCCCCGGCCACGCAGGTCCCCGAGATCCCCGAGCGAACGGGCCCCACCATGGCCGCCCAACCTGCTGGTAGGGCTAGCGATGACCCCTCGACTCGCGCCTCCTGGGCTGACCTGCTCAAGAGCCAGGCAACCTCCGTACCACCACCGCAATGACCATGCACCAAGCTCCAGGAGCTGGAAGACACGCGCCGCGTGGCCGTTGACCGCGACCGTCGCCGCTGCCGGGTCATCCTCAGGCGCTTCGACATGCAGCCGGAGGAGACCCCAGACTCTCTTCTCAACGATCGAGCTGAAGAAACAACTCTTGGCGTGCATGGAGCTGCCAGGTGCGACACTGCAGGGCGCCTAACGCCTGCCCCATCCACGGGACAAGGCTGGGCCCCCTCAGGACCGAGTGGTCCTCACCTTCAGCGACATCACAGCCCGAGTTCAGTTCCTCTCTCGCCGCAAGAAGCTGGTGAACACCTCCTGGTCGCTTGACGACGACTTGACGCCAGCCCAGCAGCAGCAACGCTGTGATCAGTGGCCCGACTTCATCCGCCACAAGACCAACCCCGAGAAGCCCCAAGTGTACTGGCGGGGCGGGGACCTTGATGTCAACAAGAAACTGTGGAAGCCCCCCCGGGCTTCCTCGGGATAGAGCACTCAAGCTAGTTGTCTAGATGGGGGCAATCGATTATGGGATAGCTTAGGCATTACAGCACTTGAAATGATATTAGCGCCCAGCGTTACAGAACCTTCTTTTTAATAGCTTCCAGATGCCACCTTGTGGCCATCAGCTTGCGCCTTAGCCGACGTCTTGAGCCCACCTCACCTTTGTAGCATAAGCTATTAATTAATTAATTAATTAATTAATTAATTAATTAATTAATTAATTAATTAATTAGGAACATAACTCCGTTGGGAGTAAATGTAGTGCTCACATATCCCAGAGAGGGGGCATATGGAGTTAATGCATTCTAAGCTACTTCCTGCAAGGGTGGGAATGTAAACGACACTTGCTCTAGGTGCACCAAGGGCACCTGCACCCCCATGATCTATCAAGCTATGCCCCGCTAAGGGGGAGCCTGTCATGTGGGGGAAGATCAACATGGCTATACGAGAGCTAGGGCATGGCCTCTCATCAGAGAGTGACTCTCTGTATAGGCAGGGCTGAGCTAATTCTTAATGCACAACATCCATGGGGGTCCCATTATAGGTACCTAGGGCGTGGCTAATTTCTTAAATGCATCATCCATGGCCATTATGGGCGCACATGCGCTGGGGCCGCGTGGTAGGCTAAGCCTTACTTACTAATCTACACTACTGCTATATTCCCTTATTAAAAGAGAACTGACTGTAGGTGTTGGCGATGCCCTAGGATCCGGAGACGTCCGTCGTATAGTCAGCGAAAGTTGGTGCGATCGAGAGGTCCCCAGTTCGATTCCGGTCGGATTCATTTGCAGATCGCGTTTTTCCGCGTTTTCCGCGGACCGGCACTGAACGCAAATGGTTTTCACCTTTGCGGCGTGCCTGATCAGAATATTCCCTAGACTGGGGGTGCCTGCCAAGGCTTGTGGTCGACGTGGATGACGTCCCCCCTCCAGTATACTGGTTTCCCCCCTGCGCTTTGCCGTATCTGGAGGTATACTGAGGTCGGCCATAGCTCGCGTCGCCGTTGTTGCTGGGCCAGGGTCAGCAGGTCGTCATCCAGCGTGAAGTGAGTCCTCGAGAGCTTCTTGCGGTTTTTAAGAAACAACAGCTTGTCCGCCATGTGAGGAGCACGGGTGCCGGGCCAGCCTTACCCCGCGCACGGGGGAGGCGGACAGCCGACATGAGCAGCTCACCAGTAATGTGCATGGGGGCAAGAATGTCGCGCTTAAATGCCGTAAGAAGGGTCGTCGAGTCCTCACCTGCCGGCTGGTCGAAGTGCTTGACGATGACGTTGTGGCTGCGCTGGGTGCGGTCGGCCTCCTCGCGGAGGTCGAGGGCTTGTTGCTTAAGCTGTGCCGCGATGGTGGAGGTGGTGGAGGTGGCGTGGTGCTTGAGCAGGTCGGCCCAGGTCTGGGTGGGAGGGGCATCGCCGCTTGGGCCAGCAGAAGCCGGCTGGGCAGCGATATCCTTCACCGACTGGGCGGTGATGCCGGCGGTACGTGTTCTGCAGGCATTCGATTACCGGCGATGGCGGTGTCCTGGAGACGCTGGTCGATGGCGAGGAGCTGGGCTTTGATGTCGGCGGTGGAGGTGGAGGTGGCAGTGGAGGTGGAGGCGAGGAGGGTGGAGGTGGAGGTGACGGTGGTGGAAATGTGAGGGAGCTCAGCAGCCAGCGTGCCGCCCAGTGCCGCCACATCTGCGGCAAGGGGGGCCGTCACGTGCTGCTGAAAGGCTTCCGTGAGGATGGAGCGGTATGTGGCTGCGGAGATGGTGGGGGCCCAGATCTCGCCGTCAGACTTCGTCAGCAGGGAACAAAGAAGCATGTGCTGAAGCTCGGGCCGGGGGTAGAGGCCCGTCATGCAGCATCAGGTCACGGCTCTGTTTAAAATTAGTGCCGTCATATTCCAGGAGGAGGCGGATGCTGTGAAGGTGGAGGCACAGCTCAAGAAGCGAGGCGTAGTCCCCGAAGAAAATGCAATGGCAGAGCAGTTGCCGGGGAAATGTTGTACCAGTCGTGACCGTCGGCATATGGAAGGAGTGGAGCTTGAAACGCGGTTCGCGTGGAAAGGATGAGCGGCTGCGTTTAGGGTCTGGTGATGCCGATGGCGAGGCCACGGAGGAGTGAACCACTAACGCTTGGCTAGGGTCACCGTTGCCTGCGAGGCCGGGCCTGCTCCCGGGAGGCGAAGCGGCAGCCGAAGCTGCAGGCGTATTTGCTTGGCTCATCGCAGCTTCCAAACTGCGATTCGTCGAGGCGCGTTTGTTCGACATAATAGCTTCGGGAATTATATCAGTTCGCGTAATAGCTGCAGGCTGGTCACAATACTGCGTTACAGCTGTAACCGTTGATAGTAGCAGATGCGCCTAGAAAAGATGCATTGGCTGCGAGTGATCTGACGGAATTTGGGGCTCAGACGCAAAAGTTCTGAGCTCCGCCGTCAGCCATGGCTACCTCGTGGCTCGTGGCTCGTGGCTCGTGGCTCGTGGCTCGTGGCTCGTGGCTCGTGGCTCGTGGCTCGTGGCTCGTGGCTCGTGGCTCGTGGCTCGTGGCTCATTGCTGTGCGTCAGCCTACCTATGGTATGTGCTAAGCTATGCGTAAGCCTACCTATGGTATTGCAATTGTTGTATTGCACCCACAGGGTTGCGCCCCGGCACCATGCTGTGGAGAGAGCGCTCTGTGGCCTGCCCACTTGCGGCAGTGAGAGAAGCTAGGGCGCCCTGAGTCCAGGGCTCCTTCTGGTTGTGTATATATGGTTGAAGGTTCCTTTACTCTGTATTGGCACCCACGTGACGCAGTCACGTGCTTATTAATCCGCCGGGCCCAGAGGACAGATGGCCATGACGGTGTTGCGCCCATGCAGGACGAAAGCCAATTTGACTCTCCCCAAGGAGCAGAACAAAGGCAGTTGAGGATCATGCGCATGAACAACTTGAGTGCGGCGCTCTGGATTTGCACACACTCCTGGGTAGTTGGCGGGGTTGTCAGGGGAACCTTAGATATTGTGCAGCATAATACGTTATACGGTATGTAGCTGTGCTGCCACTCTGACAGGAATCGGCAGCGCGTCGGCTTGAAGCAGGATCTTGTTGCAGACGTCAAGCAGGAACCCCTTGAGCGCCGTCAGTTTAATCACTGGGGCGGGGGGCTGATCAGGTCTGACGGCGGCGTAGAAGCCGACTGAGTTGCTCGGTCTTGGTGAAGGGGGGTAGCCGATCGTCGGGGTCGGCTGGGGGTTACGTCAGGGGCGCGTACGTGTAGTTGTCACGGACGCGCGCTATGTCATCCGGGCGCCCACTATGCACAAGACCGGTGACGTGCGCAAGGAATTTGTCTTCTACGCATTTTCGACAAAGGCTAGTGACCGGGGGGGGACACTAGCACTTGCAGCATAAGAGCGGACGAAAGTGTACGTGCACGCGCGCCGGGCCAGGCACAGCTGGGCGCGCAGCACTGACTTGAGCGGACGGCAGCACAAGTGTGCAGCGTCGAGAGGATCATACGCGTGTTAGTGGACAGCTGGAGCTGAAGCTGTACTGCTGGACTTCAACAGCGCCGAGGCTATTGACAGGCCAGGTGTCTTTGTGGTGTAGAATAGCGGGTCAACGTTATGAGGACTGGACAGAAAATGGAAAAGGACAATTTGCGGTGCGGAGCCAGATCGCTGGAATGAATGCGAAATCGCTGGCAGCCCTAAAAAGGGATTTCTTCTAGAAAGGAACGATTAGACGCAATGTTTGCTGGGCCACTCACACGCAAGGTGTGAGCGTGCAGATTGTCTGAAGGATATTATGCTTCGACCTTGCTGGACGTGACTCAATGTCGGACATTCCCAGGGACAGAAATGCCGGAGCCTCTAGGAGATGAGATCGGCAACAGGGTAGCAATTTAGATTTGTCGGGATGCCTTCCTGCTTTTGTTGGCATGTGTGGTAGAAAGCCAGGACGGCAACTGGAATGCGGTTTCTATTCGCATGGTTCAGGCAGCAAGATAGTTTTGGCATTCCTGGCTGGACTGACAAGTGTGGCGTGTGTCATGCGTGTGGCATGACGAATGGTTTGGTTCATAGTCGAAGAGGACTCTCACGCAGCGTGTAGTCTCTTCGAGTCTCTCGTTAGTGGCCTTCGTGTTTCTCCCTTTCCTTGGGAGCAAGGCCGGTAGCATGTCATGGAGCGCTGCCTAACTGCGGGCTCGTGAGCATGGAGTGCATCGATATTGAGACTATCAACGTGTTGTAATTGTATTAACTTTCTCAATAAACTCCGCATGTGCGGCTTCATCATCAGACTGTGCAAAGTATGTGTTTTGAAAGCATTATTCTATAGCAGGGGAGGCAATAAGGTGGTTATCAGGCACGAGGGACAGTTCCTTGTCCTCGGCTGAGAGCCCTCCTTTCTTTACTCGAAGAGACTACCCGGTAGTCTGCTTCCTTCTGTTCGAAGCCAAGACGTTGGCTTTAGTGTTTAGCAACCATCAGCAGTACAGGGAACGGCCTGGCTGACAGTTTGTAAAGGAAGTGTCTTGAGACAGATTTTAAGAAAATAGAACTAGCCAGAATTTGCTGGCTCTTGTCTTTTTCTGGCAGGCTAGTCGAGTCGTTATCCTTGACACCTGTTATAAAGCCTTTGGTTGTTGCTTCTTCTCAGCGAAACCTAGGCTTGTTGGTTCTTGTTTTGCCCATCGGTCAGCTGGTGCATGCCACTGACGCGAGCGCAGACTCGAGCCATGGCAGATGCAAATAGAGCAGATGCCGACACGTCCGCTCCGGGGTCGAATGGCGGGATTCCTCCCGCCGTACCCGCAGTGGGTGAGAGTCGCGACCAAGAAGCGCCGCTGAGTATGGTGGCGCTGTTCGCGCAGATGCAAGCGCAGATGCAGCAACAGTCGCAACAGTTGCAGCAGCAATTGGCGCTGCAGATGCGGGAAGTGACCGACAGATTGGTGGCCGTAGAGGGTCGTCATCTGCAGTCCACACCATGGGACGGGCAGGCATCGATGCCGGGCCCCAGTGGTGTTGCCGCGGAGCCGAGGGAGCGGGACCAGCCGCCAACCTCAGGTAATGCGGCGGGAAGGGCTTCGATGGAACCGGGGGTTTTGGCTGGGTCGCTAACCCAACACGACTTGCTTGGTGAGGCGGATGGTCAGCCACGGGGCGAGTATACGCTGGCGCCCAGGCGCCTGCCTTTCGATCAAGCGCGAGACGGATTGCACGAGGAGAACGGGGCAGGGCTGGCGCGCGCGATGGACCCACACAGGGGTGCACCAGGACGCATGCTGCCAGGCGGGGCCTCAATTCCGTTTGGGCGAGGCGGTGGGGCGCTGACCGGCGGGTCGACTGCACGGTGGTCAAGTGTGCCAATCGGGCGCATTCCGCCCATGGAGGACATAACCACGCCGCTGGCTTTCCGAGTACGGGAGGCAGCACGACCAAGCACGCTGGCGCAGGGACGCGCAGCTCAGCGACCGCCGGAGGATGCCGATGGGGTGCAGTACCCGCAAAGGGTGCGCCTCATACCGGAAGGCGCGAAGATGCCCACCCTACCACGGGTGGACATGCGCGAGAAGTTCTCCACAACCGGCAATCTGGCCACGCTGGCGCAGGCCTACAACGCGTACAAGTCATGGATTGATCTGCAATACATGACTACGCAAGGCGCTGTAATGCATGAGTTTGTGATGAACAACATGCATTTTTTCTTTCACGGCCTTACGCTGAGGCGAGTGGCTAGGCTGGTGGAGCAGTGGAGAGAGGTCTCGCTGTACACGCGTCACACGGACGTGTGGTTCGGCTTCGACGGGCGTGGCCAGCCCGACTATGACAACATCATGTATGGTGTCGACCCTGCCGAGGAACTGTGGGGCCTCCTTCGCCAGGAATACCCGGTGGAGACCATCAAGGCAGAGCGTGAGTGGCGCAGTTTCAAGATAGCCGAGGGTGAAACCCCGGAGCAATCTTACGAGCGCCTCATGGAGTTCGCCGGCGAAGTGGAGGACTGGTCCGAAAAGCTGGCGTGTCAGAAATGGCTGCAAGCGCTAGGCTCCAAGGAGATGGAGCTGCCCACGCCGCCCAACGGCCAGCCGTGGCGATTGCGGTCACTGTGCATTGAGGTCAGGGCCATGATGCGACGACACGCGCAAGGCCGGATCTCGGTAAGCACGGTGGTGGCCGAGCTGCAGGCCAAGGTCGACGCGCTGACCAAGGCCAAGTCGGGTGAGTCGTCTGCCACAAGACAAGCGCGCCCGCAAGGCGGCCACGGTGCTAGCAGGAACCAAGGGGGGTCTCGCAACGCCTCATCGCATGATGCAACCCAGGGTAACGCCGCTGGCGGCAACAAAGACGCTGCCGCCCCGACGCGAGCTGGGGGGGCACGTCCTCACAGACGGGTACTAGGACGGATGCGCGCAAATCGGGCTGCTTCCTTTGCGACAAGGATGGGCACCTTAGTCGCGAGTGTCCAAGCCGCTGCACGAAGCCGCATGGGGCAGACACGAAGTGGCACCTGATGAACAAGTGTCCAGCCGCGGGCATCAAGACGGTCCACTTCGCCGAGATGGCGGGCAAGACCGACTCGATGGAAGCCCAGGTGGCTGCCATCAAGCATGGTGAGGAGGCGACGGCGCCCCCCAACCAATTCGAGACGGTGTACCGGGAGGACCCATTCTGGGCGCCCATGCCGGGTGACGTCGAGATCAACGCTGCGGAGGCTACCAAAGGCAAGCAGGCACGCAGCCCGCTTTCTTTTCAGCAGGCACCCATGTTGCCTGCCGGGCAGTTGCCCGCGTCCTTTTCCATGCCGCTGGCTGGGGTGCAATCTGCTTTTGAGCATGCGAACCCTGCTGGGCTGGAGCAGCGTAGGCGATTGGCGCCTGTGTACCCAATGCCGTTCATTGTGGACGTACCCATGTTTTCAGCACGGCAGGTGGTCGACACCTTCGGGCAGAAGGGGGTTGAGTGGCTGGGGTCGGTTGTGTCCGAGATCCAGTTGTTCGCAGATGGGCATGATGTGCGCACCTTGCGCAATTCTGAGTCCGTCACCTACGGGCGCCAGCCGGTAGAAGCCGCAGTGCCCGTGGTGCAAGCGGGAGTGGTCAGCACAAGTAGCCAGCAGCGCACTAGTGCAGTCCCCCAGGTTCCCACGGTGGTTCCATACCCCAATGGTGAGCCGTCCATGGCGTTCCAAGCAGTTGGAGCCTGTGGAGATGTATGGAGCGACATGGTGACATGTCCGTTGGTTGGCGCAGTCAAGCTTGATAGCGGTGCTCAGCCGCTAGTCATCAGCACGGACTTGGCCACCATGCTGAACCTGACCTACGAGAACGGTGGCTTAGTGGAAAGCCCCGTGTCTGTGTCAGGTTGGCAGGGTCCGGCTAGTAAGCCGTACGCTATGACGGCGGTTAAAGTCAACGTGATTTTCAATCCGTTGCGCGCCTCTAGCATGACCACCGTGTCCGCGTATGCGCTGGTGGTCAACAAGTGTGGATATTCCGCACTACTCGGGGTGGATGTCCTTGCTCGCGCCATGGTTCAGGTGGACTATAGGGCGGAGGAGGCATCTTACATCCCTGATTGGGATGGGGCTGGCCTGAAGCGGGCCAGCGTGCCGGTCTCATGCTTCAGTTCTTCAGCCGGGGCTGCACGCCTCAACCCTTCCGCGGCTGCGGGCGTGGTGGAGGTCAGCATGGTGGAGGTACGGGCGGCGGGCTCATCGGCGTGGGACAAGCATCGGACGGTGCTGCCCCAGCCAACGGCGAGCATTGCCAAGATGCGCACGCAGTGGTCGCTGGATGCTGTGACGTCCACGCGGCAGCTGGCTATGCGCAAGCGGGTAACTGAAGCCGTCATCACCATTCCTCAGATGGCCAGCCATGGCCTCACTTTGCTGCAACCGGGTGTCTCGGAGGCCCAAGGTAATTTTTCTGCTGCAATCTTACCGCAGGCCCCTGATTTTGCCAAGGGTGCGGTAGTGTTGGAACTGTTTGCGGGGATCGGAGGGGGCATTGCAGGCTTTTTGGCCGCAGGCGGCGTGTGCCGTAAACTCATCGCGGTAGAGCCATCGCACAAGGCGCGTCAGGTGTACTTCAGTCACTGTGGCGTGTTGTCGCGAGAGTATCCCGCGCAGTTTCCGCCATCAGCATGGCGTGACCCGTTTGGGGAATGTCCTCAAGATATCCGAGCCATCGGTGAGGTGCAGGTGCAGCAGTTGTTGCGCAGGCATCATGCCATCGACTTGGTAATTGCGGGTTGGGAGTGCCAGGGCCTGAGCCAGGCAGGGCAAGGGCGGGGGCTAGCCGATCCGCGTAGCGCGCTGTTCTGGGAACTGTTGCGTGTGGTGGGACTGTTGCAGTCGCGTCAGCCCCATCCGCCTGCGTATCTGTTTGAGAACGTTGTGGCGGGTGACAGCCCACATCAGGCGGTGCGGGAGGACTGGGCTACAATCGTGGCACTCCTGGGGGAGCCCATCGTGTGTGACAACGCAGGGCTGGGTGGGCTCACGCATCGTTTGCGTGCCTATTGGACCAACGTGGCGTGTGCGACCGATGTGCAGGCGGTCTTGGGGGCCGTAGCAAGGCAGCATCCGAGTGTGTCTGCGGAGGTAGCATTGCCTTCCCACCTAGTCACGCAGAAGGTGGATAGCGAGGATCGCCCACCGTATGCACGCGTCAACCGGGTCGGGAGCCCCATGTGTGCACTGCCGACCCTGGTCAGTTACCAAGGGTCGACAGCATACCGTGATCGGGGTAAGGGTCTCGTTTGGGACACTACCACCGGTCTGTTGGTGCAGCCACCCGCAGAATTTCGTGAGGCCAGCATGGGTTTTCATGTCGGGGCCTCGGCGCTGCCGGGCGTGCTCGAGAGTGAGCGCTGGTCTTTGATAGGCCAGGCTATGTCGGTGTTGCAGGTCGGGTATGTGCTGCTTGCATCGGTTGCCGTGCGCCAGTCTGGGGGGGCGTCCCCAGCCAATCCGCCTCAGCAGGTTGAGGCGCGCGCAGCCAAACTGAAGCGCCCTGCAGCGACGGGGACTTCATCAGCATGGGGGTGGCGTCTGCGACAGGTGTGGACTATCATTCTCATGACCGCCCTGCTGACCAGCACCGTGCTGGCCGGCGAGCCCACGCTGCATCGGGTAATACACCGTGCGGCACGCGAGGCTCCGGCGGTGGGTGTCACACCAGGCGTGGCAGCCTTTTCCTTGTTCCACGACGATGCGGCTAGGGCGCCGCATCTTGAGGCACATGCGGTAGCTGTGGGTGATCCCGCGGATACGCACCCCTGGGCTATTGGCGAACACCTTTCTGATGCGCAGCGCTCAGCCATGCTAAAGTGGCTAGGCACTGCAAGGGGGGCCTTCGCTTTCACAAGTGATGAACTGGGGTGTTTCAATGGTGGGACCATGCGTGTTCCATTGGACACTGACACCCCTTTGTTCCGACGCCAGCATCGCCTGAGTCAGGCCGAGTTGGATTTTGTAGCCGAGCAATGCAAGGAGTTAGAGGATGCCGGTATCATCAGGCAATCTTCCTCCAGCTATGCCGCTGCCGTTGTCGTTGCGCCCAAGAAGGACGCTATCACCGGGGCATGGACGGGTATGCGCATGGCCACCGATCTGCGGTTGCTGAATGCACACACACCCGTGGACCGTTACCCCATGCCACGTGTGGATGATGTCCTGGATAAGATATCTCCTCATGTGAAGTTTGTGTCCTCGCTGGACCTGCGTAGCGGCTTTCATCAGATCGCAGTTGCGCCGGAGGATCAGCGGAAGCTTGCATTCTGGGGGGGCGGCAATTTGTATGAGTGGGTGCGCATGCCCTTTGGGCACCGCAACGCTAGTGCTGTTTTCCAACGAGCTATGGACAAAGTGCTTGCAGGTCTTCCTTTCGCCGCTTGTTACATTGATGATGTAATCGTCTTTAGCGCGACATTTGAGGAGCACCTGGCGCACTTGGAGCAGGTTCGCTTGGCTCTCGAGGAGCATAATATGCGGCTGCACCCTGAGAAGTGCAAGTTCGCCCAGCGGACCCTCTCATTCCTTGGTCATCAGATTGTGCCGGGTGGCCGGACGCCTGATGCCGCCAAGGTCGAATCCATTGTGCAGGCCGCCGTACCCACGGATGTCTCAGGGGTGCGGGCGTATTTGGGTTTGGCTGGCTATTACCGAGGTTACATTGAGAACTTCAGCAGCAAGGTGAAGCCCTTGACCGAGTTACTCAAGAAGGGGTGCGTGTGGGCGTGGGGTCCCGCACAGCAACGCGCCATCGAGACAATCAAGCAGGAGCTCACGTCGGCCCCGATTCTGCGCGCCCCTGACTATGCTTTGCCGTTTGTGTTATATACCGACTGGTCCAAGGTAGGACTGGGTGCGGTCTTGGCGCAAAAGGATGGTGATGGGCGCGAGCACGTTATTGCTTATGCTAGTCGCAGCAACAACCCAGCGGAGAGCCGGTATTCTTCCTATGAGGGGGAGGCACTGGCTGTGGTGTGGGCCATCAAGCACTTTCGCCCGTATTTAGTTGGGCGCGTGTTTACTCTGGTGACAGACCACCAGCCGCTTCAGTGGCTAATGACCAACACCAACCTGACGGGTAAGCTCGCCCGATGGGCCATGATTATCCAGGAGTACCACATGACCATTGTGCATCGGGCCGGCAAGGACCATGTCAACGCCGATGTGCTATCCCGATACGCCATGCCTACCACTGTTGACCACACTGGAGCCCGGGCCATGGGTGCCGAGGGCTCGTCGGGTTCTGTGGTCTTTGTGAACGCTGCTGGGTATGCGGCCGACGATGAGGAGGAGGCGTGGTGGCGCAGTGTCGAGTACTCTGTGGCGGACTTCGGCATCAGCGACGACCCGGTGCGGCCGTCGCCATTCACGCCATCCAAAGCTGTGTGCGCTATGGAAGAGGGTAGGTCTCTGTCCTTTGACATTGATCCTTCTCTGCAGCAGCTGATCGCTGTGCAGGCTCTCTTAGCGCGTAGCTCTCTTGCTGATTGCTACACCGCTGATATCTGGCTAGATGGTCGAGTTTTGGAGCAAGTGCAGGGTGCTGTCTTGACTCCTACTCCAGTCGATTGGACTCCTGCTCAGAAGGCGACGGAGTTGAACAGGGTGCAGCACAGGGCTGCAACCTATGGTTGGGAAGATGGGGTTTTGTACAAGCTGTTGGGCAAGCGTAGGGTGGTCGTCCCACCGCCTGACAAGCGCGTTGCTATAGTGCAGGCGTACCACGAGCGGTATGGTCACTTGGGTGGCAATCGCACGCTCAGCCTCGTACGGACCAGCTATTGGTGGAATAACATGCGACACACAGTGGCCCAGGTAGTGGCCAGCTGTGTCCCGTGTGCTCGAACCAAGGCTAACTTTAGCGCAGATCATGGTGCCAAGGAGCTGATGTCGCTTCCCATCAAGGGCTTGTTTTATCGCTGGCACGTCGATCTGTGCGGGCCGTTTCAGGAGAGCCCTGA
The DNA here is from genome assembly GCA_009746045.1 of Mesostigma viride. Classification (NCBI taxonomy): domain Eukaryota; kingdom Viridiplantae; phylum Streptophyta; class Mesostigmatophyceae; order Mesostigmatales; family Mesostigmataceae; genus Mesostigma; species Mesostigma viride. The sequence goes on from RPFO01000065.1 coordinate 2,431,191, forward strand.
CGGCAACCTCTATGTCATGGTATGCGTGGAGAGCTTTAGCAAATGGGTTGAGTTGATCCCCATTGCTGACAAGCATGCCGCTACCACAGCGAAGCATTTTGCAGACATCATCACCAGGTTTGGGGCTCCCGCGGAGGTAGTCACGGACCAGGGTGGTGAGTTCAGGGGTGAGTTCCAGGAGTTGCTGGATGGATGTCTTATTGATCACCGTCGCACTTCTCGGGAGCATCCTCAGGCCAATGGTTTGGCTGAGAGATTGGTGCAGACCGTCAAGCAGGCGCTGCGCAAGTGGAGCCTGCAGGTGCCGGAGTCGGCCAGGTGGGATCGCGAGTTGGCATGGATTGCCATGGGTTATCGCATGTCTCCCCAGGAGTCTCTCGCTACCTTCTCCCCGTATTTCCTTCTGTTCGGGCGTAATCCTCTTTTGCCTACGGAGGCACAGGTTGCGCACCCCGAACCCATGGCCTTCGACAACGCTCAGCAATTTTTGGTTGAGGTGCTGGCCAGGGCAGAGACTTTTAAGAAGGTCATGCCCATCGCGATGAACAACTTGTTCATTGCTCAGCACAGGGACTCCCTGCGTTACGCTCAGCGCCGGGGGGGCGCATACATGGCTCGCCAGCTGCGGTTTAGGCCAGGGCAGTATGTTTTCCTGCGCACTCAGCTGAAGCACACTTTGGATGTGGAGGCGGGGCCCACCATTTTGCGCATTGTGGCTATCAAACCATCGGGAGTGGCAATTTTGGAGGGCGCCGACGGGAGCCGTACGACAGACAACCTCAGCAATCTCAGTCCCTGCTCACTGCCCAATTTGGTCCACGACCTCCAACCGCACACATCTCGCCGAGTCAAGGACGCCCAGTGTCAGGTTTGTCACCGGGTCGATCAGGCGGAGTCCATGTTATTGTGTGATCAGTGTAACTGTGGTTGGCACATGCAGTGCTTGCAGCCCGTGGTCACCAGCATTCCGGAGGGGGATTGGTTTTGTCCAGTGTGCACCGCTGCGCAGTTTACCTCCCGCAGCTTGACTGCGGTCACCGCTGCCCTTGTCTTGGTACGATCGCTGTCTTCGTGATGGGGCCGGTCGCCAGCGAGGGGGGGAATCATGGGACAGGTCCTCGCCCACCCCACAGGGCATGCAGTTAAGGCAGGCACATCAGCTCAGCTCATTTGGGTTTTACCAAATTAAGCTGAGTGGCCAGCCGCCATGGTGGCGCCGGAGATTGTGGCACGCAGACGCGACAGCTGTCACGGACGCGCGCTATGTCATCCGGGCGCCCACTATGCACAAGACCGGTGACGTGCGCAAGGAATTTGTCTTCTACGCATTTTCGACAAAGGCTAGTGACCGGGGGGGACACTAGCACTTGCAGCATAAGAGCGGACGAAAGTGTACGTGCACGCGCGCCGGGCCAGGCACAGCTGGGCGCGCAGCACTGACTTGAGCGGACGGCAGCACAAGTGTGCAGCGTCGAGAGGATCATACGCGTGTTAGTGGACAGCTGGAGCTGAAGCTGGACTGCTGGACTTCAACAGCGCCGAGGCTATTGACAGGCCAGGTGTCTTTGTGGTGTAGAATAGCGGGTCAACGTTATGAGGACTGGACAGAAAATGGAAAAGGACAATTTGCGGTGCGGAGCCAGATCGCTGGAATGAATGCGAAATCGCTGGCAGCCCTAAAAAGGGATTTCTTCTAGAAAGGAACGATTAGACGCAATGTTTGCTGGGCCACTCACACGCAAGGTGTGAGCGTGCAGATTGTCTGAAGGATATTATGCTTCGACCTTGCTGGACGTGACTCAATGTCGGACATTCCCAGGGACAGAAATGCCGGAGCCTCTAGGAGATGAGATCGGCAACAGGGTAGCAATTTAGATTTGTCGGGATGCCTTCCTGCTTTTGTTGGCATGTGTGGTAGAAAGCCAGGACGGCAACTGGAATGCGGTTTCTATTCGCATGGTTCAGGCAGCAAGATAGTTTTGGCATTCCTGGCTGGACTGACAAGTGTGGCGTGTGTCATGCATGTGGCATGACGAATGGTTTGGTTCATAGTCGAAGAGGACTCTCACGCAGCGTGTAGTCTCTTCGAGTCTCTCGTTAGTGGCCTTCGTGTTTCTCCCTTTTCTTGGGAGCAAGGCCGGTAGCATGTCATGGAGCGCTGCCTAACTGCGGGCTCGTGAGCATGGAGTGCATCGATATTGAGACTATCAACGTGTTGTAATTGTATTAACTTTCTCAATAAACTCCGCATGTGCGGCTTCATCATCAGACTGTGCAAAGTATGTGTTTTGAAAGCATTATTCTATAGCAGGGGAGGCAATAAGGTGGTTATCAGGCACGAGGGACAGTTCCTTGTCCTCGGCTGAGAGCCCTCTTTTCTTTGTCGCGTTTACGTGCCATTATATCCTAGCCTATCACTTGGAAGGCATATCCATAGCAATAGAGTACTCTTGTGTGTGATCCACTATATTAATCATGGGACAGGTCCTCGCCCACCCCACAGGGCATGCAGTTAAGGCAGGCACATCAGCTCAGCTCATTTGGGTTTTACCAAATTAAGCTGAGTGGCCAGCCGCCATGGTGGCGCCGGAGATTGTGGCACGCAGACGCGACATAGTCCTGCTCAGCGGCGGGTGGTGTGGGCGGCGCAGGGACGCCCACCGCAGGCGCCAGGCGGGCGGCTGCCAGAGGGCCGAGCGGCGGAGGCGGCGGGGGGGGCGCCGTGCAGCCGGGACAAGTTCAAAGAACCTAATGGTGCATGAGTCGGTATTCTTCCCTGAGGCGGGCGTAGCGGGCGGGGTCGCGCTTGTCTCGCAGGGCTTGCCGGGCCTGGATGACGGCATGGAGATGGTGGAGGCTGGTGAAGCGGGGCGGGCGGCAGGGGGGCAGCAGGGTCCCTGCCGCGGGCAGCTTGCCAGCGAGGTGCCGAAGGGCGGATGCCGGGCCGGCAGCGGGCAGCCGGGCGTGGCTGGCCGGGATGTCCGGCGCGTCGACGAACCCCTCCGCCGCCCGCTTGTGGGCGAGTTTTTCAGGGAAATCCTCCAGAGCTTCGTCAGATTTCTCAAGCAACTGAAGTGTGCGCAAATCAGGTGGTGCCACGTGCTTACGAAAGTGCGATCGAGGGGAATCGCAGGCGGATGCGGGCGGTGACGATGCGATGATCTGAACGCACCCGGGGGATCACGAGCGTGCGAGCAGCCCTTCTTGTTATGTGTAATTAATTAATTAATTAATTATCAACATCACTCCGTTGGGAGTCAATGTAGCACATATCCCTGAGAAGGGGCATATGGCTTTAAATACATCCTAGGCTACTTCATGCAAGGGTGGGAATGTAAGCAACACTTGCTCTAGGTGCCGCAAGGGCACCGGCACCACCATGCTGTCTCAGGTTCAACCCAGCTAAGGGGATCCTGGCACGGGGGAGGAAGATCATCATGGCTATGCAAGGGCTAGGGCATGGCTTCTCGACAGAGAGCATCTCTCTGCATGGCATAGCATGGCTAAGTTCTTAATGCAACATCCATGGGGGTCCCATTATAGACAAAGCATGGCTAAATGTTGAAGGCATCATCCATGGGGGCCATATATGTGTAATGGATCGAGGTAATTGCAACTAGTATCCTCAGAGGTGAGCGCTTTAATATGAGGGACGCCTGCGGGTAGATGCCAGGCAGACCCGTTGCGAAGTACCAATGGGTTGCAAAATCAGGGTTGTCGAAAGCAATGGCATCATCAACGTATCGACATACATTACACCATCATGTGTGGATAAAACGCCTAATGAGAGCATCGTCATTTGAGGCAATGAGATTCTCCATAAATGCAAGCTCATAAGTCTATAGATGTAGGTTTCCAAGGAGCACGGCCGGCACAGTTAGTGCCAATCTAGGGATGCCAATAGCTTGTTGGTATACGTGAACCACAAAACAAATGAGGGTGTTATCAACAAGATAAGAGATCCAATGAACAAAGGCAGCCTTCGTGATTATCTACTTATAAGCATCCCGCACGATAGCACCTGCCGCAATCCCGGAGAGCCACGTTGCTGTGGTCTTGGTCCGAGAGACGTGCAGGCGGTCTCGCCCGTGAGGCCTACGTGCATACAAATGAGTAGTCGAGCATCTACTACCTGGTAACTATTAAATGCATATTTGGCGGCTCCGGGATTCTTTCGGTTCCCACAGGCCAGCAAGGCACACGGATCTGCACAGCCCATCCACTCGAAATCGACGCTCATGGCTTCCACAGCTTGCACGTCCCATCCTCACTGTACGTGGCGATCATATTGCGATGTGGGTGGTGGGCCAGCCCGATGCCAGACTTCTCATGAACCTGCAACGTTCCCCCGTGGCCAATAAGGAAGCGAACACATGAATTAGAAGGGAAAAACATCAATCACACCAGCCCAAATCCCACATATAAGCAACATGCAAACATCAATGGACCATCAACTGGTTGACTATTGATAGTAGTGCTATGCTTGTCGCACCCTGGCCGCTTCGAGTCCCGATCTACGCACGGATGGTATTTTTACGTCCACATCGCGTCGCGGGGCATGACATTCCTACTCGGGCACTTTTCAGTCGTGCACATGCATGTCCGTCACGGCAGTGGCGCGCCGCGCCGGCCTCCAAGTGTCCACGTGTACCGTGCATGCTGAATGATTTCCTTTGTGCTTTCAGCATAGCATAGATTCTACGGCACTGTCATCGGGGTTCACGACTGTGCGCGGTGATGGTTGTGCACGTGGTGCGCATAAGGATTGATTGACATTGTATTTACACGAGCTCCAGCCGGAGCCTGGGCGCGTTGACCTGAGATGGATTGTGACAAGTAGACAGTGTTGGCAACTGAAATGGTGTGATGCCTAGCTAGGAGGATGCTTGAGTATGTGCCGCGCCATGGTTTAGCTTGTTGACAGTCTACAGATGTAGGGCGGCGCGGGATTGTCATAAATGTTCGTGCACGGATAGCTAAATGGACGAGCATTCGGCCATGGTGGTCGTGGTTCCTTCAGTTCTTCACTCATAACTTGTTGTTATCTCCATGGGATGCACTAGTCGGACAACCCGGGGGCACCCGCGTTATGGTGCCGTGCGGTAGCACGGGAGGTGATAGGTGTGGCAAGACATAATGCAGATGCCATGAAGGGGCTGTATCTGAGGACTGTCACGGGGTACTCCTACGTTGGAGCTGTTACGCCCGGACATTGTCAGCTATAGCTGATTGCATAGTATGAGGGCCTTAGTATGGCTGTATGACCATCTACCCATCAGCCCTTCTTTTCACTGAACGAACAACCGGTGCTGGGGTTCAGCCCGGTCTTCTGGCCTGGAGAGCTGGAGAGGTTGTTGCTTACCCCTCAAATAATACTCGAAGCGGGTTATTGCTCAGCCCCAAACAAAAAGCATCGGAAGAGGTTACGCTTTTGCCTTAACAGCACTGAAGCGGGTTATTGCTTGGCCCCAAGCAAAAAACATACGTGTGGTTCAGCGGCTCACTGGGATCGTGCCCTGGTGAGGCCCCTGCAACTGGCTGGGGGGGACACACCATGGATAGTGGGCTGCTGGTTCCACTGTGTATGCCTTGATTAGTAGGGAGCTGGGCGCTGTAGCGGCTGCCCTGAATCTGCCATTTTTATTCCCCCAGCACACGTGTCCCAAGAATTGTGGTGACACTTGCGGCTTGGGGGGGGGGGGGGTAAAGTGAGGTCCATTTATGCATTCCAGCATCCATCTTTCAATTCTCTGGTCAGTTTGGCTAAGGAGATTGCTGAGGATCTTGCTGCCAACTCAGGATGCATTTGAGCCGATACGCGACATGCTCCTACAAAATCATGCATCCAGCACGGCCCCACACAGAAGCAAACTGTTCAGCACGGTAGTACAACGGACAGTATGTGAGCATCACATATAACCAAGCCAGAATAGCCTCGCATCCTGCACATGATGCACGCATATTCGATAAAGTACCTTTGCTCTCTCAAAATTTCCCATGCTTCTTGCTTTGTGCCCGTTTTCCACTCACCGGCATCAGATGCTCCAGTTTGTTGGACACGAGGCTGAAGCAATACAGGTTGCTGCAGGAGGGGTAAAGTTTAATATTCAGGTGGTTGGTAACACACATCCAGCACACGCCGCACAGATGACGACATCAAGCCCAAAAATATTAGAAGGGAAAAAATGTAAACAGATATCAACGAGACAACCAGCACAGGCCAGAAATCCGGGGATTCTGGAGCATGATAGCCCAAGCCTAATTAGTTAATAGCCCAAGCCTACCGCCTTATCTTATCCGTGTATGACGCGTCCTTCCAAACGATGGAGATGAATGGAGTGGAAACGTGGCTCCTTGTATGCAAATTATATTTATGGTTGGCTTGAGTTCCGAGCCAGACCTAGATGGTTAAGCTAAAAAACACTATCGTACCCTCGGTCACACTATCAGATAAAGAAGGATTTTTTTGCTTGCAGAACAAGAAGGGAGAAGATCGGAAACAACGTGGCAAAGCAGGTCAGCATCCATGTAATCCCAGCCAGCACGTGGACACAGGGGCAGGTTGCTGTTCATTGTGCCTGCGGGCAGCATGAAGAGATATCATGCACGAATGGTCAACAATGACGCATGATTAAAAAGGGCCTCCTTGGACAGCCTACACCTATTGTTGAAGCCTATTTGTTGAAGCTGCCAAGCAGCAAACCCGAGCACATCACCCACGCATATTTGCGTTTTGCTACCGTTGACACGTCCAGCCATGCCCACATAGCGAGCCCCCAAGCAGGCCACATAGGGAGACCCACCGCAGGTACCGCCCAGTGTCTTCTCTAAGCCCTAGATTACCCATCCATTTCCATTCTTACCTATGCCCCATGTGGAAGCTAAACAGAGCAAACCTGCCAATGAAACCAACGCGGGTGATAAAGCCATGCCATGCACCGTGAACCGAGCATGTGCCGCCAAACGTTGGTGGCTAGCACAACCCCTTCATCGCTACCGCAAACAATAGTCCCTTGCTCGCTACCCCGCTGTCGCCCCCCCCCTCAACAACTAGCCCATCACATAGCGCGTTTGGCCACCCACTTGTCCTCTCCCAGGCAGTAGATCCAGTCCCCCGCAGGCGAGACGGTCGCGTCCACGAAGTCGCCGCCCTCGCGCTTGCCCGAGGAGAAGCTCTTCACCACCTGTAGCACGTCGTGGTGGTGGTGTGTGGGGGTGGGGGGGGTGGGGGGAGTGGGGGGGGTGGGACCAGGGAGAGGGGGAGGGATAATATGAAGAGATTAGCAGAGAAGGAGACGCGAGGCAGTGGGCTGAGGATGATGCTTGCAAGAGGACGGCACACATGGCACCATGAGGGGGCATCCGAGAGAGCCAGGAATCACCCTTGGGTTGGCACAATGGCGATGATGGCCGGGGAGGTCACAATGGCGGCCATGGAGACATGGCGGCCCTCCCTCATTGGGAGCGCATGCGAGCACAAACGGACGCCAAGTCAGCATGTGCAGGGCTAAAAGAGGATAGCAGCGAATACTGGTCAAGAGGGCTAGGATGATACAGTGGCCAACAGTTCAAGAGGCATGCCCCTGCAGACCTCCCCCCTTCCCTGCCAACAGGGAACATTATGTATAGCTGCTATCCAGCTTAGCGGCCTGTGCCCCCCGTCTTCACCTATGAACGCATTCCATCCCTCACATCTGATGCATACGTCGATCGGGGCAAAATAAAACCGCGACAAACTAGAGGCCCGAAACATTGAACACCGTTGCCAGCTGGCAAGCCCTGGGTCGGCCCATTCATCCAGGTTGTCGCACCCACCTGCCCCTGCATGGTCATGATGAACACGGTGGGCGACCGGTTGCACACGACCAGCTGCTCGGTGTTCTTGGGGAAGATGTGCACGCTGTTGGCCGCCACCTCGCGCCCCTGGTGGCACGGCATGCACATGCGGGCACGCACGTAGGCACGGACAAATGCCAGAGTCATGCAAGCAATTCAGCACACCTTCACGCATACACGCCACGAGGGCAGTCGTGAAGCAGGGGGACCGGGATGGAGGCAGCCCGAGGCAACACCTGCACGCAAGCCCCTGCCTTCAAAAGGGCCATGTGGAAGGGCCTTGCCCACAAGTTGCATCATCCAGCGGCACTAATCTGGCTGGGAGCAGCCCGCAAAGGTGATGCCTGCAGTCCCCCACGCGAGGGGTGAGGCGGGTGTAAAGCGTCATGAACGGCGGTTGTATGATGCGGGTACACATAAAACAAGATGCAAACACCCAGCATTGTTACACCGTCCAGCATAATTCGTGTGGGTGTTTTATTAGTGTGGGTTAACAATCAGAGCGGGCCACACTATCCTTGGTATCCTCCACAATATAGCTACGTAGTTTTGGAAATCAGTGTCTGTCGGTGTGGCGCGTGCTGATCATGGAACACATTTTCCTAGCACGTTTTCCATCTTGTGATGCATGCAAGGCATCTGTCTTGATGAGCTACATACTCAAAGCCGGTGTCAATCTCAAACAGGGTTGCCTACTTGACCTGGTTACTAGGAACAGCATACGCTGCCCACGCTACTTCGATACACCGCCGATAGTGTGGGTGCGCAAGTAGTGTGGCTCCCCAAAACACATCGGTTTGAAATACGGTGGCCCACACAAAATTATGCTGGGCAGAGGAGTGGTGAGGGGACGATGGGCGAGACCAGAGAACAGGAAGCAAAGCACGCCCGTTTTACGACAATGTGGTCGCATTCACCTGCCCATTTCCACCTCTGCGCTGCACACACCTGCCTGGTTCCAGCCTCTACTCGGCACCCACCCACCCAGCTTTCGCCTCAGCTTGTCACCCACTCACCCATCTTCCAGCCTCTACTGGACACCCATCTTCCACCCACCGTCCAGCCTCGGCTCGACACTCACCTGGGTTGGCTGCGGTGGCCGGAACGTGTGGAGGCATTCGGTGCTCTTCGAGTCCCACACCTGCGGGCATAGGGGGGGGGGGGGGGGGGGGGGGGGGAGAGAGAGAGAGAGAGAGAGAGAGAGAGAGAGAGAGAGAGAGAGAGAGAGAGAGAGAGAGAGAGAGAGAGAGAGAGAGAGAGAGAGAGGGAGGGAGGGAGGGAGGGAGGGAGGGAGGAGGGAGGGAGGGAGGGGAGGGAGGGAGGGAGGGAGGGAGGGAGGGAGGGAGGGAGGGAGGGAGGGAGGGGAGGGAGGGAGGGAGGGAGGGAGGGAGGGAGGGAGGGAGGGAGGGAGGGAGGGAGGAGGGAGGGAGGGAGGGAGGGAGGGAGGGAGGGAGGGAGGGAGGGAGGGAGGGAGGGAGGGAGGGAGGAGGGAGGGAGGGAGGGAGAGGGAGGAGGGAGAGGGAGGGAGGGAGGGAGGGAGGGAGGAGGGAGGGAGGAGGGAGGAGGGAGGAGGGAGGGAGGGAGGGAGGGAGGAGGGAGGGAGGGAGGGAGGGAGGGAGGGAGGGAGGGAGGGAGGGAGGGAGGAGGGAGGGAGGAGGGAGGGAGGGAGGGAGGGAGGGAGGGAGGGAGGAGGGAGGGAGGGAGGGAGGGAGGGAGGGAGGGAGGGAGGGAGGGAGGGGAGGGAGGGAGGGAGGGAGGGAGGGAGGGAGGGAGGGAGGGAGGGAGGGAGGGAGCAAACAGTCCCGGTCGCCGGTGATGGCTTCTGTGAGGCATACAGTCAAGGCTAATTATATTGTTGACAAGCATGCCAACAGCCAAGCATACAACAGGGGTATGCTGAAGATGAGGCCCACATGCTGATGTCAGCAGAGACAGGGGAGGGTGCAGCACTGGGGCTTTGGACATTGGTAAGCAAGGGCCAAAGGCCTTGTGACAGGTGGCAGCAGTGAGCATGTATGCCGCACAAATCGCAGCTGATGGGGATAAAGTGGCAATGCTGGCGGCAAGGTGGTGAAGGCATGACTTTGAAGTGCGCAACTGCCAAAATCCAGCCAGGCGCTACAGTATTCCATGCGCTTGTCTTTGCAGCTGCAACACTTGTGTTCCAAAACCAGCCATGCATGCTAAGCACAATCCATGGCAAACAGGATCGTGCTTTTGCATCTTGTATGGTACAAGGGTGCTGTCCTAGGGTGACAAGAATACGGGAGACAAGGGTGTGGCAAGGAGGCCAGGGTGAGCGGAGGGATGGGGACAAAGGTGTGGAAGAATTTGACGCAAACTTTCAGATTCCCGTGGGTCCCCAACACTGTGGCTTTCGCGCTCCATGCTTCAAGGCTGTGAGCCGTAGCCACATGTGGCTTGGGGCAGACAACTCCCACCCCACCTGTACCATCGCCAGTGTGCTTCCCGTCCTCACCTCTCCTCCACCCCCGCCTTGGCGGCACGCGCATGCCAGCGCAACAGATTCCAAACCCCTGCTCAGCTTCATGGTGCATGCCCCCCCCCCCCCCACCCCCCCCCCCCCTTTCATGTTGCAGTCCCCCACCCAACCCACCCACCCACCCACCTTGATGGTGCACTGTCCAACCCCACCCACCCACCTTGATGGTGCCGTCGCTGGACGCGCTGATCACGCGCCCGCCGTCGCCCGTGTAAATCGCGCAGTTGACGAACGAGGAGTGGCCGCGGAACTCCTTGAGCATCTTGCCTGACTTGAGGCCGTGCACGCTGGGGGCAAGCGGAGGGGGTGAATGGGTGAAAGGGGTAGGGGGTAGGGGGGGGGTGGCAACATCGCACGCATGGCAACAGCATCTTGCCCAACTTCAGGCCTTGAACGCTGGGGGTAGGGTGTGGGTGGGCATACAACCATACGCCACGATGTGCCAGCAACCTTGCTATTGGTCACCCAAGCAGCACGGTCTTGTGCCAGGGCACGCAGACGTGGCGCAGCTGCGCATGCCTGCCAGTGCCTTGTCCACTCGAATGCCTTGTCTGCTCTAATGCCTCGTGCCGTTCAAAAGAACCCAAACCCTTTTACCCCCAATTCAACAATGTGGCCCGATGAGCAGGTCAGCCAGCGCTTGCATGGGCGTGACACACATCACCTGCTTGTGTCACCTTTGCATGACAGGTGTAATGTGCATGGGCAAGCGGCCATGAATGCCACCAATTGCGCCACTTTGTATAAAACGATGCACTTGGCGGTGCTTACCAAGACTGCGCATGCACATACCTGCGTAGGCGCAGCAGCTACGTACGGCGCGCAGCAGCTACATCCGACCCTTGTTCCCCAAGAGGCACCGTACTCCAAAACTGGCACCATAAACAGCACACAATCATGGACACACTCGCCATGGAGCAGGCGAAGCCAGCAAGCAATGCGAGCTGGCTGAGGGCGGCGCATGAGCCTCACCGTATGGTGGTGTCGAAGGAGGCAGATAACAGCTGGCTCCCGTCCCAGGAGAAGGAGAGCGACGTCACGCCCTGCGCGTGCGCCTTCTCCACTTTGCGCAGGCACTGGCCCGTGCGCAGCCGCCAGACCTGAAGGGGGGCCATCAGGCGCTCGCCAGCATTAGGGGGGCGGGAGCAGGGCAGGAGCGAGGAAGGTGGCATGCCAAAAGTGCGTTCCACGTGTGGGTTACGTGGTAGGGCAGATATGAGCCCACGAGGGCAGTCAAGTGGACAAGAGAGATCTGCTGACGTAGAGACCAACCAATCGAGCGCCGTGCCAATCATTGTTTATATTAACCCTCCCCCCTTCAACGTTAATCTTGGTGGAATCATCCAGGTTCTCATTCCCCTCCCCCCCCCCCCCACATTGCCAATCTCGACCAGTCCACCAACGCCCCACCTTGCCCTTTTTGGCATCATTCACATTGTCATTGTCAACCCCCCTTGTTCTCACCTTGATCTTGCCGTCCTGGGAACCGGACGCGACCATCTCGCTGTCGCGGCTGAAGGCAAGGCTCAGCACCGAGTCCTCGTGCATCATGAACTTATCCTGCAGACGGTGGGGGGGAGGGGCAGAGGTGTAGGCAGGCAACACATGCAGGCACAATGAGGCATAAGGCGATGAGGCGGGACAGGGCCTAGCGCATTGTCCAGCGAACAGATGGTCTAGAAAGGAATGAGCGCCGATGGACAAACGCAGACGTGAGGATAACCACGCCCAACATGGGGGATCTGCGCGCCTGATGGGCAGGCAGGATGGCAGCAATGGGAGCGAACGATACGTGAGAAAACGAATGTGGCACACGGAGCATGTGCATGTCATACAGTGTGGAGTGGGTCCCCCGTGATGACGTTCAAGGGGCGCCAAAACCAGAGATGGGGAGTGCCTCGTGAGACATAGGTACACAGCGAACAGACCGGCAATCAACAGGGAAACAACCAACAAGTAAGCAATTAATAGATATACGACAATGGATGGGTAAACAAGTAAGCCGTAAAGAGCAAACATGCAGATGGGGCAACTGTGGCATCAAGGGGGGGGGGGCATATTTCACATAAGCACGACCCCCATCCAATTTCCTTCTCTTTCCTGCAGGTGGGTACGTTGGGGCCCACTGGCCCTGTCTGCTGCAGCCCTAGCGCCATGCCAGATGCTTCTGTGGATTATTGGCACTCCGCCGGGCATGACAGTAGGAACACGAGCAAAGGATGGCAGAGAGCTCAACTTTTTCGGAAGAATGGGTCATAATGCGCAGCCCCCTTTGAGCGGCAGGCATCAATCTCACACAAATTCTGCTGGCACACAAACATGCACACAGACGCACACAGACACGCTCACCCGCCCGCACTATCCGCCCATCCGCCCCCTTTGAGCGGCAGGCATCAATCTCACACAAATTCTGCTGGCACACAAACATGCACACAGACGCACACAGACAAGCTCACCCGCCCGCACTATCCGCCCGCCCGCCCGCCCGCCCGCCTGCCCGCCCACCCGCCCGCCCGCCCGCACACGCACTCATACACACTCGCACATGTCCACGCATGGATGACCCCGCTTTACCTCGGCCTGGAATGGCAGGTCCTTGCGCAGCTTGCCCGTGAGGAAGTCCCACACCTTTCGTCGCACACCACACGGCCGGAAGGGAAGAGACAGCGTGGCAAGGAGCGTCCAATACATGTCAGGCGTCCCAACATGTGTGAGGGGGGTGTCCTACAGGGTCATGCGCAAGGTACCCACAGCAGCACCTACAGCGTTGCACCAGATGCTCTCCCTACAACGCTATGCCCATTAGCCACAACCCCCAAACTATTACTGGCACCCGTGTTCACGTTCGACTGCTATGACTACAGGCTGCTTCTCGCGTAATGCCACCTCTAAACCGCCTTGTCATGCCCGCCGCATGGGACCTTACCACTTTCACTCGTGTGACTCCACGGTTGGTGCCTACGGTGCCTTGGGTGACGGGAACAGGAATAAACGCACAATGGCAACCATGCGGTGTGCTTTGCCAGGCCAAAAAGATATGGAAATTTGTCGAGTTTTTCCCCGCAGACCTGCCATGACCACCTCCGTCCTTAGACCACACTGCCTATGGGCGGCTGCACAAGGCTGCACAGGCCATGCACGCACCAGGCTCGCTGTTCTGACGTTATTCTGGCACTGATCTATTGCTTAGTGAGTGATCACCTGGGGGCTGCTGACACAACGCCATGCCAGGCTGCACCCCATGCAACTGCACCACGATGCAGTAACTGTATGGACTTCCAAAGTGACACCAGAGGGAATAATGATGGGTGGTAATGATGCGGGATAAAAAAAGGAAAGGCAACGAGTCAACGACGTCGCCTCACTGACACCAACAAGGAACGGTCATGGATGGCCAAGCAAGGGGAGCTGCTTAGATTACGGACACAAACTGGGCACAGATGCATGGCCCAACGGGCATTCTTGCCCACCTCCACAAAGCCGTCCACGGAGCCGGTCACCAGGAACTGGCCATCGTTCGAGAAGCGGGCCACCTCGGGGTGGCTCTTCTTGCCAAACTGGTTAGAAGTCCCAGGTGGCGGCGAAGGTGGTGCAACAGGGGATGGCGAAGGGTGGTCGCGACAGGTGAGGTTGGGAAAGGGTACGCGTGGACAGGTGAGCACGGGGAAGTGTGGTTGGGAAAGGTCAGGGGTATGGTCGCTGACAGGGCATCCATACCGAGAAAGAGTGCGCACTGATGTCAGCCGCATTGCACCATTCTGGACGAAACAAGCGAAAAAGCACAGACACACGCATGTAACCAACATGCAGCCGATGCAACTCCAACCCCTGCCCGCTGAAACTGCAGTTACCAGATATTTTGTTCTACAATCTAGAACCTGCACTCCGGCACCTCCTCTCTTGGCACAGCCACCCTTGACGACATGCCTCCTATCTTTGAGAATGGTGTGAGGACGGCACAAGAAAGGCAGGGCAGGAAGCATGCACAGGGTGTGTCAAATGCATCAGGGGGCAAAAGCCAATTGTGCCACATTGTAGGAGAAGATGTGCGGCCCGCCCGCCACCCAGGCCCCGCCCTTGCCCCCCCCCCTTCCCCTACAACTCCCCCCCCTTGACCCCGCCCCCCCCCCCCCTAGTGCCAACGCCAAGGGTGCTGGCGACGCCTTTGTGCCGCAGATAGGGAAGAGGAAAACCTTGGGGGTATGCCTTACCCCTCCTACAGCAGATGCCCCAGCGGCTTCTGCCCCCTACACTAGTACAGCTGACCCGCTCCCCCCCACACACCTTGATGGAATGCGCCCCCCATGTTGCCCCCACCTTGAGGGTGTGTGCAACACCTCATACAGCTGGCAGATGCCCTGGTGGCTTCTGGCCCCCACATTCGTGCCGCTGACCCTCCCCCCTTCCTCACCTTGATCGTGTGCGCCAGCTGCGTCGGGTTGATCTCCTCCTCATCGCGCTTCATGGGGGCCGCGCCGCGGAAGAGGTCAAACTGGGTGCCGGGGGGGAGCATGCCTGCAGCCGCACAAAGGCAGGGCGGGCAGGTGGCAGACAGGCGCAGTCAGACCAGAAATCCCCATCATTCCACCATTCCCCCCCGTTTCTTACAATGCCTGAAGCCAGCAGGCGGCATGACGGAAAAGGCACAGACCAAAAACAAAAAAGTAGAAAAGCCCAGGTAATGAGGTCGCTACCTCCATGGTTGCAGCGATGGTGGCGG
Organism: Mesostigma viride; assembly: GCA_009746045.1. Lineage (NCBI taxonomy): Eukaryota > Viridiplantae > Streptophyta > Mesostigmatophyceae > Mesostigmatales > Mesostigmataceae > Mesostigma > Mesostigma viride. The sequence goes on from RPFO01000065.1 coordinate 2,446,250, forward strand.
ACAATCGACGGCCATGGTCCAGCGGTGCGGGCATCAGCAGTGGCACGGGACACGGAGCAAGAGAGGCATGCAAGAAGCCACATGCTGGATACGGCACGTGCCGTTTGTCCATGGTGTGCCATGCTGAAGGGGGGGGGGGGGGCACCTCGCCAAGTTATCTCATCTGGCGGCGGGTGGGAGGATGGCCAGCCGCCAGAACTAGAGAGCTGCCTGCATTTGAGAAAAAAAAAAAAGAACAGCCTCTGACGTGCAAGTGGCACAGTGGCACGGTTAACTAGGTTTTAAGATGCGCCATGGTTGACAAATGCAACATCTCGCAAACTTCTGCACCATCATCCCCACACAAGGTGGCACGATGTGCTGTCGACCCAACTTTGCCCAAACATCCACCAGTCCATGCTGGTCGTTTCTCCGACTCTCCGATTCTCCGGCTCTCCCACTGACTGTCAAGCTAGAGGACTCTCTCGGCAAGGCCACTGCGGGTGCTCGCTTGCAAGGCTAGATGCTAGCAGTCACCCCAAGTCCACACACAGGAGCAGGTGCCATGACATGCCGCCACCAGATCCAAGCGCACGCTCTCGTCCTGGTCCCGCGGGTGCCATCCGTTAGCGCGCTAGTTTAACGCGGTCGTGCTCCTTATCCCCCGCTGCGCTCACCCTGGTGCTGCTGCCACTTCAACGCTTGCCCGATGAGCGCCATGAGGCGCGAGGGGGGGACCACGGTAACCTCGTTTGCCAGCGCTGGTGGGGGCGCACGGGGACGATGATGGTGGGAGGGGAGGGGGCACACGAATGGTGGGAGAAGGGGAGAACACGGACATGGTTGGAGGAGATCGGGGGACAGGGCGACCTCTGTCCATAACATGTACATGGGAGGGCGCATGTGGGGACGTGCGTGGGGCCGTATGCGGGGGGTTGGCGTGAAAAGGCAAGTCTGTGGGGCGGAAAACATGCAAGACGGGACCTGCCCCCATGCGACATCTGGTTCCATCTTCCATGGGGGACAGAAGAGAACGATCACAGACAGATTTATTACTCCCTGCCACGGGATCCATCTCCACTCAGCACCTACCTGAGCAAAGGTCATCAGGCCCCCAAAGATATGTAGAAGAGCTCAACACCCATCGAACACCCAGCTAAACTCCCTTCATTTACCAGGCATTGGACAGGGCAAGCTACCAGTGGTGCCCCGTATTTGGCACGCGCCACATTGCATGCGAAAAAGACACACGAAGCGGCCCACTTAGGAATGCTGCACCTCAAACAAACAGCAAGTAAACACAAAACGAGACTCCAAGGGCTGACAAGTGGGCCAGTGACCTCACCTTGTGCGATCTGGGCCCTCCGCTTGTCTTTGGACGAGTCGCCGTACGCCTGCCAAGGACCACAGACAGGGACCGCGCACAAGTGGGCAGGCGGTAGGGGAATAATGAGTCGAGGGAAGGGGCAACCTTGTGCATCCCCTAGGCAGGCCAGCACGACGAGCGACCTGTGGGCTCACACAAGCATGCATGGCCAGCGGTCAGCTCTACGTGTAAGTGGTTCCAACGAGACTCAGTGGCCACATAGAGGCATGGTTGTGGGGAGCCTTGAGCGATCCACCTGACCATGGTTGTGGGGAGCCTAGAGCAATCAACCTGGCCAAGGACGCAATCTGCACCCGCTCGCACCCAAAGAGAACGCGCTGCACCCAAAGGCCCGGCTGACCACAAGTAGAAAAAAACAAGCCTGCCCTTTGCGCGTGAAAGGCGAACTTCTAACACATGTCATGCAGGAAACGCCGCCCCATGGGATGCGCTGCTGTTGACACGCAGGGAAGGTAAGCAGGGCCTTACAATTATCTTACGGAAGATAAGAGGGACCCCCCGACCATCGTACGGAAGGAAAGCAGGACGCAACAATTATGGTACAAAGGTTCCGGTAGGCGGGACGCAACAATTATCTGACAGCGGTAAGCGGGACTCAACCATTCTCTTACGGAAGGTAAGAGGGACCCCAAAATTATCGTACAATTGAAAAAGTGCAAGTGGCCTGGTGCGGGCGAGCGTGCGCAGCCCCGCAGCAAGGCGACGCCGTGGTGTGACATCGCAAGACTGTCAGCCACCGCCGCCGCGACAGCAGCTGAGACGAGAAGCCTATTATCCAAGTAGGGTGCCAGACAAGCCCTTGTGGGTGCGACAGCTGGTGTGTGTGCCGCGACGACCTCGTGATATGCGGTGACATCCGACAGGTTAAAGCATCACTGCGCGGCCGTCAAGCACATGCCGTGCGGACATGGGCACGCGTAGCTGGCATCGTGCGCCTGTCGTGCAGGTGTGGCATGGCTGTCGCACTGCCGCTAGGGGCGTGGCTGCGCATGACCTTAACACCAATATGGCATTGCTAGCACAGACATAGCGGCGCTGTCGGCCACACCATCTCGCAGTGGTCAAGGAAGGGTTGCACCAGCAGCTATCACGCAGATATCCACGAGACAACAAGATAAATATCCACAAGGCAACAAGATAAATATCCACGAGGCAACAAGATAAATATCCACGAGACAACGCGCGCAGGCCTGAGACCTAGAATACACGTAGCTCCATCATACGACCATGCCGCATGCCCCCACCTATCTATCACACGACCACGTAGCATGCCCCCACCTCGCGATGGTCGAAGAAGGAGCGCGAGAGCAGCGTCTCCAGCCGCTTGTATCGCTCCGGGTTGTCCTCCTTCATCAGCAGCATGGCCTGCGTGTGGCGCAGAAAGGAGCGCGCCGTGTCCAGCTCGCGCAGCTCCACCATCTCCAGAACGATCTGGGTGGGTGGGTTCAAGTGTGTGATCGTGGGTATAGTGGATACAGTATCTTTCTGCGGTTAGTGCACAATAGTGTGTGCGCGTGTTTTGTTTATGTGCTCGTATGTGTAGTGTGTCTGTCATGTGTGCGCATGCGTGTGTGCATAGGTGTGTGTGGGTGTGGGTGGGTGGGTGGGTGGGTGCGGATGAACGGTGGGGCTACAGTAGGGGTGGGGGGGGGATGGGAGGGGAACAGGGGGGGAGATGTATAGGGTATGGAGGGGGCAGGGAAGGGTAGAAGGGGCAGGGGCCAGGGGAAACGAAGAAAGAAGGGCGCAGGAGGGAGGGTGGCATCCTGCCATCGAACGAACAATGACATGGCAAGGCAGCAGAGGTCGCCGCATCTCGCTAGCCTGCCTGATAATGGCAGCTGAGCGTAATGCCTCCAGACGCTGAGGATGCAAGGCCTCAGGTGGGGCGGGTGTAGATGGCAAATGGTGTAGATGGCAAACGAATGCTCGCCTGGTCGAGCAGTGGTCATTGCCACAGAGCGACTGAATGTCGGCTGGAGGGGATGCGGCGCATGCCGTATGAAACGTTTTGAAGCAAATGCCATGCACAGATTACATGCTGGCTGTCTGCGCCTACATGGCAACAGTCATTCCTCAATGGCTTTCGACTCATGGGCATCGCCTGGGGCTTCAAGGGGCAAAACTACGTGCGTGCATGGGGCACAGGCGAGCATAGCAGCACAGGACGCAAAGCAGTGTTTGGTGCCATTGTTTGGTTGGTTGTGCGCCACACAACCAACCATGCCACATGCCTCATGCTAGCATCCCACATACCTCATGCTCGCGTCCCACACGGTTCAGCCGGCACGCTCCCAGAGAAAAAAAACGTGCTTCCTGCCATTCCCACGATTACGCACTCACGTGCCCAACAGCGGTGCTTGTCTGCTACGATCATTTTAACATCAATCTGGGGACGGACCGCACACGCTGCCAAAGGCGTGAGCGCAAGCGACAATAGCCATGCTAGCGGCTAGAGCAAAAGACAGCGTCTACCTGTTCGTACAGGTCCTCCAGCTTTCTTTTGGGCAGTTTGAGCTGCGACACGACGGGCAGCACGGCATCCCACCGCCCATGGTTGATGTCGTAGGTGAAGGACTCGATGCCCTCGACGGTGTTCAACGACACTTGACATTCTTCCTGCAACATCGGCAGAAATCATAGATAAAATCGCAACTTCCTGTCAGGATGATTTGATCGACATGCCAACAAACTGGAATAGCAATGGGAAATCACAACGGGAGGTGCAGGTGTAGATTGATACTCACCTGCAACGTGTGAAACGTCTGTTGTAAGGAGTTCTCCTTGCAAAATTGCAGGATGATTTTGATGACGCTGCAATGAAAAAGTAGCAAATCCAGCACGTCCGAGCAGGATTGCAATGGCGAAATACGCGCGAAACCTGTCAATAAGATGGCAGCAGAGAACTGAGTACCATGACAAATCGTCAGGAATGCCGAGGCGCAGGCAGTGAAAGACCACGTAACTCAGCAGTAAATCATACAGTGCACTTACTCCCTGGCCTCAATTTCAAGCTGCGCCATTTCGTCGTTTCAATAACTTCAGTTACTTAGAAAGTTCCCAGTGAGAACCTCATTCACTCATTCATCGCGGCCGCATAGCAGAGAGTGTGTTACGCATATAATGGCTTGCCTTGTGCACACTTTTCCTCCATCGGCCGTCGCTACCACCACTACTGTTAATTCGGTTGATACAGGCCTCCGGCGATGTTCTTTTATGTACCAATGGCTTTATTCTGCTACGATATATGCCAGGAACGATAGACAAACAAAATTATATGAACTCGCCAAGTCGCCATGATTTACCGGCTTACTGATACCTAGTTGCAAACTTGCCATTGCAGTTTCGTTGCCAGCATTACGACGCTCTCTTGTAATAATTAGAGATAATTGAAAGGTAGATACTAGAATAACTAGATAGTCGTTCTATTATAATAAACTGGTTTGCCAACCTATCTGGAGTAGATCTTGTATCTTCCTAGCTGGCAGCTGCCCATGTGCGGCGTGGGCAACAACAACACGCTGTGCGAATGCCAGTAGCAGAGTTTGGTCAAATAACCGCTGCCTTGGTCCGTAAAATTGCACCGTGCTGCGCTATCAATAACCGTGTTATTTATTACATTGTACCGTGCCAGTGTCGGTGCAGGGTCGGTAATAAAGCAAAATTAATATTTAATGGAGACGAAAAAAGAAAAAGCCTTACGAGGAAGCGTATTCCTATTAAATAAGACAGCTAAGAATCCTTTATGTTCTTCTTACAGTATTTCTTTTTTCGCTTTTTTCGCTTGAAGCGTAGCAACTTCCAATCACGGCTACTGTGTGCACAACGGGTCGAATTGTCACGTTCCCGCGAAGCTCTTCTGGCCTGCATACCATGCTGATTCCAGTTTGATGGCAATCCCTCTCCGGACAGGCGCGCATGTATCTGCGATGTAAACTGTGCTCTTCAAGTTGGCGTGCTTCTATCTAGCGTCCACATCAGAAACAGCAGGCCTGCGGGTCGATCATGTTTAGAAGACACCGCCAAGAGCTTTGTGTTGGGCGCACAAGTACGCTTACGCAATGGTTCAATCACAAAATTTCGGGGAATGGCTCGCAGAATTTGGCACATCGACGATCGCGTTGCCATTCATTCCTGGCAGTATGTAATTCCTTGATTTTTCCAGGGTTGATTAACCAGAAAGCCTCTTTCCGAGCTAGTAATCCAGGGAACTCTATGGGCGTCTTGAAGCACTGCTGGCATTTCCCTTTCCAGTCCAATGCTCGAGTTCGAGTTATGCGTGCCAGCATAATGTCATAAATGAACGGTGTCGTAATTCTTTCCCTCAAGGGGGGCGCCTGCCTCTACTCCCAAAAGTATCGGGATAAATATGGCCTGCCCGCGGGTAGCGCGGACGGCGACGGCCAGAGCATGTCGTCGGGCAGCGACGTGGACGGCATGAACATGAGCGCGCTCCTATACGCGTTGAACCTGAACGCGGAGGCGGCGTTTGAGACTGACGAGGACAAAGAGGACGGGTCCCCAGGCAGCTCGGCCGGCTCCACGGGAGGCTCTGCGCCCTCTGACAAATGCCCCCTGGACCAGACCGCCTCATCCTCCGCTATCACGTCCTGGCGCGTGGGCGAGACGGAGGTCTTCTTCCACTCGGATGCGACCCACGGCGTGATGGCGGCGCTTTATGCTGACATCCGGCTTGGGGAGGACATCCCGCGCCTGCTGGTGCACAAGATACTCGCACGGTAGGACGCTGGACTCTGCACACACCTCGCCTGAGCGTGCCCGTGTTAAGGACGGCCAACCTAGATGCACACGCCCCCGCGGCCCCTAGCAGCTTCCCACCGCCACTCGCGCTTTAGAGTGGTGGACACACCCTTTCACCCTTTGATGTCCAGTTATATGAACTGGTTTTCCTTCCGCCATGCGGCACGGAAACTTGTACTCGGCTACTCTCCATCTGACTAGTCATGTTTATTGAATGAAAGGTCACGTTTTTATCATGTTTCCTGAAACACGCTGCCCTGCACCCCCCGCTGGCCCTCTGGCCCTCTTTCTCACTTTGTCATTTTTCCTTTCTAGTTTGTCAATGTGTTCTTTAGGACAATTAATATTTTTGCCCCTTCCTTTCCTCGTTCCGTTCTCGCTGCCAGGTTTGTGTCCAAGTACAGCAAGCAGCTGGCCAAGCACAAGGCTGTCAACCGGCGGTTTACCTCCTTCACGCCCATCCTGCGCTCGCTGCTGCTTGAGGTAGGCGCGCATTGCCCGCAGTTGGGGATGCCACGGTGTAACGAGAGGCATGGTTGGCATCACCACTGTGTAAGGACCGTCTTTGGTTCGATCATGGTCGAAGGATCATCTTTGGTGTCACCACGGCACGAGAGCCCTGTTTAGTGTCGTAGTCATGCAAGGACCCCGACCTGCTTTGACAGTACGTCCAAAAGCAAGCACCCTGCTGATTAGTGCTACGGCCATTTGCGGTGCGCCGAGTCTTGTTGGCGTGGATGCTGTGCTGCGCACACCCCGGGCTTGTGTGCACAGGGGCATGCGCGGTTGTGCTTGTGAGCTGTGCCTGTTGTGCGAGCAGTCATGGCCGGGCAGGCACGGTCAGCAAGGATAGGGCGTGACACCGGTAGTGGCGGATCAGGCATCAGTACTGATATAATGCGTGTGCACTGTATGCTACGCACGCGCCTCTCGTGCCTCAGAGCATGGCCCCTGTGTGATGCTCCGTGTGGTGGTACCCGAACAACACGAGCTGGCCTGTCTACTCTGTCCCCCCCCACCAGGCAAGCCCGGTGTTTGGTTATCCAAGCGTTCATGCTGCTCCGCGACACATTGTACACTGCAGGGAGTAAATATTGACTTAGTAGTACGACAGGTAGCGCAACAAGATGCGCAGTGGCAGAGTGAGCAGGGTAGTGGATTACTACCCTGCAGGGAGTGTCATGCCAAAGAGTCCCCTCTACCACCCCTGCCCCTTGTTCCTACTTTGAGGCAATTTCCTAATTCTGATACTGATACATTGCGGCTGCGCGCAGGTGCCGGACATGATCCTGTCATCCGTCACCAGCAAGCTGGCCCCGCTGCAGCCGCAGTGGCTCTACGTGGCCGTGTCCGATGAGATGTTTGTCCCCGTGACGTCGGCAGTGGCGCCCGTGCCACCCGCCACACCCATGCCCGGTCGAGGTGGGCGCATGTCCAACGGTGCTCGCCCCGCCTCTAGTGATGCGGCGACCTCCGCCACCTCCACCGCCACCGACAGCGACAGAGACGGGCCCTCCCCGCCAGGTGACTCGGATGGGCAGGGAGGGGCCTCTTTGGGGAACCAGAGCGGCGATCATTGGAATGCGCACGGGCTGAGGGATGGCACGCTGGCAGGTGGCCACGAGGCAGTAGTCCCCATGCCACCCCTGCAGCCACCCCCACAGCCACCCGCCTTTAGCCGGCCAGGCGACTCGGCGGCTCCTTTATCTTCAAACGCGCGCCGACGCAGCTACCGGCTGCGCCCGACCCCGTTCCGCGAGCCCAAGGCCCAGTGGTGGCAGCTGGGGCGCAGCGGGCGCACGATGGCTGCACGTAGCAAGGTACAGACACGAGCATGCCAGCCAGCCAGTTCGTCAGCCAGCCTGCAAGCTGGCTAGCAAGCAACCAAGCAAACAACAAGCAAGCAAGCAAAGAATCAAGCAAGCAGGCAAACAACCTAGTCAGTCAGTCAGTCAGTCAGTCAGTCAGTCAGTCAGTCAGTCAGTCAGTCAGTCAGTCAGTCAGTCAGTCAGTCAGTCAGTCAGTCAGTCAGTCAGTCAGTCAGTCAGTCAGTCAGTCAGTCAGTCAGTCAGTCAGTCAGTCAGTCAGTCAGTCAGTCAGTCAGCACACATGCAAGCATGCTTGGGAGATGACCGCTGTGGACGCGGATTCGTTTACCGCCCATTCATTGAGCGAAGAAAACACGTGCCTCTACTGGAGGTCACAAAGCAATCACATTTTATACCCTAGGAGGTCACAGTTCCTGTCCTTTCTGGAGTTTTTGCGCACCCATTACAAGCATTTACAACGAGCAAGTAGCCATGCTCTCCGTTTTTTTCAGCGCAGGACTAGAGCTACGATGGGAAGGGTCGAGGGCAGTACTGAAATCCAGCCACCTGATCCTGCAGGGCCCCTTTATCCCGACAACGCAAACAGCAGTCCTTCGCTATTCCAAGAGGGAGGGTCCAGTAGAGAAAAGAGCAGTTAGGCAGATGGGTTGTGGTTTGTGGCTTGTGGGTTGTGAACTTCTCATATGCGATCGTCTGTAAACAGGAAAGCTAGCCCTGCTGCCCGTGTGGTGCAACCTATGGCTTCTCTCAGTACACAAGCTGCCACCCCGGGTGGTGTGATTAGCTGCCATCCCCATGTCGCTCGACATGCGGCGCCCTGGCCATCATATTGTGGTGCATCCAACGCACGGTAGCGCTCATTGTTTCCGTCGCCGCAGGCAGCATGTGACATGCATGCACGTGGGTTTTCCAGAAGCCTGGCCGCAGTGTTTTCTGTATGGTTGGTGGGATGATGTCATGGACGGGCTGCACCGTAGTGTGAGTGTAGGGGGGGCACAGTGGGCGCGTAGTGAGTGTTCTGTGGCGCGCTTCGGCAACACCCCTCTTCGTGGCATCCTCGGGCTTGCTCACCACCGCCACCACGTTCCCTTGCCCTGCTGCGTGCATGTGTTGTGTGTGCGCATGCCTTATGTACGCACGATGGGCGGTGCCACCCACACGGGATCGTGGAAACATCTGGCTGGGTCGCCGTGGAAACATCATTCTGTCGGCTCACTGCGTCGCGGCACCCTCCTATCTGGGTCCCCCTCCAGGTGGGTCCCTTCCAATACGTCTTCCAGCGGAAATGGGACCACCGCGTGAGCACACCGCCACATCCCACGGCACCTTCCGGCGCCAGTAAGCCCTCCACCCCTGCCTCTACCACCGCCTCCACCGCCGCGTCCTCCCCCATCAGCGGCCAACTGCTCGACGGTGGGGGCGCGTCCACCCCCACCTCAGTGGCCCCTGGCTGGCTGCCCTGCAATGCTGCCGCGCTCGATGCCCTTGTGGAGGTTGTGCTGGCAGCTGGAGAGCTGTTGGCGTGCCTCACAGGCACCAGCACGGGGGCCGTGCAGTCGATGGAGGCGGTGTTTGTGCCGTCAACCATGCGGGGCAGCCAGGGTGGTTATGGCTATCCCCGGCTCGTAGATGCCAGTCTACCTCAGCTCGCTGGAGCCGCGTCTCCAGGGGAGGCGCCCCCCATGGGGATCTCTCGCACCAACAGCGGGGTTGAGGCCACCAGCGCCAGCGGCCGCAGCACGCCATCGCTCGCAGGCAAGAGAGCGGCCGAGGGCAGTGCCGCGTGCACGCTGGTGGTACTGCGATGGGACGAGTTCCTCTTTGCCATGCCGCTTGTGCCGTACACCGGAGGGGCCGGGTCGTCCGACGCATCAGTGGGAGGCTGGTCGGCGGCGTGGGTGAAGGACAGGGTGCTAGCGGACCTGGTGAGCCTGCACCTGTTCTTCAAGTTTCTGGAGAAGGAGATCCCTCGGGAGGAGGTCAACTTCAACGTGCTGCCATCCGGCACATGAGCGTTAAGGACAGCCAATCTCACATGGTTGCAGCGTGGGTGCCACCGGTTGTCCATCAAGGGGGACTGTGGTATTGGATTATTTTTACCCTATCCTGCCCAATCCCATTGTGTTTACAAGGACACAATTATTGGTTGATTGGAGCCGGACCTGCATCCGAGGAATCCCTTGTTTTACTAAGGGTGTTTTCAAGAGCCATTCTCAGTGGTAGCTATAAGCACGGTAGGGATGGCAGCATGAGTCATTGGGACAGTGAAGCCGTGCCTTGAGTTGTTTTTGCGGCTGTGGTCAATGTGGGTCGATCTCACTCCAGATCTGGCTGCGCATGGGATTCATTTGCAAGCTGAATTAAATTGCCGCTTTGCAAGTACGCTATGGCCATGCAGCGAGTTCAGTAGGCACGCTAGCATGAACACCCCACTTTATACAAGTCAGAGTCGCCATATCTAGCTGGTTGGTTCGCGATTTACTATAGTAAACTAGTCTACTGATTGTGTACTCATGTGCACGTGTGGACCCAGATGGTGCATGCATGCGGCTCAAATGCCACTTTTTGCGCAGGTCGAAATCATACTTCAGCATGTGAATTGGTGATCACTGTTTATGCGGCACGCGCCAGATTCCATGTGAAGACGAACTCGATTGCATGTGCATGAAGACGAATGCCGTGTGCACCGACATGTGACTAACTAAACTTACTTGAGCACGATCGCTGAGCGTATTTGAACAGTGCTAGTACTCCATCGGAGCGCTAGCTACACTCCTAGAAATGTTGTACAGGCCTGATTCCCAAGTGCATGTAAGATACGGGACGCAGTCACGTGTTAATTAATTCATATTAGATAATGAGCCATGGTCTGAGCCCTGTCCTTGTAGTACACAAGTCAAGGAGACAACCAGCGCACATGGTGTATACATAACCTGAACTATAAAAGTAGTACCGGCCAGCAATAGTAGCTATAAAATAATAATTTATTAAGTGAGACAACTATGCCTGGACGCATGGCGATCCAACGCCGTGGAAGGACTAGGGTAGTTGTCTGAGAGCAAAGACGCGAAGGCCGCGGGAGCCGCGTGGCTATCTCTAGGAAGACCTGCATGGAGGGAGACAGAGGGTACAACAAGACAAAACGCTGTGCTCTACCGACCTGGACCGCTCCAAAGCTTGCTACTGGACACTGATTCTCCCCAATGATTGTGAGCTAGGACAACTCCGACACCGGCCTGGCCGGCTGGATCGATAGGCCACGGCGCCGAGCATACTATAATGATAGCTCCCGGCCAGATGATAGCTCCCGGCCTAGACACTCCCGGCCAGTGGCTCGAATTAAACACACGCCCTGATCAAGCAAGCTGTTTCCGGCCCCACCGTCTAGGTCATCTAGTCGCTCTACACGTTTATTTAGCCAGCCATAATTTCAATGCACAAGGCTACACATTTCCATCACCGTTCATATTCATCATCCTGAACGACTCGAACACGCGGACAAGATAACGGCAGGCTCGAGCTACCATGGTCCGGATTCTCCCGATTTCTGGCCTGCGCTGGTTGTCTCCTTGATAGCTGGCCGGTCCACCCCGTTGTGTCGCCGGCTAGTGGGCACCTCGGCCATTAGTGCCCCGGTCGTTTCAGTTGTGGCACCAGCCCGCGGCTTGCCCCGCGTGCTCGAGAAACGTCTCATGTCAGCGGTGGCTCACGGCTCTAGCGGCTAGATCGACTTCTAGGCTGTCCAGATGGCAGTGTCCGTCACCCGCATATAGCTGCCAGAGCTATTAATTAGATAACCTAGCTAGTGTTGCGTGCCCGACCCTTGGAACGGGCGCAACAATGGAATAAATTATGTATTTTGGCTTGTTGTCATAGTCCGTAGGACTTTGGGACTCATTTCGGGACTTAATTTGGGAATTGTCCCTTGGTCAGGACTTTTGTATGGAACTTTATGATAGTTTGTGTGATTCGGACCAGTTATTTTGGGCCTAGGTTGATGTATGCGATCTTCTAGGGGCCGGTGCAGTCGCGCCGCGCTGGGTACTTTATAGCTGGTTGAGATTAATTAATTAATTAATTAAACTCGTGCTCCCGTTGGGGAGTCACGGAGCACCGAAGTGCTTTTAATCCCTGTGTGTGCACTACAGGAGAAAGGGCAGAGACCCCCAGTCTCCTTCATGCCAAAGGCATGCCACAGCTGCAATCGGGCGCGGCTAGCTAAAAGGACAGGCTAACGATCCGGCAAACTGTGGGTGCAATAAGACCCATGTGAGCATGTCATAGCAAGGAGCGTGGGCAAGTAATGGTTGAGATATTGTACTCATGCGTGGATTCTGTAGCCTGGAGAGGGTCGATGTCGACCCGAGGATCTTGTGTGGACTGCATGTTTCGGAGTTCTCTGGAAGGTCGGCGCCATGTCGGCGCCTCTTCCCAGCTTGGTGGCAGACCTAGGTGAAATTGGTCCGAGGACGAGAGTCTCGTCCTCTGGGTTTGATGAATGTAAAGTGCGATGACGCCTTCATATTAAACCTGGGGCAACTATCCATTTGTAACTGGTATTGCTAGCCATTATAAGTGTGTATTAAATAGCTTGGCATCAAGCCGCGGTGCCAGATATCTCACGACCCCAGTCGTGAAGCGCAATCTGCATTAGGCCACCTTGATTCTTCCTATTACCGGCATAGTTGATCTTTCGCGACGTAGCTCAGGCTAGGTGTCTGGGCTGGCACGTTACAGCTAGATCGATCAAGTCCCGTCTTTGGACTGTCATGCGCAGGACAAGACGCGGTGGAAGAAGATTGTCAAGGCGCACACGCCCGACCCTGTGGGCAAGCCACCTCCCCCCAAGCGGAGGAGGCGTTTTGATGAGTAGTGTAGTTAGGATTTTCTAGATAGCTTAGAGTTAGTATAGTTCGATCACGCGGCTTCCTCCACCCCATCCATCATGGAATATGTGCTACATGACCTCCCCACGGAGGCATGTTATAATTTAATTTAATTTAATTTTTAATCGATCAAGTCTCCAGTAAATACTATATGAGTTTGCCATAATTTCTAATTTGGCTACGGCTAAATACATACCTAGCTCTTGTATAGCCATGATGGTTGTCTCTTTGATGATGATCTTCCTCCCCCGTGCCGGGATCCCCTTAGTTGGGTTGAACCCGAGACAGCATGGTGGTGCCGGTGCCCTTGAGGCACCTAGAGCAAGTGTTGCTTACATTCCACTCTTGCAGGAAGTAGCCCAGAATGTATTAAAAGCCATATGCCCCTTCTCCGGGATATGTGCTACATGTACTCCCAGCGGAGTTATGTTTCTAATTAATTAATTAATTAATTAATTAATTAATTAATTAATTAATTAATTACATACACGTGCAGGTTGTCTCCTTGATATACATATCCACCTGAATTCAATATAATTTCCATCATCATCCCAGGTGAACGACTCGATCGACAAACGCGGATAACAGCAGGCTTGACTGCTACCGCCTACCATGGTCTGGATTTTTCCAGATTTCCGGGTAAATGGGTTTTTTTTATTAACCAATGGGAATATTATTAGGTAAAGGGGTACCACGTATCGACCAGCTGGTTACCCAATGTGTGTAAATTTTCCAGATTTATCTTTCTGGTCTGCACAGTGCGCTGGTTGCTAGTTTCCGGTGAAATGGGTGTTTTTTTAATTTCCATATGCCAGTTAAGTTAACCCAGGTATGCCACAAATAGCCAAAAGTTACCTAGTCGTGCCTAAATTGGGGTGCCCGCATTAATAAGGCGCGCCCTGCAACCATGGTAGCCATTGTACTGAAGATATATCGGCTCTCTACACGTAAGCCAGCCATAATTTCAATGCACAAGGATACACATTTCCATCACCATTCATCTTCATCATCCTGAACGACTCGAACACGCGGACAAGATAACGGCAGGCTCGAGCTACCATGGTCCGGATTCTGAGCCCGATTTCTGGCCTGCGCTGGTTGTCTCCTTGATATATCGGCGTCCGTCATGAGTGTAAAGACCATATTCACCCCCATGAGTGCATAAAAGACTTCCAGTGGGCTGGGGGCATCATTGTTAGGGCCCGGGTCCCATATTTTGTGTTGTTCCGTCGCCAGGAGCCAGTAGCGACGCATGGCCAGGTTCCAAGAGGATATAAACCGGCTGACCACGGCACAGGTTCTAGTGTACTCGGCACGTAACGTAGTGAAGACGGTCTCGTTGCGTACTTGCCATATGGTGTGCAGCATCGTCGTGCATAGCCATATCCATGCCATCTGGTTGTCTCCTACTGAGTTGATATCCATGCCATCTGGTTGGCTGTGAGGCTCGCGTCCCGTAATCCCGTGATGCCGAAAATAACCGTAGATAGTGTGACGGTGGGTGGTGATGTAATAGCCATCCACTTTGCCCATATACCCAGCAGCCATTGCCAAACCCCTGCGAGTTGGCACTGAGTCCAGGAATCTGTGCTCTATTGTTTCATCTGGAAAGCTGCATAAGCACGCCGCCCCGTGGGAGTACCGATGGTGTAGTTGGGAGTTGACCCCGATGGCCCGATGCATTAGCAGGTGCTGGACGTCGGTGGCCCGTTTGTCAACCAATGGGTGATCCACTGCCAAGATAATGTTCTTGATCCAGGTGTAGCCCGGCCACTCGGGGTGCCAGCGCAGGCGACGTGGGTGCATCCTGTGATGTTTATGTTGCGTTTGTGGATCGTGCGGCAGGTAGAAGAAGCCGGGATCCCCAATCTCATGCAGGGTACTCGAAAAGGCACTTCGGCTTCATTGGGGTGCCGCCAGTTGTGAGGACCCACCCAAACTCTAGCGGGTCCAGAGCAAGCGTGTCCAGGCGCCCCTTGCCAACATGCAGCCATGTGGTGTCGCATATCACTGTGGTGGGGTCCAGGGGTAACATGCACGCCTGTGACAGTTGCTAGTTTGTTTGTACTATGGAGCCCCACGCGTTCGTAAGTAGACAGCAGTAACAGCAGTAATAAGACAGTCACTAATTATTCCACCGGGGTGCACATGCGAATGCCAGATTTGGTGCGTTGTGGCTATGGAACCTAATGGTGAGCCCCGTTCAGCCTACAGTAATAAAGCCTCGGAGTGGACTGAAAAGACCTCGGGAAGAGCTTTCACGGTGCGATTAGGAAAGTGACGATGAGCTTACGCGCTGCATGCTACGTTTGGCAGTGCTCGGTGCCAACCCTTCTCGGCATTAACCTGGGCAGTAGACAGGCGCTCTTGCAGACATTGGCTGTAAAGCCTGCTCACCCTACTGCAAATAAAGTAGGCTTAAAATTGAGACACCTGCGGAGCTATGACCTTGCATCGTTCCACCACAAAGGCACTGTGACCTCAGCATGTCATCGCCCCGTGGTTTTTACCTCGGAATTTTGGTACGAAGAGGAAGAGGAGTTCGACGTGCTCGAGATTATCCGGCCAAAACGGATCCAGCTAGTACGCACATGGATCAAAGAAGCCAAAGAATCTCCATGGTATGGATCAGGTCGCGAGTGGCTCACAAGCATGTTTACTTTCTAATGCATGTTTCGCTTTCAATAGGTAAGCTTTTGTGACATTTCTGCATTCGTCAGTGTCCAACCTGCGTGTGTCGGTGTCAGCATTTCTCCTTGCCCTTAGTGCTAATCCATTACCTGTCATATCAATTCCAGGATTGAATCTGTTACTCCCTTTCTGCACCGGCACATCCTTGACTTTTGCTGCTCATCAATCGGCCTGATGGATGTTGCTTGATGCGAAAATGCTGTCAGCATTGAATGGAGCGCAGTGGGAAGTTGCAAATGTGCGCATGCTAATAAGATCTGGAACATGGGTCGCGTCGTCTATTTCTCTTTCTAATGCGCCAGCATCTAATGTAGCTTGCCCACGTACTGTTGGCTGCATCATATGGCATTATGCTGCATCACGCTGCATTGTGCTGCGTTGTTCTGCATCATGCTGCATTTTGCTGCATTTTGCTGCATTTTGCTGCATTTTGCTGCATTTTGCTGCATTTTGCTGCATTTTGCTGCATTTTGCTGCATTTTGCTGCATTTTGCTGCATTTGCTGCATTTGCTGCATTTGCTGCATTTGCTGCATTTTGCTGCATTTTGCTGCATTTTGCTGCATTTTGCTGCATTTTGCTGCATTTTGCTGCATTGTGCTGCATTGTGCTGCATTGTGCTGCATTGTGCTGCATTGTGCTGCATTGTGCTGCATTGTGCTGCGTTGTGCTGCGTTGTGCTGCGTTGTGCTGCGTTGTGCTGCGTTGTGCTGCGTTGTGCTGCGTTGTGCTGCGTTGTGCTGCGTTGTGCTGCGTTGTGCTGCGTTGTGCTGCGTTGTGCTGCGTTGTGCTGCGTTGTGCTGCGTTGTGCTGCGTTGTGCTGCGTTGTGCTGCGTTGTGCTGCGTTGTGCTGCGTTGTGCTGCGTTGTGCTGCGTTGTGCTGCGTTGTGCTGCGTTGTGCTGCGTTGTGCTGCGTTGTGCTGCGTTGTGCTGCGTTGTGCTGCGTTGTGCTGCGTTGTGCTGCGTTGTGCTGCGTTGTGCTGCGTTGTGCTGCGTTGTGCTGCGTTGTGCTGCGTTGTGCTGCGTTGTGCTGCGTTGTGCTGCGTTGTGCTGCGTTGTGCTGCGTTGTGCTGCGTTGTGCTGCGTTGTGCTGCGTTGTGCTGCGTTGTGCTGCGTTGTGCTGCGTTGTGCTGCGTTGTGCTGCGTTGTGCTGCGTTGTGCTGCGTTGTGCTGCGTTGTGCTGCGTTGTGCTGCGTTGTGCTGCGTTGTGCTGCGTTGTGCTGCGTTGTGCTGCGTTGTGCTGCGTTGTGCTGCGTTGTGCTGCGTTGTGCTGCGTTGTGCTGCGTTGTGCTGCGTTGTGCTGCGTTGTGCTGCGTTGTGCTGCGTTGTGCTGCGTTGTGCTGCGTTGTGCTGCGTTGTGCTGCGTTGTGCTGCGTTGTGCTGCGTTGTGCTGCGTTGTGCTGCGTTGTGCTGCGTTGTGCTGCGTTGTGCTGCGTTGTGCTGCGTTGTGCTGCGTTGTGCTGCGTTGTGCTGCGTTGTGCTGCGTTGTGCTGCGTTGTGCTGCGTTGTGCTGCGTTGTGCTGCGTTGTGCTGCGTTGTGCTGCGTTGTGCTGCGTTGTGCTGCGTTGTGCTGCGTTGTGCTGCGTTGTGCTGCGTTGTGCTGCGTTGTGCTGCGTTGTGCTGCGTTGTGCTGCGTTGTGCTGCGTTGTGCTGCGTTGTGCTGCGTTGTGCTGCGTTGTGCTGCGTTGTGCTGCGTTGTGCTGCGTTGTGCTGCGTTGTGCTGCGTTGTGCTGCGTTGTGCTGCGTTGTGCTGCGTTGTGCTGCGTTGTGCTGCGTTGTGCTGCGTTGTGCTGCGTTGTGCTGCGTTGTGCTGCGTTGTGCTGCGTTGTGCTGCGTTGTGCTGCGTTGTGCTGCGTTGTGCTGCGTTGTGCTGCGTTGTGCTGCGTTGTGCTGCGTTGTGCTGCGTTGTGCTGCATTGTGCTGCATTGTGCTGCATTGTGCTGCATTGTGCTGCATTGTGCTGCATTGTGCTGCATCATGCTGCATCATGCTGAATTGTGCTGCATCTTTTGCTGGCTGAACACTTCTGGCTGCATCACGCTGGCAGGGACGGGCTAACGATCTCGTCAGAGGACACTCTTGAGTACAACGTGCAGTCGGTGGCGGACCAGCTGAATTCGTCGAGGCTGGTCTTCCAGGCATGCTTCTGTGGGCCACAGGACAGCGCGCGGCAGATCTGTGACGTCCTGTGGAAAGGCCAGGACGGGCCCCCCTACTTTAGGTAATGAACAAGCATGCTCCACACAACGTTTCTTGCGTCGACGAATGCTGAACGGAGCACATGCCGCGCATTCCAACAGAGGACAGTGTTATGTGTGTGTGTGTGTGTGTGCGGTCACTATCATATAATATTGTGTTTGTGCGTGTGTGCGTGTGTGCGTGGGGCGGGGGGGGCGGGGGGCGGGGGGCGGGGGGGCGGGGGGGGGGGGGGGGGGGGCGGGGGGCGGGGGGGCGGGGGGCGGGGGGGCGGGGGGCGGGGGGGGGCGGGGGGCGGGGGGCGGGGGCGGGGGGGGCGGGGGGGCGGGGGGCGGGGGGGGGGGGCGGGGGCGGGGGCGGGGGGGCGGGGGCGGGGGGGGGCGGGGGGCGGGGGGGCGGGGGGCGGGGGGGCGGGGGCGGGGGGGGCGGGGGGCGGGGGGCGGGGGGCGGGGGGCGGGGGCGTGGGGGCGTGGGGGCGTGGGGGCGTGGGGGCGTGGGGGCGTGGGGCGTGGGGGCGTGGGCGTGGGCGTGGGCGTGGGCGTGGGCGTGGGCGTGGGCGTGGGCGTGGGCGTGGGCGTGGGCGTGGGCGTGGGCGTGGGCGTGGGCGTGGGCGTGGGCGTGGGCGTGGGCGTGGGCGTGGGAGTGGGAGTGGGAGTGGGAGTGGCCGTGGCCGTGGCCGTGGCCGTGGCCGTGGCCGTGGCCGTGGCCGTGGCCGTGGCCGTGGCCGTGGCCGTGGCCGTGGCCGTGGCCGTGGCCGTGGCCGTGGCCGTGGCCGTGGGCGTGGGCGTGGGCGTGGGCATGGGCGTGGGCCCGATAGCGGTACTAGGTGAAACGATAGCGGTAAGCATGAGCACCCTTGATGTGCAGGATGACATGATGCTCCTTTGCTAGCGGTATCCCTGCTCATGATGTCATGAAATTGGTGCCTATCTGGGTGAATGTCTGTCACCTCCCTCCTACGCGCCCACGCACACGCACACGCACACGCACACGCACACGCACACGCACACGCACACGCACACGCACACGCACACGCACACGCACACGCACATGCACACGCACACGCACACGCACACGCACACGCACACGCACACGCACACGCACACGCACTGCTCCAACAGGCACGCGCTCTCTTGCTGGCTGGGCAACCCTAGCACGTGTTGGGGCCAGCGGATGCATGGACATGGTGGGCTCTGGCAGACCTCGTGGCCGTGCGCGCCGCGTCCAGGCAGCTGCTAACGAGTACCCAGCGCACCCCATTCGTGCATGCTAGCGCCAGAGGCTGGCTTCACAGGCCCCTTTACAAATCTGAGGTCCTTGGCATTTAATGCTCAAGAACACAGCACTGCATGTTCTACAAGTAGATGTATTTTTGGCATCGTCTAGTTGAAGGGCAGGGGAGGAAGGGGGGAAGGGGGAGGAATAGCTGCCTACCTCTGCCTTGTCCTTACCCGTGCCCCGTGCGTCTGCCTCTTTTCTACCATGCATGGATGTGCACCTGGGCTACTATGATACCACGATGCCGCCGTTTGACGGGGAATGCCATTGAGAACGTATGATGCGTTCGAGCAAAGCGAGGGGTTGTGAACGTATGGTGGGTGCGAGCACCATGGCCGGGCTGGACGTGCTATTAACTTACTCCTTTGAGAAGTATTCTGGTGCCCCTTCACAACCCCCCCAATTTCCATGGTGCCAGGAAAGTCAAGCTTAGGGACACCCTGGCGGCGCCCCCCGCTCACCCTGGGAAGAAGGTTGTGGTTGTGGATGACAAGGAAGGGCCGAAGAATGGTGCTGAGGAGTTCTTGAACGAGGTACTCCCTGGCGGCCGGTCGCTGCTTCCTGATGCACAACTAGGCTTGCCTTGTGATTTGTGAAGCTCTGCGAACAGCACAAATTCCTTGCCTTCGTGTTCCGATCACAAATTCCTTGCCTTCGTGTTCCAATCACAAACTCCATGCCGCCATTTTCGCTCTTATGGTGTCCACGCCAGAATCGTCACGGGGTGAAAGGCACCTACTTGTTATTTGCACCCCTCCAAGGAGGCATGTGATCGCTTTTATGCCTGTGCCGCTAGTACTGCTTCCACATTACGCGGGTGCTTCCGGCGGTTTGTACTGCTGCTCTGGCGCCGCCGCTGCTGCTGCTGCCGCACATGCTGCTGCGGCCACACCGGCAAACAGAGCCATTGCACTTGGTGTCCACCTGGTGCCTAGTACTACATTATCGTAGTACCTGGATAGTTGCATTGCTATGGTTGAAACGCAGCAAGAGGTGCGCCAGGCCTGGCAGGCACAAATGGCTGGTATGATAGCTCCACTAGTACAAGCTCCCCTAGTACAGCTACCCTGTGGGCTGTGCCACACCTTGTTGTTGCGGTTGCGTGCTCGTGGGTTCTACTCGGCGGGGATGGCTTCTTATGGGGTGTTTGGGGTAAAGGGGGGTAAAGGGGAGGTACAGATGCCAGCTGCCAAACAGTACCCTGGCTTCCTGGGTGCTTTGGGGGCAGTCCCCATGGCTCCCTTCGGGACCTTGATCCCTGTCTCCGGCTACTGTACGCCATCCTTGGGCGGACCTTTTAACATGCTAGCGACATTGTGCTTGTCGCTGTTGCCCCCCCCCAAATGCTGAGCCAACGCCCATCTCTCACTGCATGTAGGCAGGTTGTCTCCACAGTTTCCAATGCCCAATGGCCTGCTACCTCGGCAGCAGCAACGACTTTGACGTTTAAATTGTGCCCCTGGCCCTGCTCCCAGTTGCTGCTTTTATTTATTTCCTATGCATCTGTCTGAGGCCGCAGAGTGTTTTTCCATCCCTTTGGGCTGTGGTTATTGGATTATAATCATGCAGCGCTATGTCCTTCCCTCGCATCGGTTGGTACATGGGTACACGTGTTGACATTCTCTGCCCACCAGCTCATCACTTGCAACTGGATGTCGGAGCTCAGGGACGGGCTGGGCCAATCAGCAGACGATGTGGAGGACGTGCTGGTGGTGAGCAACGCATGCATGGGATGGTACCGTAATTGCACCGAGGAAGAGTAAGGGCGTCCCATCCTTCACCCACAACAGTCGTGGCTGGCACAGGCAGGACATGACATACGCACCATGGCTTGCACCGCTGCGCTTGGGCCACGCACAACCATGCCGCAAGCTCACTGCTAGAGCACACTTCTATCATCCGTACCGCAGCATAGCCTGTGGGAGCACAGCAGCTGCCTCCCTCTGACGATCCCTGCGCCGGCACCAGCTTCTGGGACTACCGGTTGGAAAATGAGGCGGTCACTTGCGCCATAATGACAAGCGTTGGCATGCCATGGAACCCCTCTTCGCCCTGGCAACTCCGGCTGTGGGCTTGCCGAGTATGAGGATGATGCCTAGTCTGAGCAAGTCAGCCAGCCAGTCAGCCAGCCAGCCAGCCAGGCAGCCAGCCAGCCAGCCAGCCAGCCAGCCAGCCAGCCAGCCAGCCAGCCAGCCAGCCAGCCAGCCAGCCAGCCAGCCAGCCAGCCAGCCAGCCAGCCAGCCAGCCAGCCAGCCAACCAGCCAGCCAGCCAGCCAGCCAGCCAGCCAGCCAGCCAGCCAGCCAGCCAGCCAGCCAGCCAGCCAGCCAGCCAGCCAGCCAGCCAGCCAGCCAGCCAGCCAGCCAGCCAACCAGCCAGCCAGCCAGCCAGCCAGCCAGCCAGCCGGCCAGCCGATCAGCCAGCCAGCCAGCCAGCCCGTCAGCCAGCCAGCCAGCCAGCCAGCCAGCCAGCCAGCCAGCCAGCCAGCCAGCCAGCCAGCCAGCCAGCCAGCCAGCCAGCCAGCCAGCCAGCCAGCCAGCCAGCCAGCCAGCCAGCCAGCCAGCCAGCCAGCCAGCCAGCCAGCCAGCTAGCCAGCCAGTCATCCGGTTAGCCAGATGCTGTGCCGTGGTCGTAGCACTCACCTCGACACCTCTTTTGCCCACTGCCTGCCTTTGGCCGGTTCCTTGTTTTTCCTTTTGATGTCTGTCCCTGCGTTGTGGCTGGCATATGTACCTGTTGTCCTTCCCTGCCGGGCGCCAGGTCATCGATGGCATTGCTCGTAAGTCTCCCCCCATGTATCTTCTGCCACACGGCCCCTGGCCCCGTCCCTCCCTCCCTCCCTCCCTCCCTCCCTCCCTCCCTCCCTCCCTCCCTCCCTCCCTCCTCCCTCCCTCCCTCCCTCCCTCCCTCCCTCCCTCCCTCCCTCCCTCCCTCCCTCCCTCCCTCCCTCCCTCCCTCCCTCCCTCCCTCCCTCCCTCCCTCCCTCCCTCTCTCCCTCCCTCCCTCCCTCCCTCCCTCCCTCCCTCCCTCCCTCCCCCGGCGTCTC
The DNA here is from genome assembly GCA_009746045.1 of Mesostigma viride. Lineage (NCBI taxonomy): Eukaryota > Viridiplantae > Streptophyta > Mesostigmatophyceae > Mesostigmatales > Mesostigmataceae > Mesostigma > Mesostigma viride. Next base: position 2,468,300 of record RPFO01000065.1, read on the forward strand.
CTGGAACCTGCCCCTGGCATATCTGCGCAAGCTTGTTGTGTTATGTACGCAGCAAGGGTAGATACCCCATGCCTGACTTGGCGCAAGGGCTGTGTACGGCCTGGTCAGAGCCCACTATTGCTTAAGTAGTTGGTAGGGTCAGTGCTGGATTGTTCGTGCTGGGATTCCATCACAGCTCACATTGTGATGCGTGCCGAGCTTAAGTCAGAGGGGCATAAAAAATGTGCACCGACAACAAAGCGTTTTTTGGCTTTTGTTAGTCTTCTGGGTCCCTGGGATATGGACAACGATGCTAGTTAGCAACGGGATAGCTTTTCCTACCATTATGCACCAAGTTGAAGTTCAAAACTGGCGCGCAGGGGGAATCAGCAACGATGCGGTTTGGTTTCGTTGACGCTTGTATCTCACCTCATATCCTCGGTGCCCACGTGGCTTGGCTTGTCTGCATGCTTCTTGCCTTGGCTGCATGCGGCTTGGCTGGCTGTGTGCAGGAATCCAGTTCCTGTCGCGCGCGTTGGACCTGCCGCTGGAGGAGATCCTCGCGCGGGGGCTGGTGTCGCCGCCCCTGGTGTGAGTATGAATGGCCATTTCATCAGTTTGCGCTTGTGGAAGGGGCACTGTTGTCTTTTACACTTATAAGGCCAGCAGTATTGTGCGTGCCTTGTTTAGTTGGCGTGTGCTTGTCAAGTGCCACCAGGTTGAATGTATCAAAGAGACAACGAGCTTGTAGGCTTGTATCGGCCCAGACTAAATGTCGTCTTCATGCGAAAATCATTCAGCTAAGTTTGAATGAACGTTAGGGCTCCATGTGGTGCTTTGCAGTGTGACATTAGATTTGCATAGCCCATGTGTCCGTGCTGGACATGCCATGCCTGCCACGTCCTGCTACTGCGTGAGTTTCAGCTCATCTCTTTGCACATGATGTCCGTCCATCACGATGGTTTGCCTGTCTGCCTCCATTCCTCTTGCAGCACACTGCATTACACAGGAAAGGACACGACGGGGAGCTACCCTGACCGCGACGGGAGGTTCATGCTGGTGCAGTAGTGAGGCATGGCGTATGGCGCGCCTCTGGCTGGAGGTTATTGATTAGAGGCCATCGTGAGGCATGCATCCTTGGGTTTATAAATTCAATGCTTGCCTCCAGCGGGTGGCTGTAGCGAGGCCATCATGAGGCACGGCGTACCCCATTGGGTGTTACGGCACCGGCGATATATGTTTCACGGACATAACTAAACCTATTGCATTGAGATAAACTAAACATTGCTGGCAGACTTACTCAGCAGGGAATCCCCACTATCAGATGTGATTCATGTACGTTGCATGTGAGTATGCATCATAACAGCGGCTTGCATGTTGCAACGGGGCACATTTGGGGACACATCCTGTGGCATGTGCCAACAACATCCATTTTGTTTATTAAATCACCACCAACTGAAAACTCTTCCAGAACTTTGCTGGCCTGCGTTCATTGGTTAGCAGGTAGACGTATTGTATGTGTCACGTGGGTACCTTGATAGTTAAAGGATCGAACCTTCATTCAACCCCTATACACAATGATCTCGAAGGAGGGCCAGAGGGCGCCCTAGCTTCTCTAGCTAGCTCACTGCCCCAATTATAGTGGCCGGCGCAGGGGCCCAATTATAGGGGCCACATAGCGCTCTATCCGCATCGATCATCGTGCAGGCGCTACTGCGGGTGTTGACAATACATCAAGAAGTACTTAGGCTGATGCAAAGCTGATGTTATGGAAAGACCTGTGAGGTGCGGTAAAGACATAGTAGTATAGGCTGAGGCGCAAGCAAGTGGCCACGTTGAGCCATTACACTAAATTAAATTTAATTTTTAATGATGCAGACAATATTTGTAACTTTCGTGTATAATTATTTTCTAATGACATTAGCATGTAGTACTCCATGGTATGGGCCCATATGCGCATTAAAATTAAATTAAATTAAATTATAACATGCCTCCGTGGGGAGGTCATGTAGCACATATTTCATGATGGATGGGGTGGAGGAAGCCGCGTGATCGAACTATCCTAACTCTATCTAGAAAATCCTAACTGCACTACTCATCAAAACGCCTCCTCCGCTTGGGGGGAGGTGGCTTGCCCACAGGGTCGGGCGTGTGCGCCTTGACAATCTTCTTCCACCGCGTCTTGTCCTGCATGGCAGTCCAAAGACGGGAGAGAGAGTGGATGCGGTGCTCAAACTGGGCTGGGACCACTAGGTCGTCCAGCAACATCTGAACGTAGTTCGTGACAGGTTTCCCTACCCGTTTGGGAATGTCCTTGGGGCCAGGCCAGGTCAGAATGTGCCGCCCTGGCTGGCCAAGCCGCTGGGGGCCGGCCAGACCGAGGGTGGTGTCGACCTGGCTGGTGCGTGCAAGGTGTCCTACAAATGCTATCCTACGCTGCCTAATCTCGTCCGAAACACGAGGCATGCCATGATACAAAGACTCTGATGACGGACGCTCGGAAAAACCTACATTAAGGACCTGCCGGAGCATCCTGTAAACTGTGCCGTCGAGCCGAGCTGCCAGTTTGGGTGGGAGGGTCCACGCCTCGGCGCCATACGTGAGCACCGTGAGGACGAGGACCTTGAAGAGCATGCGCTTGCGGTGCCCGTTAAGGCCCTTCGAGCGCCAGTAGGGTGTGAGCGAGCGGAGCTTGGCCCAGGCAAGGCCGATGCGGGTGTCCACATCGTCGGCGGTGTCAGGAAGCCAGCTCCCCAACAGCTTGAAGCGGTCGCGGAACGGGACCTCCGTCCCGTCGAGCAGGCGCGGCAGCGGTGGTTTACTGGATGCTCCTATCACCATCGCCTCAGTTTTGACACTAATCTCCAGCCCCACCGCCCGCGCCTCCAGGCCCAGGCAGTCCAGCCAGGTCTGAATGTGCTCGGGGCTCTCGATGAGGGTGGTATCATCCGCATAAATCAGGTCGGCAAGGCGGTAACCAGGTCTAACCCCGCCGTGCTCTTTCACGTTAAGGAGATATGCGCATGACACGCAAGTACTTACTTATTTACTTACTTACTTACTTACTTACTTACTTACTTACTTACTTACTTCCTTCCTTACTTCCTTCCTTCCTTCCTTACTTACTTACTTACTTACTTACTTACTTACTTACTTACTTACTTACTTACTTACTTACTTACTTACTTACTTACTTACTTACTTACTTACTTACTTACTTACTTACTTACTTACTTACTTACTTACTTACTTACTTACACATCAGCCACGGTGCGAGTGAGGGCGAGTGACAGGCGCTGCCGCCAATACGAGGACCACGTGCGGGCCGACCACGGGGCGGTCTGACCCTCGAGGTCGAGGCGGTCTTCACGGCGCTGGCAGCACTCGTGGAAAAACTCCGCTGTCTTGGGGCCCATGGCCCCGAACTCCTCAAGGACAAAGGGGATGACCCGGTGGGGCCCCACATTGCCGTAGGAGGCAAACTTGTCGCGCTCAGCCACAGCGGCAACAGCGCCGGCATCCACAGCCGCCCTGAGGATGAGGCGACCGGAGAGCGGCCAAGCCACGGAGACATCGATGAGCAGCTAGGTGGCAACCCGGCTGCCCGTCGTAGTCAAGCACGGTAATGTCGGGGCGGTGGTTGGGTGAGTAGAGGGCGGCCCCATCCGCGTCCTCGCACTTGCTGGTGGAGTGGGGAAAGACCGACCGAACCATGGCACACACCACCCGGAGGAGAGCGGTATGGAGATCAGTAGAGGAACCAGTTCTGGTTCTGCTGGCCACCCATGCACGCGATGTAGTGCGTCCCAGTAGTATCCAGAGCAAGCCCGCAGCTGCCGCAGGACGCACCCGCCGTGATGAGAGGTTGCGGGGCAAAGAGCTGGTGGCGGAGAGCGATGGCGTAAAGGGCCGGAACCAGCGTGAACAAAGGGCTCATGGGGAGGGTGCGCAGGAAATTATGCGGACCCCACGCTCCCCTCAAGGGAAATGGAGTGAAGCCAAGCCTTCCCCTGATCGTTCAAGCTCGCATGTAGCCCCATCCAGTCGGCACAGTGTAGTATACCCGCGTAGGTCTTTTGTTGTTTTTCATGAACGCAGGCAGGGAAGACACTAGGACTGACGACAGTGGACACGCCGGGCGTGCCCCGGGGCAGGCGACGGTGGACGGCCTGAGCGGGGCGGACGAGGTTGCAAGCCTGCTGGATCCCGAGGTAAGAATCCTGCACAGCCTGCACAAAGGGGAAGGGGGATGGGCTGACCAAGTCAGGAATGGCGCTGACGACGCTGGGGACCAACCGGCGGATCTCCGCCCAGGCCTGAGCAACAGAGCCAAGGAAGGCGGCGGGGGCGAGGCGGGCGGTGCGGGTGAGCCCACACCCGCCCATGTGGCAGGGGAGGGTGGCCAAGCGCATGGAGTGAGCTGGCAGGCTAGGGCCGGGGAGGAGCACCTCAGCAAGGCGGCCTGAATGCGCTCGTCATGGCCTTGATATATATTAAAAATATAATTACTTACAGCAGAGTGAAATCACTCAAACCAAAGCAAACACCCAGCTATAAACCTACATATATACAGAGCCATGTCAAAGCTGGATGACGACCTCACCCCCGCTCAGCAACAGCAGCGACGCGACCTGTGGCCGGAATACCTCCGCCATAAGCAGGACCCCCAGAAGCCCAAGGTGTACTGGAGGGGCGGGGACCTGATGATCAACCACAAGATGTGGACGCCCCCAGCGGGCTAGAATAGCAATAGCCCTAGCTTGTAACCATTGGCGTCACTGCCGCTAAGGCAGCCATGCCTAGAATGTTGCCTAGCTGTGCCAACACACCTAGTCACGTGCCGCCAACGCACGGTACACAACCAGCCATAGCCTTAGCCTAGTCCTAGTACAGCCATGCTACGCCCTGGCTATGTTCAGATTACTTGCCCACGCTCCTTGCTATGATATGCTCACATGGGTCTTATTGCACCCACAGTTTGCCGGATCGTTAGCCTGTCCTTTTAGCTAGCCGCGCCCGATTGCAGCTGTGGCATGCCTTTGGCATGAAGGAGACTGGGGGTCTCTGCCCTTTCTCTTGTAGTGCACACACAGGGATTAAAAGAACTTCGGTGCTCCGTGACTCCCCAACGGGAGCACGAGTTTAATTAATTAATTAATTAATGTCAAAGCTCTATACTACGATAAGACCAATGGAAACGCCTATTACGGGAGGAACCTAATAGCCTTGCATGCTGCACCGCAAAATCAGCCCGCGTACGGCGGAGCATGATGATATCAGCCATGGCCCGAGTCAGCGCCCGCCGACAAGCGCTGACGCCAATATGACGTCCAGGTCCGCGCCGACCATGGGGCCCGCTGGCCCTCGTCCAGCCGGTCCTCCCGGAGCCGGCAACACTCCTTGAAGAAGGCGGAGGTCAGGGGCCCCATGGCCCCAAACTCCTCCAGGACAAAGGGCACCACACAATGGTGCCCGACGTCGCCGTAGGCCAGGAGCTATAATAATATAGTAATGCAATGCTCACACGGGGCATATTGCACCCACAGCCTGGGGATGCTGGATCGTCGACGGGTCCGATTGTGCACCTTACGTAGCTGCATGTGGCATGCCTGCTGTGGCACGAGGGAACACAGCTAGGGGGGGCGCCAGGGTCTCTGCCAGGTGCCCTGCCCGCTGTGCACACTCAGGGATCAAAAGCACACTGGCGCCGCTCCGCGACTCCCCAACGGGAGCACGTGTTTTGAATTAATGAATGAATTAATCAATTAATTGCAGGAGCAAGCTCCTGTCATGCACCCAACTCGGGCCCTCAATCGTAGCTGTGAACTACTACCAGAGCTGCGTGGGCTGCCACTGCCTTCCCCATTCACGGGACAAGGCGACACCCCCACCAGTCCTGTTCACCTTCAGCTCGGACCGGATGGAGGATAAGTGCCGGGCTGTTAATTCCTCTCTTGCCGCAAGCATGCAGTTGCACGGCCTCCCCTGGACGCTGGATGACGACAGCTGATGCCTGTTCAGCAGCAGCAACGCGACCTGGCAGTGGCCTCGATTACCTCCGCCACATGCAACAAGCAATTACTGTATAATGTCCCAATTGACAATAAGACCCCAAATAAAGCCCAAGGTGTTCTGGATGGGGGGGCCCTGATAGTCAACAACCAGCTGTAAACGCCCCCCCGACGGGCTAGACAGCATGCAGCTAGACTAGCCACATTGTAGTCACACCCATGCCTGGATGATGTGCACAACCAATTGGGCACTCCTAGCCATGCATAGAGCCACGCCAAGATGCGGGGTAGAACACGTAGCAATGGGTTATGGGTGCATGCCTATATAGTCGATCCAACCAATACTGTAGCCAAAAGATATCCGACATGCAGCGTAGCTATATATGTGCCTCGAGCCTATAGATAGGCACTGCGCCTGTTTGTTTGCGTCAAAGTACATAGTACAATTGTATACTACTATGCAATGCTCACATGGGTCATATTGCACCCACAGCTATAGGGGATGCCGACTTGGTTTCGACGGGTCCGATCGCGGTCAGTTGTGCACCCGGCCTGCCGGCATGTGGCATGAGGCCTGAGGGAAGGGGATCGAGGGTCACTGCCCCCTGTTGTCAGCCGTGTGCACACTCAGGGATAATTCAAAGCACTCTGGTCAGTCTGGTGCTCTGTGACTCGATCCTCAACGGGAGCCGGCAATTAACCGGTAATTAATGGTAATGCATGCCTATAGCCTAACCATCAGCCAACACTCAACAGACATGTCCGCGCCAGCCTATAGATCGAGCTCTATGCATGTGTCTCGCCATGCAAGCACTGCCTGAACATTTGCTCGATCGCGTCTCCACAGTAATTAATGCATTGCTCATACGGGTCATATTGCACCCACAGGGGATGCCGGATAAATCGTTTCAGACGGGTCCTACTGTGCACGCTGTGGCATGCCCGGCTGTGGCATGAGGGACGGATGAGATGGTGACTCATGGTGTCAAGGACCTGCGCACCTGCCAGCAGAAGAATGACGGCAACTGGGGGCCTGGTTCTGGTGCAAGCGCCTCGGACACCCGGACGGCCTCGATCGATCGGCCGACCCCATCACCACGATGTACCCGCGGCACCGGCCATGCAAGCGGCTCCGGCGCCCACCCGGCATGGGCCGCGGCCACTGCAGAGGTCTTGGGGACAGCTGCGCCGCCCCCGCCAGGCCTAGGCGCTACAGTATGTACCAGCCGCCGCCGCCCGGCCGCCAGGCCACCCTGGCAGGCGGCCCAGCTGGGCCCCCGGTCCCGCCCACGGGTCAGCGGCGGACTAGTACCTACAGTACTACCTACAGTACTATACTGTACATGTAGTTCCCCCGCTGACCGGCCCGCTCGGCGACCCATCAGACAGCGGCCTCCTTTCACCTTCCGCGAGATCACGGAGCCGGCGGCCCCAGCGCCTGCGTTACGATGCAGCCACCTGACTGGCTCCGACGATCGAGCCTGATTCCGGCATGCAGGCTGCTGTCGTGAAACTCGCCGCCGAGTTTGAGGACACTGGTGACAGTCATGCAGGCCTCTTCCGGGACATCTGCAATCGCATTCTGCTGCCGTCGCAACCGGCGCCCCCAGCCCGGCCTGGCAGCACAGGTTTCGCACGATGCTCACACAAAAACAAGGATGGGTCACCCGCTGACCGGCCCGCGGCAGCCGGCAACTAGTCAGAGGGGTCAGGGTGTGCGTGCATCCAAAGTGCCCCCCTCAAGCTGCTCATGCGCCTCATTCTAGCTGAACCCGGCCTGCGCACTGGCAGCCCTGGACGGCCACCTAGCTCAGCGAGACTCAGCTCGGCTGATTCCGTCCATGCAGGTCACAACACAGTACAAGCGCTCTTCGCTATACTCGCCGCCTCGTGGAAGAACTGCACCGCGTCCGGCCAGCCTGGTGAGTCCCCTCTGCACCTTGTGCTGGTGGCAAAGCCTTCGATTCGGTTTTCTGGTCTGCGCTGTGGGACATCCTCGCTCTGTTCCGGATCCCCCTAGCTCCCCCTTCTTGCTGTCGTCCGCAACCTGTATGAAGGGTCCACCAGGTTGTCGGTGCGCACTTCCTACAGGACCACGCCACCATGCATGCCCGGCCAGAAGGGCCGGTGTGTGGCAGGGCTGCGTGCATGCTCTCGCCATACCTAGGTTCATTATTGTTGTGGTCGAGTACGTAATTATTCAGGCGCGCAAGCGGTTTGCTCGCATTGTGGGTAGGGAACCAGGGGTGCAGGTCGCCAACCACTTCTGGCATGGCGGGGAGGAAACGGTCAGATTCCGGGCTAGCGGACATCATTTATGCAGACGACACCGCCCTCTTCGAGGACACTGAGTGAGCACGTGCAGTCTGACGTGGCTTGACTGCATGCCTCGCAATCGAGGCCCGAGTTGTGGGGCTCGAGGCCATCAGCAAGCAAGAAGACTGAGGCTCTGCATGGCGATTGGGCTCACTCAGCCACCGCCCAACCTCTTTCTCCTTGATGGCTCTGGAGTCCTGTATCGGGACCGCATCAAGTTGCTGGGTAGCTTACTCCCCAGCTGCGAGGCCAATGTGGACCACCGTATCTCCCTCGATCTATCGCCTGGCACGCTTTACGCCATCTGACAGTACAGGGCCCTGTGCCGCGCAAGAACCTGGGCAAGCTAGAGAAGCAGGACCTGTTTAAGGTCCTGGTCCTCCCTGTTCTTACGTACGGGGCCGAGACATGGACTCTCACCGCCGACCTTGCCAACAGGCTGGACGGCGCGGTCACCAACATGCATGCTGCGGTCAATTTTCTGTGTACATAAGATATGCTGGCAGCTCACGCCCGCAATTACAAGGATCGAGGACTTGTATCTCGGCATGCCATATTCTTCACCAGCACCATTAAGCAGCGGCGCCTGCAGCTAGTAGGGCACTTAGCTCGCACCAACCAGGTAGACACCTCACGTGGCGCCCCTACATAGAGCTGCACGGGGCTGCGCTCCGCTCAGCCGGGCCGGCACCTCCTCACCTACATAGGCCGGGCCCAGCCAGGTTAGACGCCGCAAGGCCCGCACCTTCAAAGAGCAGGTCGTAGAGGACATGGGGGGCCTAGGCCTCTCCGTGATTTGGAAAAAGATGATGGACGAGGCCCATGTCATAGAGGACAACAACCCCCCTGCAGTGGGGAAGCAGCGTGTATGCAAACGCGGGAAGCATGCTCGACAAGACCCCTATGTAGGGTCGCCGGCACCATAGATATAGTCTGAGTAGGATCGTTTTTGTAGATAGGCTCTTAGACCGGTAGGATTGAGTGTACCCATCCATCCATCCATCCACCCACCCACCCACCCACCCACCCACCCACCCACCCACCCACCCACCCACCCACCCACCCACCCACCCACCCACCCACCCACCCACCCACCCACCCACCCACCCACCCACCCACCCACCCACCCACCCACCCACCCACCCACCCACCCACCCACCCGCCCGCCCACCCACCCACCCACCCACCCACCCACCGCCACCCACCCACCCACCCACCCACCCACCCACCCACCCACCCACCCACCCACCCACCCACCCACCCACCCACCCACCCACCCACCCACCCACCCACCCACCCACCCACCCACCCACCCACCCACCCACCCACCCACCCACCCACCCACCCACCCACCCACCCACCCACCCACCCACCCACCCACCCACCCACCCACCCACCCACCCACCCACCCACCCACCCACCCACCCACCCACCCACCCACCCACCCACCCACCCATCCATCCATCCATCCATCCATCCATCCATCCATCCATCCATCCATCCATCCATCCATCCATCCATCCATCCATCCATCCATCCATCCATCCATCCATCCATCCATCCATCCATCAATCCATCGGGGTTAATGCTCCGTGACTCCCCAACGGGAGCACGAGTTTAATTAATGAAATAATTCATGAGGGACGGGGGTGGTCTCTTCCCCCTTTCCGCTGTGCACACTCAGGGATTAACTAAATAAAAATAAACAGGTGCTCCCATTGGGGAGTCACGGAGCACTCCGGTGCTCCGTGACTCCCCAATGGGAGCACCTGTTTGTTTAATTAATTAATGGCATGCCAATCTAAACAGCTAGCTATTTAAGTTACCATAAAGCTGAGCGAATGTCATTCCAAGAAGTGCTATAGTGCCTACTAAGCTATCCCATTTCACGCCGGCCGGACGTGTCAAATGATATAAAGTTTCCAAAATGGGGTAAAAAAGGCTAAATAACTACAAAAATTTAGAATGAATTATGATATTGGTGTTCTATAATTTGTCTCACTTAAAATGCTGCCAGCGCTGGCTGACGTGCCGGCCGGCAGCATGCATGTGCACACGCCCAGGCTACGCTCGAAGCTAGCTGGGATATACGTATGTTGAATTACATGATCTCTTCCGAGCCGAAGATCACTTCCAAGTGACCTGCGCATAAACTTAGCTAACGTGCATGTGACCAGGGTACGTCTGGACAGCCAGCCCTTCCCTATACTTGACAGATTAATTACATCTCATGAGCTCTCAGGCATATGCATGCGCGGGAAATTTTGTCTCATTTACGTCACTAGTTGATATGCCGCACGCATGAATGGAGTATGCTGCAACATACCAACAAGCCCTGCTGGGTGGAGAGGTTGCGGGACCATCGGCATGCCTTCAGGGGTTATTATATGTGGTGCAACTGCCCGTCTAGACTCCAACGGATGCGCGCGCGAGAGTACATGAGCAAGTGCTCCATCTGCAGGCCTACACCAGCGACTGTGGGGCCGCAAGCTCTGAGCAGCTGCCCCTAGAACGGCACGTGTTGGCCCACGGTGCAACCGGGATGGCTCATGTCCTCCTCGCCGCAGCACTGCCAGTAGAGGCTGAGCTGGCCGTTCACCCCCGTGCGCACATCCGACGTGTATGCCTTGGCCGCGTTGATGACATTGATCAGCTTGCCCGACGTCTCGCCCCCGTACTCCGCCGGGTGGTACCTACATCCACCCGCAGCCGTGGTGGGGTCGTACTCCAGCTTACACTGGGGTACAGAAGGAGAAATTGCCAGGAAATACAGATCCAATATGAGCAAGCTTCCGGTTAAAAAGATTTGTCTGTGGCGGAGAATGGACAAAGGGGCATTCCTCTCGAGACAAAACGAAGCAATCCCATGCCTTCTAAAAGCTCTTCTCCAAGCCGCCGCGCTGGCTGCCCATGCCAGTGCCCAATACCTACCCTGCCGCAGATGCGCTTGGCAACTCTCGCTCCTTGGTTTGTTCCCCGACAAGGGTCTCCCGCGCTGGTTGATCCGGAAACTTCCGCTAAAACAGTGCGCCGGGGCAAAGCTTTACGGTTGCAAGCTTTGCGCCACGGCACCGCAGGATTGAACCATGTACGCACGCTCTGCTGCAGAACGGCCACCCCACTAGAAAAAGCATGTGCGGTAATTGCTGGCATTTTAACAGCTCACGCTAGTAGACGTCGGACGTGTGTTGGTTACAGGGTGAATCATGAGGCTCTCACGAAGCCGTAACTCTACCCACTTGTACTGGCCACAAGGTGGATGTTTGTCTTTGGGGGTTTCGTGCCTAGATCACGTAGATATTGTCAAGTCATGCCTCCTCTTGACCAGGCAACGTCAGTTCGCAGCTGTGCCTGGGGCGCTGCGATGCCAGGCCTGCGATAGTTGCCTTTCAAGACACCTACCTGTAAACAGGGTGCAGATGTACATAGCATATCGAACTTGCGCTTGGCAAGTCCAATGCGCGTGGCACGCAAGCCTTTCCCCAAAGGATTACTCATGCACGTGAGAGACTCGGAGAGAGCATGATGCAAATTATCGCTGACCGAGATCACGTGCCCAAGGAGACCCAAAGCATGCGTGGCACGCAGGAGTATCCAGTGCCACCAGATCACGGTCGCATGGACCATGGCATGCCGCGCGTTTCGCGCGGTAGTAGGTAACTGGCTGCCTACTCGGTCAGGGTACGGCGCAAAGCACTCTACGTGGCGCGCGCACGTGCAGCTGGGATCAGAGGAGGAGTTAGCCTGCCACGCGTCGCTCGAGTAGGATTGCAGTTCCTTTCCCGGCCATGGAAGCTTTGTCATTTGCTCACACGCTTACGAAGTGAAGCAATTACCTGCTTGGGGAGGTTGGAAAAGCTGATACGTGAGAGTACCCCCCTACGTTTTGCTAAACATCCCAAATAAGCTATGGGTTTGGATTACATTTCAATTTGGGGCTATTGAGTATTCGACATGCGTTTAGGAAAAGCCCTGGATAATGAGACCAGGGTAGCCTGCCGAAAGCTCCACAGAGTGGAGTGGGGGAAAACTCTTACGCTTGAACAATACTTGGAGAGAGAAGACCGTCTGGCTTCGCATCCATGGTCACAAAAGGCTTTAACCAGCTGGGTGCTTACTGGTGCGGCAAACATGCCCCTGTTCTCGCGTGCTTTTGTACCAACCGTTTGCCCGGACTTTCATTTCTTTACTCCTTCTTGTATACACTTGCGTTAAGACGATGTTAGAATAAGGTGGTGTTTCTACAAAAACTCATCGCTTCTGCTGACGGAGCATTTGCAATGATTATATGCCCGGCGGTGCGTTTGTCTTGCCAGGAAGTGACGGGGAGTTGTTATCACAACTGGAAACGTACCGCATGGTTAGTATGTTCGTTACTACTGCGCGTGTGTGTTATAATCGCATGAAGTCGTGGATCTACATGTGCCCTCGGAGCTGGCTCCGTCGAACACTTTGCAAAATTTCTTATGGTCCCCTGCGTCTGCGGGTTGCTGATCCAGATACACTCCTGAAGGATTCGTGCATGCAACTAGAAAATTTCGCTAAATGCCCAAGATGGCTGGGTCGTGCGGGCCGTCTTTTGTCAAGAAAAGCGAGCATAGGCGATGCTTGATGCCAATATCCTGTATTTGCAGGAAACTCCGTTTGACACACATCCAGAATGGACCTGCCGCAGGGCATGTGAGCCACCCACCAGGTCTGAGGGGGGCACGCCCACCGGGACTCACTGGGATACTGGGGGGAAGAGGGAAACGCATGGCCTTCGTGCTCAGCAGCTCTGGTTAATGCCTCCATCATGCCCTACTGCTCTCCTCCCTGCACGTTGTAATGTCATCCTCAGGAGGCCACCTGTCCCGGCCACGACCGCACGACCGCGTTCGGCATCGCCAGCGTGTTCACGGAGGAGAAGCACCGAGGTAGGGCGCGTGTCCCAGTGTGTGCGTGGCCCAGTGTGGGAGATGTCACGCGTGGCCCAGTGTGGGAGATGTCGCGCGTGTCCCAGTGTGGGAGATGTCGCGCGTGTCCCAGTGTGGGAGATGTCGCGCGTGGCCCAGTGTGCGGAATTTTGTACCATATAGCAGCATGTTTTTTATAATTGGGACTCTTTAAGTACCTTATGACCCGGGGAGAGGCTGGGGAGCATGGAAGGGAGAATGCCAGCTGCTTGGCCGCACGGGTGCAATGGAGCCATGGTGTTGCCGCATGGCTATGGTATAGGTATAGGTATAGGTATAGGTATAGGTATAGGTATAGGTATAGGTATAGGTATAGGTATAGGTATAGGTATAGGTATAGGTATAGGTATAGGTATAGGTAAACGTATATGTATGCGCATACGTAATGTAAATACGTATGCGCACACATATACGTATACATATATGTATATGTATATGTATATGTATATGTATATGCATATGTATAAATTGTATGTGTATATGTATGTGTATATGTATATGTATATATGTGTATATGTATATGTATATCTATATGTATATGTATATGTATATGTATATGTATATGTATATGTATATGTATATGTAACGTATCATTCTCAATGAATATATACATATGTATAGGTATAGGTATAGGTATAGGTATAGGTATAGGTATCGGTATAGGTATCGGTATCGGTATAGGTATAGGTATAGGTATAGGTATAGGTATAGGTATAGGTATAGGTATAAGTATAGGTATAGGTATAGGTATAGGTATAGGTATAGGTATAGGTATAGGTATAGGTATAGGTATAGGTATAGGTATAGGTATAGGTATAGGTATAGGTATAGGTATAGGTATAGGTATAGGTATAGGTATAGGTATAGGTATAGGTATAGGTATAGGTATAGGTATAGGTATAGGTATAGGTATAGGTATAGGTATAGGTATAGGTATAGGTATAGGTATAGGTATAGGTATAGGTATAGGTATAGGTATAGGTATAGGTATAGGTATAGGTATAGGTATAGGTATAGGTATAGGTATAGGTATAGGTATAGGTATAGGTATAGGTATAGGTATAGGTATAGGTATAGGTATAGGTATAGGTATAGGTATAGGTATAGGTATAGGTATAGGTATAGGTATAGGTATAGGTATAGGTATAGGTATAGGTATAGGTATAGGTATAGGTATAGGTATAGGTATAGGTATAGGTATAGGTATAGGTATAGGTATAGGTATAGGTATAGGTATAGGTATAGGTATAGGTATAGGTATAGGTATAGGTATAGGTATAGGTATAGGTATAGGTATCGGTATAGGTATCAAGGAGACAACCAGCGCAGGCCAGAAATCGGGAGAATCCGGACCATGGTAGCTCGAGCCTGCCGTGATCTTGTCCGCGTGTTCGAGTTGTTCAGGATGATGAATATGAATGGTGATGGAAATGTGTAGCCTTGTGCATTGAAATTATGGCTGGCTTACGTGAAGAGCGACTAGATGACCTAGACGGTGGGGCCGGAAACAGCTTGCTTGATCAGGGCGTGTGTTTCGAGCCTAACTGGCCGGGAGTGTCTAGTGGTGAGCAGTGTATAGGTATAGGCATAGGCATAGGGTTCCCACGGGAGCACAGGACTGGGTTCTTCCTGCTTCTTGGGCCCTAGATCCCTGCCCCATGCCCTTGCATCTGCGGCGGATAGGGCACCGATCCCACAGGGTTTCTGGGTGGGCATGTTCATGGGACAATTGGCGCTGTTGGACACGTTGGGAGAATGGGGCACTGCGCGCACAAACCGCGGCCAGGACTATTCGATGGTTCTCGTCGGGAGTGTCATGTCACATCCCCTGGATCACACTTCTGGCGGGGTGATGATCGAGCACTCCCTAACTAGAGACTGTGGTATGCTTTTCACATTGTATTGAGCATGGTGGGGGAAGTACGGGCTTCTTGCTCACTTGGTCTGTCAGCCAAGTGGGTGAGCCATCCGCGACTAGGGCGTTGTGGCTGCTGCATCTCGCACATGGCGGTCAGCCAAATTCTGCTAGTCGCAGCAAATGTCGCTCCTAGCCCCATGTGAGAAGAGATCGTGGTGGGCAGACGGCCATGTTGTGTGCTGCCACGTTGGGCCTTTGTTTCCTGGCCCGCATGGATCCATTGCAAGCAGCCCCGGATACTTGCAGCCTGCAGGTTCAGGTTGTTTGTGGTTTACGTTCATGTCGAGGAGCGCATCGTGGGGCCTGTGATCGCATGTCGTCTGAGTAGTGCGGCAGCATTAGATTCTGACCATCTGATTTACAGCCGCGGAATGACGCGGTGGTGGTTGCATGATGGTGCATGCTGCGGAGCGTCCCTGCTCTGGTGTCACCCAGCCCCAAGGGGAAACATGCCGGGTCTCATTTGGAGGGCATGCCTCATGCGGTGGCAAGGCAGGACCATGTGGTATCTCCACCCAAGTCCCCATCTCCTAAACGCACGTGCATGGGTGTGGTGGCTTGCACAAGCGGTGGGTGCTTGCACCCCTTGGCTTATTTTCATGCTATCCGCACGTTCTAGGCTGCCGTGTGGAGCCTTTATTCCCTTGGACTTGTCAACCCCACCTCTTCCATTTGATTTCATGCCATCATCTGTCACGTCCATCCGGCCTGTCCGCCCCCCTGTGCCAGGCAAGGGCTACGCGAGCAAACTGGTGGGCCTGCTGCTGGAACAGCTGCGACAGGAGAGCGGAGACGCGGTCGCGGTGGTTAGTGGGGCCGCGGTGCCATCGCAAAGTGATGAGAGGAGGCGGGTAGGGTGATGCGCTGTGCTGCTTATCGCATGGCTTGTGTGGGTGGGTGGATCTGCATGGCGAGTGCGGGGGAATAGACTTGGTGTGGCACGGTGCATGCGGTGTGCGCGCTGACACACTGATCCAGCCTAGGAGTGTTCACCTGCCTGCCTGCCTGCCTGCCTGTCCATGCATGTGAGCCTGGCCGCCCGTTGGCCTCTCCCCCTTCCGGCTCCTTCCCTATGCTGCCGCTCCTCCCTCGCTCCCCCTTCATGCCCAGATCAACAACCAGGGTACAAGTGCCTGACCCGTTGTCCCAGTTCACCCTTCCCTGCTGAGGGCCACGAGCTATCGGGTAGTTCATTGACTGGACTGTTAGCAAGGTGTAACTTGCCGTTGGCAGAACACCCACCATAACTGCAGCGCCCACCCACCGTGCCCACCGCTCTCCCCCTGCAGGTGCTCTACTCGGATGTGGGCCCCGGCTTGTATGCCAAGGCAGGCGGCTTCATCGCCCCCTTGGACCGGCCCCACTCATACTTCTTCCGCCGGTGGCAGCCTGCAGACAGCGTGGCGCGCTGCCAGCTGGCAGGGCCTGTGCCACCACCCAGCAGCAGCGGTGAGCCTGGTGCGGGGGTCGGGGCTGGTGCGGGGGGTGGGGCCAGTGACGGAGAGCAGAGTGGCTGCCTGGAAGAGTGGCTGGCGGCCACGGGCGTGGTGTTGCTGACGCGAGCGGAGGCGCTGGAGGCAGCCGACCAGCTGGCTGAGGAGGTGAGCACGCTTGTCGCTGCGGTAGCGCTCGCTCATGATTCAACGTTATTGCTGCTAGAGTGTGTGCGTCAGTCTCGTTCAATTCCTTCATTCCTTTATAGTTTCTCCTAACCACCCCTGTGTGCTATGCATGCGGGTGGGGTGCTGCCTGGACTTTCTATGGCTAGTGCCTCCCTCGCTGAGCACTTGCACGTATCTTGGACGCTTGTATCACGTGGGTATGCGGTGGTTACGTGTGTTATTTCTTGGTTTGGTTGTATCTGCTGTAAGAGTTTGCACTCTCTCTGGCTGGTGAGCACAAGCTTTTTCTGCGGCAGAAAACATGTGCTCCTGGACCAGGCCGCTAGGCAGGCGCAGCCCCATGGCCCATGTCGCAGTTGTTACTGTCCTCTGCTTTGAGTAGCGGCCACATGGTTTCATGCCCACAAGCTCCAGCGGAGCCACAGTGTGCATCCCAACAAATCAAGCATGCACGTCAATAAGTGTGTCACTATGTGTGCGGCTTGTATCGTCGTGCGCGGGTGGTGGCTCCGTATCGTACCTTTGGCTGGCACGCAGGCGAGGCATGCATGCAAGCAGACGGGAGGGGTGGCCGTCATCCCAACGAGTGGACAGGTGAGCGCACATGGCAATGGCCAGCTGGTGAGGTTTGCTCCTACTTGGCTGGGGAAGGGGCATGACTTGCCTCCGTGCTTGGATATGGAAGGAGGAAGGCAGAGCCGTGAGGTTTTCTGCTAGTAGCTGGAGACAGTGGTAGACCTGGTGCGAACAATTTTAGCGTCCATGGAACTCACTATATTCCACGGGAGCAAAGGGCATGCTCATGGTAGTCCAATTGTTATCATGGCATGTGCCAGGGCCCAGGTATTATGACACGTGACATGTACCGCAGTGCCCTGGCCTCACTCTTGGCGTCATCTTGCTCCTGACCTCTCCTTCTGTGTCTTTTTCTGGCGCCCGCAGGTGGACTGGCTGCTGCACCGCGAGGCCACCTACTGCCACCTGCTGGGCAGGCAACCACTGCCCTTCCACGGGGCGAGGCACGAGCGCTGCGTAGCGGTGTGTTTGCGGTGCCTGGTTTTGTTGGCGCCGGCTGGCATTCGGTTAACGAAATGTTGGGCTTCTAGGGGGTACCGCCTCGGCAGGTCACTTGATATAATGCAGCATGCCAGAGTAATAACAATGCAGTACAGGACTGGAGGGGTTGGGGACAGAGGAGGGGTTAAGGGCCGGAACAGCATGTGGCCACTTTGTTCAGACGATGCTTAAAGATTGATTCTTGTTTCTGTTGTTGTTGGATGTGTTTTTGCATGCACGCGCTGTATATCGGCAGCTACACGGCAGGTGTGCCAAGAGTGTCCGTGCTTTCTCCCCTCTTCCCATCTTTTTAGATTGATGGCCCCATCCTTTTAGATTGATCGGCGACCGCCAGATCAATCTTCCCATTCTTGGATCTGCCACCGCCGCCTGCTCTCCCTTCATTCCCCCGCCCCTCCTGGCCTTGGGGCCAGATTCCTACCTTAGCGTTTGACTCTGCCAGGCTGTCTGTGGCGGTCCGGAACCTCCATGGGTGCGGTGTTGCAAGCTGTGTATTTTTATATCCAATAAAAAAACTGCACTACTGATGGCGTTTGTGTACATGGAGCTGCCTGGCATTATGGAAGGGTGCCATTTGCCATTATTGGCCGATAGAGCCACCTGAAGGCTGGCATTCTGGCCTCATTAAAATAGGTTGACCTCACGTTTGTGTCGCCAAGAAGTTTGTGTTCTTTGGGTCGGTAACAAGGCTCCTGATGCGTACCTCATGTGAGCGGGTCAAAGCGTGCATGTATCCGCGTGAGCCACGGTCCTTGCGCGCCCGACACTGATATTCGCCATCTGCCTGATATTTACTATCTCAGTGACCAAGTGTCGGTGCTAAGATGCCTTGGTGTGTGTGGTGGACAACTGGGCCTATCACTGTTGGTGCGCAGGTGTGGATGGGTGACTTTGCCACCAAGCCACCCGGGATGAAGATCCTGCTGTTCAAAGGTACGGTCCGTACTGCGTGACCGCTACACGCAGCACCCCAGCATTGTGGTATGCCTCGCACCGCTACAGTGTCTAGATGCCTCACCCATCCTCTTGCTGATCAAGCCCCAGCATGATGCCCTGCACATCATCTATTAGCGGCTTTTAAGGCCTCAGCACCCGCCCCCAGCATTGTCTGGATGGCCTTGCCTGGAGCATCGAACCTGCCGCAGTAACAATTATTTCTAATTATATTACAAAGGGTGTCGTGTGCATGACTGCCACATGTCGCCATGCCAGCGGGGGAGCCAGCCTCAAACCCTCTTGCTACCGCAAGCACCATCGGCCCGGAGTGTGCCGACAGCTGCCAGGAAACACTGCGAGGAGCGGGCAAGAGCAGGGAAGACGCAGCGGTGGGCAGCAATGACGGGCACAGCTCGGCACTGGTTGCCATGGCCGCGGTGGTCTATGCGGAGGCGCAGGGACTGACAGGGGGCGGGATCGAGATGTGGGAGGAGGGGGTGCTGGGCCAAAAGGGATGCTGGCCACCAACGGAGGCGCAGCAGCAGCAAAGAGGACTGCGGTGAGTGATGGCATGGCGTTCATAGTCACTTTTATGCCCAAGCGCGCGGGGTGGCTAGATGCGCACATGTGCGCGCCAGAACATCTTATCACAGTTTGTGTAACAATGTGCATGCTCCTGGCAGTTCCTGTTATGTGGGTTGCCCGGCCTAGACTTTTCTCTGATTTCATAGCCCCCTCCCATTCGTGGCTTTGCACATTTTTATGGTAAGGACGCTTCACAGGATGTTGTCAACTGAACATACTGTGACTCTCACGTGCCGGCGGACCCATCCCTCCAGGGTGGATACCAAGGAGCGCGAGGGGAGCCTCCCGATGATGGCGGTGCTGCACAAGGAGGAGGAAGCAGCCGCGCTCGACCCCAAGTCATGGTGGGTTGGTGACCGCATGCACTTGGTGTTGCTGACCCGTTGTCATGGTGGGTTGGTGACCGCACGCTCTCGGTGTTGCTGCGCTAAGCTGCCCTCCCCTTCTGTCTAATGCATGCATGCTCTTTGACCCCTTTTTTTCTATGGTTGATCGGCTGCAAGTTCGTACCCATGGGTTGTACATGTCATGCGGGGAGCGGGGGGGCACCCGTCGACTTTGCTCCAAGGCTTTTGGATGTCATCGTGTGCCGTGTCCAGGAACGAGTCATCCTTGCATCACCGCCGTCTGCTTGCATGCTGCATTGTGGGAAGGCATTGCTGCTCGCTCTGATGCTGAATCCATGCAAGGCACTGCACCATAAAGATCGCCACCCAGATACCGCATGGCATTCCCTGGTCGATAGTGATGGTAGTATGTGCCCTTTAGGGAGTGCTGCTAGAGGTGCGTATTTGAAGGCATCATGCGAATATTGTCCCAGATGTATTTTGGTACTGGTCAACCTTCTTGAGGTCTGAGCATAAGCATTGCACCTTGTCTGTTATAGCTCCAAAGAGCTTGTCCGTTCTGCTCCACAGAGAGAAGTGAAGAGGGAACCTTCAACGCAGTGGGCAAGCAACTGCTGTCTAGATCTGATTTGCTATCACCTGCACGGATTGGCTCAGAGATACCCTGTTGATGGTGCAAGAAGATCATGGCGATCTGTGTCCTGTGCAGGCTGTGCTTTTGTGGCAGAGATCAATGCAGATTTATGTCGAAAAATAGGATATCCACAAGGTATCTTAAAGGAACTGGCTGTATTGAAGCTTTATGGATTTGTGAAAACTCAGTTGGGTTGCATATGGGAACGTGCTTGTAATGCGTTAACTAATTTGGCCATTCTTTCGTCAAATGACGAATACCATGGATTCGCTGATTTAGATTGGTTACTCTTGGTGTCTGCATGGCATTGGTAAACCTTACACGTACGGGAAAACTGGGGCGCAGGTCATATGTGCCCCGCGCTGTGTGGTGCTGATTACGTCGGGACAAAATGAAGCAGCCAGGTTCATTACTAGTGAACCTGGCTAGAAGAAACCGATTACGCTAGCCAGCCACGACAAGTGCCTCACACCTTGGCCGAACTGCATTGAAAGCTCCCACTGGTTATCCACACCATCCATCACTGCGGCCTCCTTTTTGCTGGCCATCTTGTACGTGCACACCAAATGGACACGGAGCAAGCCCTGCGGGGGGCTGAAGGCCGGTCGATCAATAAAGCGCGTGCAGCAACCTCCACCTTGGGCCGGGCCCCCTCCAGCCAGTCGCACGTCCAGGACATGTGTGTAACAGTTGCTCGAGGATGTCTGGACAGGGTTGAGGGATTGCATGTCAGATCTCGGCGCACGCATGATTGACCAGGAGTCTGAGTGGGCTGCCGCTTGCGGCATGCAAGCACATCCCTGAAGGGCTTGGCTCTTCGATGCCTTCATGTGCGCATGTAGCCCACTAGAGGTGCTCCACAAGGTAGCCACCTGATGGCGCTTATAATTTATATATTACCCCTGATAAGTTAATCATGTAGACTTGCATGCGAGTGCGATAACAGCAGCTTTACTATACTGCCTGTAACAACACTGGTCAACGTCTCCCTTTGTTACTTATAACCATTGGCACTTTCGAACCGTGTGAAGAACTGAACAACAGATCTTGACCTTGGTAGAGTAAGTACTTGCGCGTCATGTGCATCAGTGGGCTTGCCATGCACGGAGTACCATGCTATACTCTCATTAGAAAAAAATAATTACACGAAAGTTACAAATAGCATCCGCATCATGCCCCAACCATAAAGTCACTAGAGAGGGAGATATAATCATCACGATCCGAGCTGTCCTCTACTGCAATTCATGGCAGACGAGGCGGTAGTGTAGCAGCAGCTATCCTCATGGGCAATAACCTCCACCTGCGGACTTCTACCCTGGCTAGCAATTGGCCGCAGCCGGGGCCCGTGGGGAGAAAATAGGAGCATGCCCCTCAGGAAGGTGCTTATCGCAGACAGCAGCCCATTTCTCCTTGTCTATCATGCGGGCACGGAGTACAGATAGTCGCAGAACCCCTGCATCCTCAAGCAGTTGTGTCACGTAGGTCCGGGTCGCCCCGCGTCGGTGCGGGGCACGCGCAAGTTTGCCAGTGGGTTGCGACGGGACAAGGGGACCCTGCCATAGGAGGAGGAATCTACCTGGCTGGCCAGTTTTAAGCCCCCTGGCAGGGCCCATATCGGTATTCACTTGGTCTGTGTGGGCGAGATGGCCGGCAAAGTGGAGCCCCTACCTTGCTAGAACACACGACTCTAGGATCCGGCTCCACTGAGGCTTGGCTCGTTTTGAGATGGCCGGCCCGCCGGAAAGTTCCTTAGCATGAATCAACTTCTCGAAATTTGCAGGCTTGCTGGACATCGTGTCTACCGGTCAGATGCATGTGGAATTAAAGACAGGCTTTATGCACGCAAAACATTCTCCTGATGATGAGAACGTATACGTATGGGGTCGCCGGGTCCAAATTGCTGCGCCCGAGGCCTGATAGTTAGTTCGACTGAAACCGGCAACTGCAGCTCGGCGCAACAACAGTCGGTCGTATACGTGATTAATTTTAAATTAATTAATTAACCTCGTACTCCCGTTTGGGAGTCACGGAGTATTAAACCCGATGGATGGATGGATGGAGGGATGGATGGATGGATGGATGGATGGATCCATGGATGGATGGATCCATGGATGGATGGAGGGAGGGAGGGAGGGAGGGAGGGAGGGAGGGAGGGAGGGAGGGAGGGAGGGAGGGAGGGAGGGAGGGAGGGAGGGAGGGAGGGAGGGAGGGAGCCAGGGAGGGAGGGAGGGAGGGAGGGAGGGAGGGAGGGAGGGAGGGAGGAGGGAGGGAGGGAGGGAGGGAGGGAGGGAGGGAGGGAGGAGGGAGGGAGGGAGGGAGGGAGGGAGGGAGGGAGGGAGGGAGGGAGGGAGGGAGGGAGGGAGGGAGGGAGGAGGGAGGGAGGGAGGGAGGGAGGGAGGGGGAGGAGGGAGGGAGGGAGGGAGGGAGGGAGGAGGGAGGGAGGGAGGGAGGGAGGAGGGAGGGAGGGAGGGAGGGAGGAGGAGGGAGGGAGGGAGGAGGAGGGAGGGAGGGAGGGAGGGAGGGAGGGAGGGAGGGAGGGAGGGAGGGAGGAGGGAGGGAGGGAGGGAGGGAGGGAGGGAGGGAGGGAGGGAGGGAGGGAGGGATGCCATCCAATGATCCATGCATCGGATGCATGGATGGATGGAGGGCGGCCGGATGGATGGAACACACATTCCTAGGTTCTATATACTTAATACTCTATATTCTATCTATTCTATGTACTAGATGGGCCGGACCCTAGCGGCCAGGTAGCAGTCGCGCCGGGCATGCTAGCTTCCCTCCTCGGGAGTGAAAATCAGCAAATACGCTTCTTCCCCACAGCAAGGGGCGGGTCGTTGATTGCCTTCTATATACTATACTTGGGCCCATTTGGCCTTGTCCTGCATCTCATTTTCCAAATCACGAAGAGGTCTATCCCCCCCATATATATATCCTCAATCAGTCGCTCTTTGAATGTGCGGGCCTTGCGGCGTCTCTAAGCCTTGCTGGGCACGTCCCACGCGAGGAGGTGCCTGCCCGGCTGTGCAGGCGCCGCATGCCCCTGCGGACAGGCCATGTGAGGTGTCTACCTGGTTGGTGCGAGCTATTAGTAATAGTATAGGGCACTTAAAGTGCCCTACTAGCTGCAATCTGCACTG
The DNA here is from genome assembly GCA_009746045.1 of Mesostigma viride. Classification (NCBI taxonomy): domain Eukaryota; kingdom Viridiplantae; phylum Streptophyta; class Mesostigmatophyceae; order Mesostigmatales; family Mesostigmataceae; genus Mesostigma; species Mesostigma viride. Next base: position 2,491,817 of record RPFO01000065.1, read on the forward strand.
CTCGATTAATTAATTATTAAACTCGTGCTCCCGTTGGGGAGTCACGGAGCACCGGTCGGAGTGCTTTTAATCGATCCTGTATGTGCACAACAGGAACGGAAAGGGTCGGCAGAGACCCCCTTCTCCTTAACATGCCAGACGGGCATGCCACAGCAGCAATCGGTCACGATATCGATATCTAGACCGGATCCGGCAAGTTCTGTGGGTGCAATAAGACCCGCGTGAGCATATCATAACAAGGAGCGTGGGCAAGTAAGCGAAGCATAGCCAGGAAGTAGCGTGCGTGGCTGGCTGTACAAGGGCTAACTTTGAGCTACTGTAAGGCTATGGCTGGTTGTGTACCGTGCGTTAGCGGTGCACGTGACTAGGTATCAGCGGGCAAGCCGGCTATAGGCAAACATTCTAGGCATGGCTGCCATGGTGGCAGTGACTACCAAGGCGCCGGATTACAAGCTAATTAATAAGGGCTATATTCTAGCCCGCATGCAGGCCGCGGGGCGTCCACATCTTGTGGTTGATCATCAGGTCACCGCCCCTCCCGGTACACCCTGGGCTTCTGGGGGTCCTGGTGGGGGAGGTATCCCAGCCACAGGTCGCGTCGCTGCTGCTGCTGAGCGGGGTTCCGGTCGTTGTCCAGCGTCCAGGTGAGGTCGTGCAACCGATCGAGCGATGCTCGATGGTTCCACTGAGTGATAAGTGGCATACCCAAAATTATACAGGTTCTCCTTGCGATCGTGGGCAGACTGTGATACTGAGCCCGGCCATACGAAGGACACCTTCCCAGGGCTCCCCTGAGGATAAGCAGCAGTTCCTCTCTCGTCGCAAGAGGTTGCACGACCTCACCTGGACGCTGGATGACGACCTGACCCCCGCTCAGCAACAGCAGCGACGCGACCTGTGGCCGGAATACCTCCGCCATAAGCAGGACCCCCAGAAGCCCAAGGTGTACTGGAGGGGCGGGGACCTGCTGATGATCAACCACAAGATGTGGATGCCCCCAGCGGGCTAGAATCGCAATAGCCCTAGCTTGTTTCCATTGGAGTCACTGCCGCTAAGGCAGCCATGCTTAGAATGTTTGCCTAGCTGTGCCAACATACCTCTAGAGTCACGTGCCGCCGACGCACGGTACACAACCAGCCATAGCCTTAGCCTAGTCCTAGTACAGCCATGCTACGCCCTGCCGGCTATGTTCAGATTACTTGCCCACGCTACTTGTCATGCCACGCTCACATGGGTCTTATTGCACCCGGCGCAGTTTGCCGGATCGTTAGCATGTCCTTTTTTAGCTAGCGCGCCCGAATGCAGCTGTGGCATGCCTTTGGCATGAAGGAGACTGGGGGTCTCTGCCCTTTCTCCTGTTGTGCACACACAGGGATTAAAAGCACTTCGGTGCTCCAAGACTCCCCAACGGGAGCACTTGTTTAATTAATTAATACGAAAGATTGACCGTGCGCAGCATATTTGCATGTGACCGCGCCGTCCAGCTTTTTCCTCGAGGTCAGCTGTGAGGGTCCACATCTCAGTCGGCACCATACGTGAGAACCGCGGGAGGACCAGGCATGAGCAGGGGCCTGCTTAATCAGTCTCGCTCTTGCCCAGGGGGTTGGCGCCAGAGGGCTTGATATATTGATGGCGGAGACTGTGTGCCAGGCGAGGTAGATACCGGTGGTCAATGTCGGCGTCGCAGCTGGGGAGTACGCTGCCCGCCGGCAGCCGAACGTGGGGCCGGTATAGGGGACACGCCGAACCGATTCAAGGAGAAAGAGGTCTGGCGGGTCTTCGATCGAGCCCGGGGCCGGCCGCCAGGGCCTCTGTCTTGATTCTTGCTGACCTCCATCAAGCCCCACTACCACAACACTCCGAGCCTCCATTGCCAGGCAATAGAGCCGGCATGCATCGGTCTGCACGTGCTCAGGGTCCTCAATTAATTAAGAGAGTGGTGTTGTCGGCATAGATAATTTCCGCTAGCCTAATCTCCGTGTCCGCCCCGCCATGCCAGAACTTAATTGTTAGCGACCTTCACTCCCCGGGTTCCCCGGCCGGCACCCCGAATGTGAGAAAACGCTTGCGCTCCTGAATCATTAATTACTGACGTATTCAATCATGCACAATAATGAGCAGGTATGCATGGCGAAAGCACGCAGCCCTGCCACACACCCTTTTGAAGAGGGCATGGTGGTGTGCACCCGTAGGAAGTGTGCACCGAGGTGGTGGACCCTTCATACAGTTTGCGAATGATCGACATCAATACCGCGGGGCCAGGGGGATCCGGAACAGAGCAAGGATGTCCCACAACGCAGGCCAGAAAACCCGGTCGAAAGCTTTCAGTGATGAGTTCACATCCACGGCAGCACGAGATGCAGGGGGGGGGCTCATAAAGTTGGAGACGGTGCATTTCCTCCCCGCGGCGGCGAGCTGAGTAGCGATCAAAGAGCGCCTGTACTGTATTGCGGCCGGGACGGAAGCCATGCACTGCTGCATGAGTCTCGCTGAGATGGCCGTCCCAGGCGGTTCGCAGGCGATTCAGGATGAGCCGCATCAGGAGCTTGAGAGGTGCACTTTGGATCAGCAGATGGCTGTAGTCGGTTGCTGGCGGGTTTGGCTGGCGACCCTTTATAAATTTTTTTGCAGCACCGTGCCGAAACCGGTGTTGCCAGGCAGTGCCGGAGGCGGTTGCAACGGCGGCAGAATTAAGGCGGTTGTTAAAGTCTCGGAAGAGCGGTGTTACCCCATGTCCTCGAATTCTGCGGCGAGCTTCACGACCGCGGCTGGAATCTCGCGCGTCGGAGCCCGGCCGTGGCAGCGGCATAGTGTCCAGAGTCGTTGGACTGCCTCTACGGGTGACCTCGTGCCGAGGTGAAAGGAGCTGCATGGCCGATGGTTCGGCTAGCGGACCGGTCAGCGGTGGGACCAGATACTAAGCCTCCGCGGCGGCCAAGGGCGGAGCCGGCCGGGGGGGCCGGGCCGGGCCGCCTACCTGGGCGGCCTGGCGGGTGGCGGTGGCGGGCGGCAAGGGCGGGGGCGGCGTATACGCCCGGTCCCCAGAACGTTGACGGTGGCAGCGCCCTGGTGTGGAGCCGCTTGGCCGGCGCCCCTGGTGTGTGATGGCGGTACGTGGGGTCGGTCGAGGCCTTCCGGATGCCCGAGGCGCTTTATTAATTTTTTTTTTTCCAGCACCATGCCCCCTTTCCATCATGCTTCGACAGGCAAGCATGCAAATCTTTGACCATCTCAGTGCTTGGCGTCGTCCTCCTCGGCCTGAGCACTTGGAGGTGCATGTGGTCGCGGTTGCGGCGGAGCCGGCATCTGCATGCCGCCGGCACGTGCCTGCATGCCCGGGGCGGCGACGACTGCCGGTGCGTGGCGGTGGACCGCAAGCGGCCGGCGTGGTGGCAGGGCCGGGCGGGAGTCGGTGCTCGTGCGGCCAGGCGATACTTGGTGGCATGCAGGCACGTGCCTCAGAACTACACTTGGTGGGATGTAAAACAAGCCATTGGTAGTCACTGCCGCCATGGCAGCCATGCCTATCTAGAATGTTTGCCTAGCTGTGCCACCATACTGGAGGTAGTCACGTGTGCACACCGCTAACACACGGTACACAACCAGCCATAGCCTTAGCTTATAGCCCCTGTACAGCCATGCTACGTCCTGGCTATGATCAGATTACTTGCCCACGCTCCTTGTTATGATATGCTCACATGGCCGTCTTATTGCACCCACAGAACTTGCCGGATCGCCTATCGTGTCCGATTGCAGATGTGGCATGCGGCCTCTGGCATGAAGGAGAAAGGGGGTCACTGCCCTTTCTTCCTGATGTGCACATACAGGGATTAAAGGCACTCCGGTGCTCCGAGACTTCCCAACGGGAGCATGCACGAGTTTCATTAACTAATTAAAACATGCCATGGGCCCGGCCAGTCATGCGCAGGCGCAAGTATCCAACATGTAGTCCAATCAATTTATCCAACTTTTGTGTGAGATTAGCATAGTACTCCGTGGCATTTGCCTCCAGATATGAATGACACTCTTGGACGTTTGGAATCATGGCATGGCTAGACGTAATGACTGACTAGCTAGACCTTTTCAGTGGTTTCCCATTTGCGGGTATTTCCTCGTAAATGGTGGGAGAGCGATCGCAGCAATGGTGCTTACCCCTAGACACTCCCGGCCAGTTAGGCTCGAAACACACGCCCTTATCAAGCTTGAGCTGTTTCCGGCCCCACCGTCTAGGTCATCTAGTCGCTCTACACGTAAGCCAGCCATAATTTCAATGCACAAGGCTACACATTTCCATCACCATTCATACTCATCATCCTGAACGACTCGAACACGCGGACAAGATAACGGCAGGCTCGAGCTACCATGGTCCGGATTCTCCCGATTTCTGGCCTGCGCTGGTTGTCTCCTGAACACTCAAGTAGTTGTATCAAGCTAGGGTTCAGACAGAAAATTTATAACAGTTGAAATACATGTCCAAGATCTCTTGCTCCATCCAGGCCCGCATTAGGGGCAAGTTTCAAAACATGCAATCTAAACTGCTTATTGGTGCCCATCGTGCCTGGCAGATCTCTCCTCCTTGACGATGCCAGCCATTGTACAGTAGTTGAGACTCAACAACCCCAGCAGTGATGAATGACTCAGCTCTAGTGTGATGAGTACCCGCTTTCAGGCTTTCATGACACAACCCTCGCTTGGGGCCATCCACACACACGGCGTTATGCAAGGCAACACCGGCGCTTTGGGCAGGCCTCCCCATCCAGCAATAGCTAGTACTCAGAATATAATGGGTGCATGGTCACAAAGAATTTCTACAGTTGAAGCATACAAGTTCCCCTTAAACCTGGATAAGATGGAATTTGCAAACCCTCCTACCAGCTGGCGCATTCTGCCCTCGTTTAGCTGACCTCGATGCGCATGGTGGCACCAAAAGTCCATTGAAGACCACCCATAAGGCGGAGGGCCACCCCCAGCTGCACCTGGTTGATGGCTCGATGGGAACGCAGCCAATACCCAGCCAGGTTGGTGCCGTTCATCAGCACGAGCCAGTTGCCCACGGAGTGCTGTTTGACCATCTAAATATTTACAAGCCGAAGGCAGCCAGACAATTTCGGTCTGTTCCCATGCTGCAGGTCTGCTAGTTGCTAACCAGAGCGAAAGGTGACCTTCCCTTGCCAATTTCGATTATTAACAAAGCAAGACGCCTTCCCTGCATGGACCCTTGCTTTCCCAGCTCCAGGCAGCATGCTACAGTACCGCGCACACCCGGCCTGTGTTATACTCACACTGCTCCACAAACGGGTTCTTCCGCGTCTTCAGCACCAGGATGATGCCTGCGTTTCCAATCAGGTGCCACAGGCTGTGGTGCAGCCAGTAGTGGCCCACGTCCTGCCGCTGCAGCACAAAGAAGAAGACCATGGCGATTGCCACGAGGGCGAAACCCATCCCGAGGAACTTCCAGTCGAGGTCGGGGACACCGTACTTGGCCGAACGCACGACCAGCAAGAGGAGGCCTCCGACGGCGATGGCAGCCGCGGAGTAGGCGAGCTTCTTGACACGGTTCTGCGGCGATGAAAGCAGCATGAAGCATGCAGGTGAACAGAGCACGGAATGCATACCGTGACATGAGAATGCATAATCCCTCCAATTAAGGCAGACCACAGGTACGTACCCAGTTGACTTTTGGCCGCTTACAAATTACACCCTTCTACTACCGTAGTGTCAAAATCACTTTGCGACAAACTATGTTCGACCACAAAACAAGGTGAAAGTTTAGGTTTGCGAGGCAATCCAAGTATTGCTTCCGTCCATTGGAGTGACAGGCTGCAAGAGAACACAGTTTAATTACAAATGTGTGGAATGGCTATGTCAAAGCCATAGCCGACCTAAGCATCTACAGGTACCCATCAGTATCTAAGCTGACTAGGCCACACAACTCGGGCCGGAACATCACTTATCCAGTCATAAGGACCTAGGCCAGTCATGAATACCTGGACTTTGTACTTTGTAGCAAGGGTGGGTGGATGGGAGCTGCAAAGAGGCCTGGTTATTGCCCAGCCACAAACCTAAGTACCAGCCGACTGGGCGCAGTGCGCGCCGGCCGACTGACCAACAGGCCAGTGGCGCCGCGCCTCTGGTCCACAGAACTGCCCCCAGTCCACAGTACCCCCCCCACTACTTAGTCAAAACTGCCTACTACGGCTGTCCCTTTGAGACCTTCCTTCGTACCCTCCCCCTCCGAGACTTTCGCAAGTCATACATAATACGAGCGTGAGCTCACAAAAAACTATTTCCACATGGTAATTGCGACGCGGCGCTTTCTTAGTATAATCCAATGATATTAGTACAAAAACTAGTACACAAGCGCAATAGCATTTGAACTAGAGTTTGCGAGCCGGAATAAATCAAATTAACAGAAGTTTGTGAGGTCGATTCGCAAAATATTTGTCGCAAAGTGATTCGGACCACTATGGTATTCCTGCCCTGGCCCCCACTTGTGCCTGTTATCAAGCCCCTTGCATGCCCCCCCCCCCCCCTCCCCACCGGCACACAACCACACCATAAAGGAGACCTTTCAGACTGCATTGTACACAGGGGAAAACCGCTGCGGAGCAAATTTTCATTTGCCAAATCAGCCCATCGACTGACATGCAACATTGCAACCAAGGTAAAAAAAAGATGCAATGGCCAACTCCATGGATGGCTCTGTGTCCGTGATGGATCAGTTAGTTAATGAGTGCTAAGCTGTTTGTTTATGAACAAGCAAACCGGATGACTACAGCTAGTCATCACAAAACGTCCGCATTCACGAGCGCCAGGAAGTGTAGCTACCAGAAACCAGTCGCCTCCATTTGCCTTGTAGCCCCGGAAGAAAATTGGAAGGTCTAGAAAACGTTTTCTCATTACAACAGGTGCATTAAGTGCCCACCAGAGGGCATGTAACATCAGAGGAGCAAAACCTACGTTGAATTGCTGGCAGCAGGATAGTCCGGTGAGGCAAACTAGTGAATCTGAAGCTTTAGCCTCATCCATAGCCCAGGCCACCCCAGCATCGATGGCAGATCGCGCGCACGCATCAGGAGAGCATTGCCCGCCCTTACCTTGAACAGCGCATACATAAGGGCATATGTGCTGCCCAGGTAGATAAGCGCGCGCAGGCGGCGGTCAGTGAGCCCTGCCAGGTAGATGAAGCATGACACCTGGCGCCGGTTTGGGCCATCATGGTGTTCGCACCGACCAAACCCACCCACCATCACCAGCCATCACCCCCAGCCGCCACAAACCCATCACAAACACCCACCACAGCCACCCACCACCGCCACCCACCACGACCACCCACCACAAACCACCCACCACAGCCATCCATCGCCGTCGCACAGACGCATGGTCCAGAACAGACCCCACAAATACGATTATTAAAACACATCGACATCACCAAAGCCACGCACACAGCAGCAAGTCCCGCATTCGTGCGTGAGCCGGTCAGTATCGACATGGCCAAACAGAACATGGCCTAAAGAGAGTGACCAGCTGGCTGGCCCAAAACAAGATATGTACGCCCCACGAAAAGCACAGCTGGCATGCATGAGGACATATCCTGCACCAGACGCGCTAAGAAGCCGCTGGATTTGCCTTGTTCAGGTGCTGGTGAGAACCAACGCGATCACTTGTTAGAGCTGGTTGAAGCTTGTTGGAGAGAGAGATACGCCAAACCCTGTCTTTCGGCAAAAAATTGTCGGTCACGACATCTAGAAGCACAACGAGTGGCCCTGATAGCCAAGGGTTGGTCCGCCAAGCGACCAACGCACGCTCACGGCATCAAAAGCCCAACAGCCTCCCTCACATGCACGCGTGCTGGCATGTCCCGCCCAAGCTCCTTACAACCCCGGCAAACCTATGGCGGTTGTCCTGCGAGGCTGAAGACACGGCTACGCCAGCCCTTGCCTCCCACACCACCATACATACAGCAGTGCCCGCCTGTCGCGTCCAGGCCCCAGGCCCCAGGCCCCAGGCCCCAGGCCCCAGACCCAGACCATCCTTGCTTCGGACAACCAGGTCTAGTCATCTCTCATCCCCCGTGCTGGGTCTCGCACGCGGCTGTGCCCTCCATGCTGTCCAGCCATCCCTCACGCGTTGGGATGCCGCCACCGTTACTCACTCAGTCCAGGTGCAGAGAGAGAGAGAGAGAGAGAGAGAGAGAGAGAGAGAGAGAGAGAGAGAGAGAGAGAGAGAGAGAGAGAGAGAGAGAGAGAGAGAAATGTGCGCACTCACACTGCAGCAAACTCTACTCATGCAGTGGAGGTGCAGCAACCGCTACTACTTACGCAGTTGAGGTGTACCCAGAAGAAGTCGAGGAAGGAGAGCACCTCGTGCGTGCGGTGCGCCGCAAAGGGGTCGTCCACGTCCTGCAGCCAGTGGAAGTGGATGCTGCGGGGGAGGCGTGCGTGCGCCAGTGGGCCGTCCGTTGGAGAACATGAATGGACAGGGAGGCATGCAGCCACGCCATAGAAGCAACGTTGCGAGCACTGTCAGCACGTGGACGACGCGCCAGCACACTTGACATGCCGAGATGTGGACCGGTATTCGAATATAAACCAGGCTGTAGAGCCGTCGTAGCATGGGGCGTGTGAAGGACCTAGCTCACCAGCACAAGGTTGTGCAGATGTGATGTGGGCCATGGTTGGTCATTGGCTGCCGCCACACCCGGCATCCAATCGGGCAACTATGCGGAGCACGGCCGCAGCCATGTCGTGTATGCGCAATGTTGCACATCCAAGGTGGCTTCCCCCCCCCCACCCCCCAGCGCATACCTGGAGACCATATGGAATACGGTCGCGCACATAAAAATGCATAGTAGTAGCATGATACATCGTCCATCCGTTCCCCCCCCCCCCCTCCCCCCCCCTTCGGCAGTACAGTACCTGGAGATCATGTGGAAAACGAAGATGACCGGCTCAAAGTCGCCCTGCCACACGTGCACCAGCGACGGCAGCAGCGACAGCATCGACAGGATGAGCAGCGGCTTGCGGAAGCGGGACGAGGCTGCAGCCACCCGCGCGCACCCAGAGCGTCGTGTCGTCATGTGAGGGACCAGCGGAACCGATGGTGGGTGAAGGGGGGGTGGAGGGGATGCACCATGCGCAGGTCAGTCCAACAGCCCGAGTGGGCCAACGAGGGGGAACACAGAACAAAGGCCGGTCACAACATGCCGTGACTGAAAAAACTAATTCTCGACGCCCCAGACAAGGCAGCGTGCCATTGGATTGCCGCGTGTCAAACCCAGTACCATGCAATCCAGTGGTTGGCCAAGCCGTGTGCTCGTGTACAGGCACGAGGTCTCGGCCCAATGGGTAGGTACTGTCCAAGTGCGCTCAACGGCCGCACTCAGGTCTCTGGCAGGACAGGCATGCAGGCCAGTTAGACCTGAGACGCATGAACATGGAGGTAGCTTTCTACAAAAAAGTTTCCCTGCCCGCAGCACGGCCACACAGCAAAAATGCATGGCTACGCAGCAAATAGCACCGCTAATGTAGCGGTGAAGATGGGCAGCATTAGCGACAAAAATGTTCAGCACTTAGGGCTGAACACTAGATGGTGAGCCCCCGCTCCCTCCAACAAACTACGGCAGATAAGCCACGAGTACAGCACAAACACCATGACCCTCGCAGGTGAAACACATGTATATACTTGTCCACACACTACTGTACCAGGATCTGCAGTACACTATACCTATACTTGTCCACACACTACTGTACCAGGACCTGCAGTACACTATACCTAAACTTATCCACACACTACTATACCAGGACCTGCAGTACACTATACCTATACTTGTCCACACACTACTGTACCAGGACCTGCAGTACACTATACCTAAACTTGTCCACACACTACTGTACCAGGACCTGCAGTACACTATACCTATACTTGTCCACACACTACTGTACCAGGACCTGCAGTACACTATACCTATACTTATCCACACACTACTGTACCAGGACCTGCAGTACACTATACCTATATTCACCACACACTACTATACCAGGACCTGCAGTACACTATACCTATATTCACCACACACTACTATACCAGGACCTGCAGTACACTATACCTATATTCACCACACACTACTGTACCAGGACCTGCAGTACACTATACCTACACTTATCCACACACTACTATACCAGGACCTGCAGTACACTATACCTATACTTATCCACACACTACTGTACCAGGACCTGCAGTACACTATACCTATACTTGTCCACACACTACTATACCAGGACCTGCAGTACACTATACCTATACTTGTCCACACACTACTGTACCAGGACCTGCAGTACACTATACCTATACTTGTCCACACACTACTGTACCAGGACCTGCAGTACACTATACCTATACTTGTCCACACACTACTGTACCAGGACCTGCAGTACACTATACCTACACTTATCCACACACTACTGTACCAGGACCTGCAGTACACTATACCTATACTTGTCCACACACTACTGTACCAGGACCTGCAGTACACTATACCTATACTTGTCCACACACTACTGTACCAGGACCTGCAGTACACTATACCTACACTTATCCACACACTACTGTACCAGGACCTGCAGTACACTATACCTATACTTGTCCACACACTACTGTACCAGGACCTGCAGTACACTATACCTATACTTGTCCACACACTACTGTACCAGGACCTGCAGTACACTATACCTATACTTGTCCACACACTACTGTACCAGGACCTGCAGTACACTATACCTATACTTATCCACACACTACTGTACCAGGACCTGCAGTACACTATACCTATATTCACCACACACTACTATACCAGGACCTGCAGTACACTATACCTATATTCACCACACACTACTATACCAGGACCTGCAGTACACTATACCTATATTCACCACACACTACTGTACCAGGACCTGCAGTACACTATACCTACACTTATCCACACACTACTATACCAGGACCTGCAGTACACTATACCTATACTTATCCACACACTACTGTACCAGGACCTGCAGTACACTATACCTATACTTGTCCACACACTACTATACCAGGACCTGCAGTACACTATACCTATACTTGTCCACACACTACTGTACCAGGACCTGCAGTACACTATACCTAAACTTATCCACACACTACTGTACCAGGACCTGCAGTACACTATACCTATACTTGTCCACACACTACTGTACCAGGACCTGCAGTACACTATACCTATACTTGTCCACACACTACTGTACCAGGACCTGCAGTACACTATACCTATACTTGTCCACACACTACTGTACCAGGACCTGCAGTACACTATACCTATACTTATCCACACACTACTGTACCAGGACCTGCAGTACACTATACCTATACTTATCCACACACTACTGTACCAGGACCTGCAGTACACTATACCTATACTTATCCACACACTACTGTACCAGGACCTGCAGTACACTATACCTATACTTGTCCACACACTACTGTACCAGGACCTGCAGTACACTATACCTATACTTGTCCACACACTACTGTACCAGGACCTGCAGTACACTATACCTATACTTGTCCACACACTACTATACCAGGACCTGCAGTACACTATACCTATACTTGTCCACACACTACTATACCAGGACCTGCCATACACTATACCTATACTTCTCCACACACTACTGTACCAGGACCTGCAGTACACTATACCTAAACTTATCCACACACTACTGTACCAGGACCTGCAGTACACTATACCTATACTTGTCCACACACTACTGTACCAGGACCTGCAGTACACTATACCTATACTTGTCCACACACTACTGTACCAGGACCTGCAGTACACTATACCTATACTTGTCCACACACTACTGTACCAGGACCTGCAGTACACTATACCTATACTTGTCCACACACTACTGTACCAGGACCTGCAGTACACTATACCTATACTTGTCCACACACTACTGTACCAGGACCTGCAGTACACTATACCTATACTTGTCCACACACTAGTGTACCAGGACCTGCAGTACACTATACCTACACTTATCCACACACTACTGTACCAGGACCTGCAGTACACTATACCTATACTTGTCCACACACTACTGTACCAGGACCTGCAGTACACTATACCTAAACTTATCCACACACTACTGTACCAGGACCTGCAGTACACTATACCTATACTATACCAGATGTGCGGCGTACCAGCGGCCAGGAAGAGCAATCCGGCCATGGCGGGCCACATGGCCAGGTGCATCGCGCCCTCCCAGTCCAAATCGGGCGTCAGCATGTTGTTGTGGTCCTCAACGATCTCGTAGTGCAGGCAGATGCAGAAGTAGATGGACATGAGGAAGCACAGGACGGCTGCGGGGAAGTACGACGTGAGCCGGGGCAAGCCCAGGCGCGCACAAGCACGGGGCAAGCAGAACCAAAGTATGCACACACCCGAGGGGAGGGAACAAGCGATGCATGTATTGCGAGGGGGAAAGGCGTCAGCAGGGACGTGCGTGCCCGCGACAGGGACGATAGCGTGCCCGTTAGGCAGGGACAATAACGTGACTTTTAGGGGGAGGCGGGCCTTCTCATGCCATCGGGCGGCTCCACACCGCGCCGACCAAAAACACCGCGCAGACAAAGGGGCAGCACCGGGACGCGAATCACGGCAACAGCATAAACATCACACCCACGGCAACAGCACAAACATCATACCCACGTCAACAATATGGGAATCAACAACATGGGTTGCGTGACCTCTCCCAATGTCTCCCTCACACCCATCTTTGTGCGCTCGGCATCCGGCGTCGTGCGGCTGTGGCGGCCCCCCCCCCAATCTCTCACACCTTGCCTACAATAGAGGGTGGCATGGGCACACGGGATACTGTGTGCAAGTGCTTAGGTGTGTGGATGCACGGGTGCCATGCTAGTGTAGTTATGGGGGTGAGAAGTTGGGGTATAGCCCATTGTGGGGAAGGCAGGGGGGCGCCATGATTAAATGACAAATAACATTGACAAATAACTTTAAGGATGAGGCGGCTATCATACGCGGGGGGGATGCCTAGGCAGGATGCGCGTGGCAAATTACAAATGCAAGAGGAATGACACGGCTTGCTGCCATGTGCGTGTAACAACCACACTTTCTTAATGGCTATAGTAACATGAGATTGCCATGTCACTCAAGTCCAGGTGAGTCCATAATAGAAAGGGTCTCACCGAGGCGTAAAAAAAGTCAACAGCTAGGCACATCAATAAAAAAGCCAAAGCACAGAAGCAAAAGCTATACAGGCGGGCCACATCGCAAGTCGCAAACTAGCCAAATTTAGTATCGGCAAGACAGAGAGGGGAAGCCTTCATGCTAGCGGCCAACACGAGGGCAGGTTGCGGACGTGGCAACCAGTACTGGCATTCCGTGCCTGCCATCTACACAGACTTCTTGATTCCGCCCCTGCTGCGCAAGGGAATGAATTAACCGCGAAGACTTTTATTCTTACGCAAAATCGAAGGAACGCCTGCAACCAGTCATGAATTCGGCTACCTAGATGCAATATTTCGCAAGACCATGTATGCGGCGTGCCATACACCGGCGGTCCTCGTACACCACAGGAGAAGGTGCTCAAGGCAGCCAGCTGAACCGTGAGCCTCGGGCAAATCTCGACGCGCACCTGGTACCAGCCATCCAACCCGTACTTCGGCGGGCTTCTGCTCCAGCTCGTTATATGCGTGCGCTGCGCGCTTCCGCCCGGCGGGCGACATCATGGGGCTTCCAATCTGGGAATGAGGGCCATGAAAAGCAGTTCGAAACAGGTAATATGACGTATATGATCACCGATATCATCTCCTCTGTACGCAAAAACAGCACGTTCCGCACCACACGTCGTCTATGGCCTTGGCCACGCCTATATGAATAACAGTTGCGCCGCAAAACTCGTCTGCCTTTTATCTCAACCTCATTGATATCCTTGGTCTTTCTCTCCTTGAGTCTGACGGATCTCCTGGTCGCCGTCTCCGCTGTGACAGTCTCAACTGTAACCATCGCAGCCGCTGCATCAGGTGTTTGGGGCGTATCAATATCAGCAGCAACCACTGCAACTGATTTCCCTACCGCGCTCTTGCGACGCGTTTTCACAGGAGACTTCAGTCCTGCGTCTGGTGACTTCATCATGGTTGATTATACAAACCCTGTCAAAAGGTCCTGCCTACGGTTCAAAATGCCACTCACTTAACCAGTAAATTGGCGCCCATCGCTTGCAAACTGCCCCGTGCATGCAGCGCAACTGTCAACGCACAATCATGCCGATACATTTGAAACCAACGATATCTACTGCCACCTGTGGACTGCCACCTGTGGGAGGCCCGCAGCAATCAGCATGCTCGGCAACTGGCGTTAGTTAGTTGGTTAGTTGAATCCCACGCCGCACATGGGCAACTGGACTTACTGGAGTGAAGTTCTGAACTGAGCTGCGTTCCTCTGGTTCCTCCGTAAGTTAAAAGGTCAAGATCTTCGCCCAATCTGATCACAACTTGGGATTAGCCGTACTAATATTGGGATGCCAGTGAGCGATGCCCCCATATCCGGCATGCACCATGACTGTTGTGAGTGTTGTCCGTTGGTGGTCTACGTACTGTAGTCACGTCTTGTGAGTTGTGAGTGGTGACTTGCGACCTAGCCTGGCTGGCCAGCTGGGCTATGCTGTGAATTTTGCACGCTAGCGTCGCGATTAATTATTGGGTTTCCTCACCCTAGCGGCCTGAGAACCGGGAGCGTCATGGCTACGCAGCTTGGCCAACTAGCATTCACGCCAATCTAGGCGAGAAGGAGGCTGTTAGAAATGCCAGCGCCGTCTCTTCTGGTTGAGCTTTGATTCCTCTGGAAATGCCAGCTTTTTAAAGGAAGTTTAGGGTAAAGGCCTTGTTTTTCGTGGGGCACTGATTCACATTGCTATTAGCTGTGAACAGGTTCAGCAAGTCATATCAAGCAAGAGGATCCGTTTATTACTCGGAGAGAGAGCGTTCGCATAGCCCGTGACCATGCTTTACATTTTAGTAGGCGTCCTGATCTTAGTAGTCATTCTTTTCGCTTTGTTGGTAATTTTCCAAGAGAAGCTCGTCTATGTACCTGTACTTCCTGGGGAGCCTCGAGCCTACTCCTCACGCCCAGCGGATTACGGAATGACTGCGGAGGACGTGACTCTGACAGCGTCTGACGGCGTTAAACTGCATTCCTGGCTAATCAAGCACCGCAGGAAAATCGCGGGTAACTTTGGCTTTGCTCGTGCATGGCAAGCAGCTGCACCAGCATATCCTGGACTTTGTCTCCCGCGCCGACCCTCTTGGCGAGCGGCCGCTGATGCTCGCTTCTTGTGCTGCATCTGGCTTCGTTTTCGCTGCAGGTCCAACTTTGCTGTTTCTTCAAGAGAATGCTGGCAGTATCCTTTACATGCATGCGTTTAGCAGGAGAGCAGAGGGCGGGCGTAACAGAGGCGCTGACCGTTTAGCCCAAAGATGCTATCCGGCTTCTCATCTATTGTGCAGAGATATCTCGTGTATTCGTACCTAGTACACTGCAAGAGGTGCCTCCGTTATCATGAAGCCCTGCTCAATGCATGGGATGCATGACGCAGGTTGCACGCCTTTGCATCCCTAGGTGATGTTTCGTGAGGGAAACCGCCTACCTGCATTTGGCACAGTTGTCCATTAGCGTAGCCATTATTGTCAATGCAGACAGTTCCCGGTTCTTCATCAAGAAATTCGGAACATGTCTGCAATGCCCCTAGTCTGCCCCCCCCCCTCCCCCCCCCCCCCCTCCCCCCCGCAGCCCCTCTCATGGTCACAACCCCTTGCTTACCTATTGGTCCACGAACCTCAGTCTGTGTACAAATGCCTGCGTGCACAGGCATAGCACAGGCATATTTACCTGTTCCCTGAAACATATGCGGCCTCACCAGTCCCGCATGAGTGTCTCCACCGCAGCTCTACTCCCTTGATCAACAGAATGGCTTCATCCTTGACCCATCCCACCTTGTTCATTTTGCTGGCATCGCAATGCCTTGCTCGGCGACACCGCACGTGCACGCACTTGTTACTGACAACCGCCCCATGACGGCCGTGCCCATCATCAGACATCTCGCACCGGCTCATCCCCATCCAGTACCTCATGGACCGGCTCGAGTGCAACGTGTTTATGCTGTCCTACCGAGGGTAAGCCATGTGAATATGCTGTCCTACTGTTAAGCAACACCCGCGGTGATCTCTGCGCCAGGTGCTGCAGGATATAAACCGACGCAAGAACTGGTCTTTGCCCGCGCATGCCCCGCGTGTGCCCCTTCCCCACACATGCTCCCTCTCCACCGTAGGCTCTGGCATCCGTGCCCACCGCTCCCCTGCTCTTGTCCGCATGATGCCCACCGCTCCCCTGCTCTTGTGTGCATGATGCTGCGCCGCACACACCTCCTTGTCGCCGCTGTACAAGCATGGGTCGGGTACCTGTTGGGGCCTCTGGGTACCTGGCGGGTGGCTGCTCGGGGTCGAACCTTCCTCTGCCGGCCGCCCATCACCGAGGAGGGTTTATCCACGGTGGGGCCCTGCATGGCCAGCAGCGCCTTTGTAACGCCGTGGCGACAGCACACGTATCTGCAGCGGATCCGCCCCGATCCCCTCAAGGCCACGTGGCTGTATGATGTGGGCGCAAGTGCCGGTCCTTGTAGCTGCTCTGACCACACAGGCTGGTGAACGCAGGGCCCTTCTCCACCTCTCATGGAAGAGCACCCGCTTCCTGCCCTGGCCGTCCTCAAACCCTTCTCAAGCCCAGATTTGTTGTGGCATATTCCCAGGTGCATATCCCAGCGGTCGAGGTGAGGGGGCTACTTTGGGGTGGCGTGGGTGAGGCCTGGGCATGTGCATGCATCCCCTTGTGCGCACGTGGTAGCCAGCTTCCCCTACCCCACTGGGTGGCCGCATGCAGGCTCCAAGGTTTTTGCTCCGCGTGTCTGTGGGTATACTGTTTGCGGTGTGCGTTATGGTCTGCCTTTTATCTGTATTCCTAGCACAGCCCGCAGATCATGTGACCTGTTCCATATCATGTGACCTGTTCCAAATCATCTGACCGGTTCCATACGCTTGTTGCGTGCTGTGTTGCTGTGTGCGGGGCGTCACCACCCACCCCACCACCCACCCACACCACCCACCCCCACCACCCACCCCCATCCCCCACCCCCACCACCCACCGCCACCATCCAACCCCACGGCCCACTTAAACACACCCATCGGGCAGCTATGGCGAGAGCGAGGGCACACCCTCGGAAAAGGGGCTGCGCGCCGATGCCCAGGTGAGTGAGCGAGGGGTAGCCGTGCATGGTGGGCAGCTACAGATGGCTGTGTTTATCAGTTCTGGTTACAAATAGGCGGTGGTTATAATGAGGCCGTGGTTGCAGATGGCAGTGTTTATCAGCTCTGGTTACAAATAGGCGGTGTTATAATGAGGCCGTGGCTACGGATGGCAGTGTTTATCAGTTCTGGTTACAAATAGGCGGTGGTTATAATGAGGCCGTGGTTACAGATGGCGGTGCCTGCAAAACGGCTGCTGTTGCACGTAGGCTCTCTGTAGGCTGTCGGTGGCGGGACAGTGCATGCTGGCTGTTGACAGATCCATGGACTAACCCAGACATACCCAGTGCCGACAGACAGGCTTGTCTGTGCATGCGTCGCTACTGGTGGATGTCACGCACCTGCTGGCCATGGGGTGCAGGGTTTCGGGCATGTGCATCGGCGCATGCTGCAAGTGTGCCGGCAGCATCGTGTTCGCGACTTGGCGTTGTAAATGGCGTTTGGCCTTTGAGGCCCAAGGGCGAATGAGGCCAACTGGTGGCATGTATGGCACGCATTTGGCCAGGGCATGGGAGGCTTACTGGTGGCACGCTCGAGGCTTACTGTGGCACGGTCACATCCAGGAACAGCTCCAACCGTCCACATGGGCCGTTGGGTCATGGAAATGGGGCGTATTGGCTTCCTAATGGAGTCTAATGTCTAAGTGGGGCGTATTGGCTTCCTAATGGAGTCTAATGTCTAAGTGGGGCGTATTGGCTTCCTAATGGAGTCTAATGTCCAAGTGGGGCGTATTGGCTTCCTAATGGAGTCTAATGTCTAAGTGGGGCGTATTGGCTTCCTAATGGAGTCTAATGTCTAAGTGGGGCGTATTGGCCTCCTAATGGAGTCTAATGTCTAAGTGGGGCGTATTGGCTTCCTAATGGAGTCTGATGTCTAAGTGGGGCGTATTCGTGCCCGTGGGCTGACACCCCGGCAGTGCAGCACCCGTGGGATAAATCAAATGAATAGATGGATGTGCACAACCAGGGAAGCCCGGTGGCAAAGAAAGACATAACCAAGCAGGCACCCAGGAAGCCTTCCCGGCAACGAGAAAGGCAACCAGCCAGCCAGCCAGCCAGGCTGGCTGGCTGGCTGGCTGGCTGGCTGGCTGGCTGGCTGGCTGGCTGGCTGGCTGGCTGGCTGGCTGGCTGGCTGGCTGGCTGGCTGGCTGGCTGGCTGGCTGGCTGGCTGGCTGGCTGGCTGGCTGGCTGGCTGGCTGGCTGGCTGGCTGGCTGGCTGGCTGGCTGGCTGGCTGGCTGGCTGGCTGGCTGGCAGGCTGGCAGGCTGGCAGGCTGGCAGGCTGGCAGGCTGGCTGGCAGGCTGGCAGGCTGGCAGGCTGGCAGGCTGGCAGGCTGGCAGGCTGGCAGGCTGGCAGGCTGGCAGGCTGGCAGGCTGGCAGGCTGGCAGGCTGGCAGGCTGGCAGGCTGGCAGGCTGGCAGGCAGGCAGGCAGGCAGGCAGGCAGGCAGGCAGGCGGACATGCACAGAGGTGTCCTTGTGTACCTTGCAGATGCTGCACGTTAATCACATGTTGTTGCCTAGACGTTGGGTGGAGATCGCTGGCCCCTGAGCCTGTCAGTGCACGGTAGCAGTTTGCTGGCATTCATGCCTGCCACTGGACCGCCTGTGTGCTTGTGGGCGTGCTGGTCTTGCATGCATGGGCATTCAATGTCCCTTCACCCTGCAGTGTCCTTACGGTGTGCTCGTCACCGCCCGGGGTCTTTGCGGCGTGCCTTCATGCCCCTGGTAAACCCCTTGACCCCCTTCAATTCCCCCTAAAACCCTCTTGCCTCCTGGTCGGTGCCCCTCCACTCCCCCTTGCCTCCTCGTGGGCGTCCTGTTCTCTTCACCCCCCTGACTCACCTTCCCTCACTCGATCCCTTCTCTCCCCTCATCTGCCCTCTCATGCCACCAGGCGGCGCTGGACCACCTGCTGACGCGCGAGGACATCGACCCCAAGACTGTCTTCGCATTCGGCCGCTCGCTGGGAGGCGCAGTGGCTGCGCAGCTGGTGCATGACAACCCGGGCAAGGTGGGTGGGTGGGTGGGTGGGTGGGTGGGTGGGTGGGTGGGTGGGTGGGTGGGTGGGTGGGTGGGTGGGTGGGTGGGTGGGTGGGTGGGTGGGTGGGTGGGTGGGTGGGTGGGTGGGTGGGTGGGTGGGTGGGTGGGTGGGTGGGTGGGTGGGCGGGCGGGTGGGTGGGTGGGCGGGTGGGTGGGTGGGTGGGTGGGCGGGCGGGTGGGTGGGTGGGTGCGCGGGTGGGTGGGTGGGTGGGTGGGTGGGTGGGTGGGTGGGTGGGTGGGTGGGTGGGTGGGTGGGTGGGTGGGTGGGTGGGTGGGTGGGTGGGTGGGTGGGTGGGTGGGTGGGTGGGTGGGCGGGTGGGCGGGTGGGTGGGTGGGTGGGTGGGCGGGTGGGTGGGTGGGTGGGTGGGTGGGTGGGTGGGTGGGTGGGTGGGTGGGTGGGTGGGTGGGTGGGTGGGTGGGTGGGTGGGTGGGTGGGTGGGTGGGTGGGTGGGTGGGTGGGTGGGTGGGTGGGTGGGCGGGTGGGCGGGTGGGTGGGTGGGTGGGTGGCGCAGCGCAACCCGGGCAAGGTGGATGGGGTCGATTGTCAGGGAACGTGGGTGCCGCACGAGAACCCGGATTGTCTCCTCAAACCTGCAACCTCCTCACTAGTTCTTGTCCCGGTGGCAGCCGTTCAGTGCCCTTGTGATGGCCGCTTGGTTAGATCAGTCGACCGTGCATCTTCCCTCACCGCCTCTTGCCTCCTGTCGGGCTGCTGCAAGCCAATGTTGATTTATGGCTCGGCTGTTGCCACATGGATCACTTGGCTGAGTTTACTCGCTATGCTGCCTTGCTGGTTGCTCCTTGCTCTTTGCCCACTTCACCTGCTGTAGCTGCGCGGGCTGATCCTCGAGAACACATTCACCTCCATCATCGATATGGTGGGCAAGATGTTCCCTTTCCTCCGCCACGTGGTGGGCGCGGGCAAGCCCCTCAACTTCCTCGTGCGCTCCAAGTGGCATACGCTCGGCATCATCGGCGACATCCAGGAGCCCGTTCTGCTGCTCTCAGGGTCCCTGGATGAGATGGTCCCCCCCCACCACATGAAGGAGCTGCACCGCGCGGCGTCCAACGCCAAGCTGGTGGAGTTCGAGCAGGGCATGCACATGGACACCTGGCTTAAGGGCGGCAAGCGCTACTGGCAGGAGATGGATGACTTCATTAATGTGGCCGGCTCTCCCAGGCAAGCCGTGGGCGAACGGGGCCTCCGGCGGCGTGTGACGGGCGAGCCTGGAAGCTCGGCAGGTCCGGCGCGACGCGTGGAGGCATCGGAACAGAAGGACATGGGCTTTGAGACTGTGAAGAACGACAAGACTTTTAGCTCTGTGGTGGATTGACAAGCACAAGCTTGAACACCTTGTTGTTGATAGCTGTTCAAATGCAGGCTATGGCGCATCGGTTATGCTGTTTGTTCATGTTCAGACCAGTATGGATTGTTGACCTTGATTATGTTTTATAGCCTGCACAGTGTAGCAGAGGGCAAAGCGCTGATAGTTGGAGGTGTTCAGTTGGGCACGATCATGTGCAGTTTCCATGTGCGGCCGGCGTTTCGGTTTTTTGACAACATTTGGCAAACTGTGCATGTTGATCGGACTTGATTTGTTACTTCCTGTGCTTGCATGTATTGTGCACAGAGCTAAAACTTCATGCCATGTGCGCCCATGGCATCATGATGTTTGAGCTAGCAATGCTTACCGTGAATGTGTATATGACACACTTTGAGCTGAGCAAAGCCTATATGCACATTTAATAATACATCGTACGCATGTGATGCAGGCAGGCAGGCAGGCAGGCAGGCAGGCAGGCAGGCAGGCAGGCAGGCAGGCAGGCAGGCAGGCAGGCAGGCAGGCAGGCAGGCAGGCAGGCAGGCAGGCAGGCAGGCAGGCAGGCATGTCGATCGGATGTCGCACGATTCGATCGATCTTCCATATGCAGCCAGCCTGCATGCATGCGTGAGCATGCATTCAGTAAGATCACAAATGCACATAGATATTTCGCCTACCATGCTTCCTTACCGTCACGAGCTACGAGGTAGCCATGGCTGACGGCGGAGCTCATAACTTTCATGTGCATTTGGGCACCGAATTCGGCTGTGAAATCAGAAAATCACAATGGCTTCGTCTTTCTAAGACGCGCACGCTGATGTAATTTTCTGAAGCTATTACGCAATATATGACGAGCAAACGCTCCTCGACGCAACGCAGCCTGGCTGCTGCGCTAAGCCCTGAAAATACGTCTGCAGCTTCGCCCTCAGGTCCGGCAGGCAGCGGTGACACTAGTCGTGCATGCACTGGTGGTAGCCCCACACCCTCCCGGGCTTAATGCCTCGCCCTCTGCATCGCCTGAGCCCACACGCAGCCGCCCAGCTGAACTAGCTGGTCTGAGCGCGACTTTGACATTGACAGGTTATTTTCGACCTTCGACGTCGACAGGCCCAGCTATTTCGACATGCCGCCCATCAATTACTTGGACGAGCCACAAGGTAGCCATGGCGGACGGCGGAGCTCATAACTTTCACGTCTGGGCACCGAATTCGGCTGTGAATATCACTATCGCTTCGTCTTTCTAAGACGCACACACTAATGATATCATTTTCTGAAGCTATTACGTGCGCAATATATGACGAGCAAACGCTCCTCGACGCAACGCAGCCTGGCGGCTGCGCTAGGCCATGAAAATACGTCTGCAGCTTCGCCCTCAGGTCCGGCAGGCAGCGATGACACTAGTCGTGCACTGGTGGTCGCCCCGAACCCTCGCCATCGGCATCGCCTGATCCTAAACGCAGCCGCCCAGCCGACAAAACAGGAGGGTTTTCACGCCCCACAGAACCGCGCTTTTGGCCCCATCCTTCCAAGGTCGACGATCACGACTGTCCAGACCAACATCATGTCCCCGGCAACTGCCATGCAGTGCCTCTTCTACGGGGACTACGCCTCGCTTTACGACCTGTGCCTCCATCTCCACGACATCAATCGCCTCATCACCCCGCACGGGAATCGGTTCAACCCCGACGCCCTGCTCGGGTGCGCCCGCCCCCAACTCCAGCACACCATTCTAGCTCAACTCCCTTCTCATGCGCTCTCAGTTTCAGCTCCATTTTCAGAGTAGGATATGCTGCTCATGTCCGCAATGAGGACCTGTGCCAGGGCATGCCATATATCACCAGCATCATTAAGCAGCGACGCCTGCAGCTAGTAGGGCACCTAGCTCGCACCAACCAGGTCAGTAGATGTCCAACTGTCCACCTCACGTGGCCCCCCCGCCGGCAGGACTGCGACCAGCTCAGCCTGGCCGGCACCTCCTGACGTGGGCTGGGCCCAGTGATGTTAGACGCCGCAAGGCCCGCGCCTTCAAAGAACAGCTAGTAGAGGACATGGGGGGCCTAGGCCTCTCCGTGATTTGGAAGAAGATGATGGACAAGGCCAAGTGGGCCCAGGTCATAGAGGACAACGAGCCCCCCCCTGTGGGGAAGCACCCGCGTGGGCAAACCCGTGGGAGGCACGCCAGACAGCTCCCCTAGGGCAGCGTGAGGCTGTCTAGATAGATGTTGTAGTTAGAATGCTGTTAGATAGATGTCGTAGGTAGCTGATGTAGATAGACTAGACCGGTAGGACTGTTTGCACCCATCCATCCATCCATCGGGGTTAATGCTCCGTGACTCCCCAACGGGAGCACGAGTCTAATTAATTAATTAATTAATTAATGCGCTCTCAGTGATGGCGAGATCTGGGCTCCATCCATCTCCGCCCCCACACTCCGTTCCATCCTCACGGAATCCTTTCAGCAGCACGTGACCCCCCTTGCTGCCGATGTGGCAGCAATGGACGGCACGCTGGCTACTGAGCTTCCTCACCTTTCCACCACCGTCGCCTCCACCTCCACGTACTGCCATTTCCGCCTCCACTGCCGACATCAAGGCCCAGCTCCTCGACCTCGACCAGCGCCTCCAAGCCACCGCCACCGCCCTTGAGTGCTTGCATGACACCGCCGGCCTCACCGCCCAAGCGGTGCAGGAAATCGCTGCCCAGCCGGCACCTGCTGGCCCGGCCAGTGATGTTCCGGCCCTCCACCTGGGCGGACTTGCTTAAGCATCATCCAACCTCCACCACCTCCACCATCGCGGCACAGCTCAAGCAACAAGCACTCGACCTTCGCGAGGAGGCCGACATCACCCAGCGCAGCCACAATGTCATCGTCAAGCACTTCGACCAGGGCTCCGGTAGGTGAGACCTCGACGACTCTTCTCACGGCATTTATAAGCGAGACATTCTTGCCCCCATGCAACTCACTGGTGAGCTGCGGATGTCGGCTGTCCGCCTCCCCCGCGCGCGGGGTAAGGCTAGTGGCCCGGCACCTGTGCTCCTCACCTTTAAGTACACGACGGACAAGCTGTCGTTCCTTAACTGCCGCAAGTTCTAAGCTCTAGGGGACTCGCTTGAACACGCTGGACGACGACTTGACCCTGGCCCAGGAACAGCGGCGACGCGAGCTATGGCCGACATACCTCCAGCTCCGGCAGAGCGCAGGGGGGAAGCCGGTAAACTGGAGGGGGGCGGTCATCCACGTTGACCACAATTAAGCCCTGGCAGGCACCTCCTGCCACCTCAGACTAGCTAGGGAATATATATTAAAAATATAATTACTTACAGCAGAGTGAAATCACTCAAACCAAAGCAAACGCCCAGCTAGAAACCTATATACAGAGCCATGTCAAAGCTCTATACTACGATAAGACCAATGGAAACGCCTAACGGGAGGAACCTAATAGCCCTGCTGCACCGCAAAATCAGCCCGCGTACGGCGGAGCATGATGTCAGCCATGGCCCGAGTCAGCGCCACCGACAAGCGCTGACGCCAATATGACGTCCAGGTCCGCGCCGACCATGGGGCCCGCTGGCCCTCCAGGTCCAGCCGGTCCTCCCGGAGCCGGCAACACTCCTTGAAGAAGGCGGAGGTCAGGGGCCCCATGGCCCCAAACTCCTCCAGGACAAAGGGCACCACACGATGGTGCCCGACGTCGCCGTAGGCCAGGAGCTTGGCCCGCTCCGCCCGGTCCGCCGTGTAACCTGCCGTGAGGGAGGCCCCAGCCACGTGGCTAAGAGCCAAGGGCCGCGCCACCGAAACGTCAATAAGCAGATGCCGGCCACCCCCCTCAAAGTCCAGCACCACGATGTCAGGCCGGTGGTTGGGGGAATAGAAGGCAGCGCCATCCGCATCCTCGAATATATATACCCGTAGTGTAGATTAGTCAGGCTTAGGCTGGCATGTGGCCCACGCGCATGTGCGACCACAATGGCCCCCATGGATGATGCCTTCAGAATTTAGCCTAGCCATGCCTATAATGGGACCTCCCATGGATGTTGCATTGCGTGTTTTTTTACAACGCGATATACATGGCGTTGTAGGGTTAGAACGCGATGTACATATCGCGTTGTAATCTGACAACTGGCAAGCCTTTTAAACATGCGATTTTTGGTCTGAAACTTTCAACACAGGTCAGAAACATCTCATAGAATTCAAGAAAAGATCCTGGTATTTTTGGTATTTTTTTTGTGACAGCTGCAAACAAATATGTACCACTGAAATCAGGCATTTTCGCGGGACGAAGGTGAAGATGACGGCGATGGCGGCAGGTAGATCTCGCCAGTTTTCGCGCGAATTTCAGTGGCTGTTGGCCGGTACGACCATGATGATGCGTTCAAAGGTTGATAAGTAGGTTTCTACGAGTTTGTTGAGGTACTGGGGCGAAGGAAACGTAGTTTTACCCAGTTTCTCACCCAACTTTCATGCGGAAACCCTGGAAACCGGCATACATATTATTCCTCCCGTTAGGCGTTTCCATTGGTCTTATCGTAGTATAGAGCTTTGACATGGCTCTGTATATAGGTTTATAGCTGGGCGTTTGCTTTGGTTTGAGTGATTTTACTCTGCTGTAAGTAATTATATTTTTAAAATACATATTATTACGGCAAGACTCGGGTCTGCTGCGGCACCATGCTTGGTATTTCCATGGTGCTTAATCGACTTCTTAACACATGTTTATTCATTCCGAACACCCGGACTCTCGGCTAAACCGAGATTTGTGCAGACTTTTATTGGGTAGCTCCGGGCATGATGGTGCCTGCAAGTAGCGTAAGGCGTGACCGTGGCAATATAAATATGGCGTATGCTGTATTTTCCTGGAAATGGCCTCTGCCACCGGCTCAATAGTGCTTGCAGGCGTAAGTATATCGTGTTCTACCTAGTTTCTGCCAGTTTTCTACTTATTTCTACCGACCTCTGCCCAGCCTCTCTAATTAAGACCGCCATCCTACTCGACGTTGCTTGCATGTCAGCCATAGCAGGTTGCAGTTGTGCAGTATTTAGGTGCTGTATACGTCGTCAAGCCGTGCATATATATCGTGAGGATTGGATGTTGATGGTTTATTTATACTGCAATGATTGTGCAAGAAGATCAGCTAGGTGCCCATAATCATGGTGTATAATCATGTGTTGTTAGCATCTTGCCACCATTTGCTCAGCATGCATTCCAGCGTCATCTTTGCCTGCATGTAAGCTCATGGATCACTCAACCTATCCCGAAGCCTTGCACATTACACGTGCCTCTTTCTTTCAGTACTGCATGCGTTATGGAATGAAAACCCAGCACCTCCCTTCCCAAGAGGCATGTGCTCAACACGTTGTGAGAGTGGATGATGCTTTGGCTATTGGCTATGGCTGAATCAGGCATGCCTGATTCAGTCATATTAGGTCATCCAGTCATGATGTTTGATGCATGTTTGATGCTGTATAACTTATGCAACATGCACCTATTTTCAACGTTTTGACCCTCCAATTAAGCTCACTATGGCCCCGTTTATGGGGCTCGTGTCGTTGCGTCATGTTGTCGGAAGGGCTCGCATTTTTCCCACTGCGTTGCACTGCGTTGCAGTTTGTGATGCTAATGAAAAATAGCTCCAGTGTCAACCCAATGGGCCTGAGTTTTGTTCCACAAAGCCTGCATATGTCGCCCATATAGCTCGTGCAAGAAGCCACCAGATTTTTTTTCGTGAACCATTTGTGAATTAATAAGCATGCACGTGACTTGTGACCTAGCTAGCCGGTCAACACATCGCGGTCATGGTCAGAGCCCCCTGTATTCAAACAAGTGTATCTCTCTAATGAATTAGCATGTTGTAGGTCTGAGTAGCTCAAAAACAACTTTGATTTATGGGCTTTCAGGAAAGTATATACATGACCATGAAAAAAAAATTTCCTTAGGTGTTATATGTATACCTTAGGTGTTATATGTATACGCGTTCTAAGTAAGTAAGTAAGTAAGTAAGTAAGTAAGTAAGTAAGTAAGTAAGCAAGTAAGTAAGTAAGTAAGTAAGTAAGTAAGTAAGTAAGTAAGTAAGTAAGTAAGTAAGTAAGTAAGTAAGTAAGTACTTGCGTGTCATGCGCAAAGGCATGCCACAGAGTACTATGCTAATCTCATTAGAAAAAAAAAATACACAAAAGTTTAAACAAATATCATCTGCATCATTCCCCAACCATTAAGCACTAGATGGGGATGTAATCCTCATCCGGGCTGTCCTCTACTGTAATGGCGGACGAGGCGGTAGTGTAGCAGCTATCCTCAGGGCCAATAACCTCCACCTGCGGACTTATACCCTGGCTAGCAACGGGCCGCGGGGCCCGTGGGGAGAAAACAGGAGCATACCCCTCAGGAAGGTGCTTATCGCAGATGGCAACGCGTTCTAAAAAAAGCTTACATGAACGCAATACATCGCCTTCTAAATTAAAAAAAAAAAACACGGAATTTAGCTAATGATGCTATGCCTATATATATGCAGAGAGACGCTCTCTGTTGAGAAGCCATGCCCTAGCTCTTGTATAATAGCCATGATGATCTTCCCCCCCATGCCGGGGCCCCCTTAGCTGGGTTGAGCTCCGAGACAGCATGGTGGTGCATGCAGGTGCCCTTGGTGCACCTAGAGCAAGTGTTGTTTACATTCCCGCACCCTTGCAGGAAGTAGCTTAGAATGTATAAAAGCCATATGCCCTTTCTCTGGGATACGTGCTACATACATTCCCAACGGAGTTATGTTCCTAATTAATTACTTGATACTGGAGCTCGTGTTTTATGGGTCGATCGTACGCCTCCCTCCTTGACCTGTGCCAACGACTCAAAGCCTGCATATACTGTAGTCGCCTCCGCAACCATGGACCTGACGGCCGGTTTTCTCATCGCGGACCTGACTACCTGTCCATGCACCTGGTCCCGATCGCACCTTCAGCTCGCCCGGCCCTCTTTACCATCCTTCAGCGCTCTGCCGACGACCTCTGGGTCCCCTCCCGGCCTTGACCGAATCCACCTTCCTCCTCCACCTTCAAGAAGCCATCTCACAGCACGTGAAGCCCCTAGCCGCAGATGTGGCAGCTGTGGGCCGCACGCTGGCTGCTGATCGAGCACCCCGCCATCTTATATATTCCCCGGCACCGCCACCGCCACCCTCATCGCCTCCCCCCCCACCCCCACCCCCTCCGCCTCCACCGACTCCATCACCCATCACCGCGCCCAGCTCTCCGCGCGACATCGACCACTGAGCGCGCCTCCAGGATGTCCAACGCCATCGCCATCGGATGCCTGCAAAACACCGCAGGCATCACCGCCCAGGCGGTGAAGGACATTGCCGCCAAGCCAGCTGGCCTTGCTTGCTCAGTGGTGATGCTCCTCCCATCCCGACCTGGGCGGACATGCTTAAGCAGCACACCACCTCCACCACATCCGCCGTCGCAGCACAGCTCCAGCATGCAGCAGACGCTCGACCTCCGCGACCTCGCAGGCCCGGAGCTCGCCAAGCGCAGCCTCAACGTCATCGTCAAGAACTTCGACCTGCGTTTGAGAGAGAAATCCTTGGGTCGCATGGGCCTTACTGGTGAGATTGAGCTGGACACCCACCGTCTTCCCCGCGCGCGGGGTAAGGCAGGGGCACCCCCGCTTCTTCTCACCTTTAAGAACGTACCCGGCGGACAAGGTTTCTTTTCTCAGACGTACGCCGCAAGCGGCTCGAGAAGACTCCCTTCACCCTGGACGATGACTTGACCGGCCTGGCGCAGCAACACCGGCGACAGGAGCTATGGCCGACCTACCTCCAGAACCGCGCTTTCGGCCCCAACCTTTCACGGTCGACGATCACGACAGTCTGTCCAGACCAACATCATGTCCCCGGCAACTGCCCTGCAGTGCCTCTTCTACGGGGACTACGCCTCGCTTTACGACCTGTGCCTCCATCCATCTCCACGACATCAATCGCCTCGCTCCCGCACGGCAAATGGTGGGTTAACACCGAGGCTAGCCGTTTGCTATGGGGACCGTGCACCCGCCCCCAACTCCAGCACACCATTCTCAACTCCCTTCTCATGCATGCGCTCTAACGGCGAGATCTGGGCTCCATCCATCTCCGCCCCCACATGCACTCCGTTCGACATCCTTACGGAAGCCTTTTATAGCAGCACGTGACGGACCCCCCTCAATTGCTGCCGATGTGGCAGCAATGGGAGGCACGCTGGCTGCTGAGCTTCCTCATGCACCTTTCCACCACCGTCGCCTCCATGCACCTCCACTGCCATTTCCGCCTCCACTGCCGACGTACGTCAATTAATTAATTAAGTAGCTTCCATCATCATTCCGTCATCATTCCGTCATCGCGACTAGGAGAAGTGCACCACCCTTATGCTGGCATCTGCCACCCCTATAGTGACCCTATAGTGACCGCGGCCTAGGATGGGTCTCACCCTAAACCCTAAACCCTAAAACCCTAAACCACTTGCAAAAAACAGAAGTGCCCGCCTGCCACCACTGCTCACCAGGTTGTGACATTTAGGCTGGCATCTGTCACCACCCCGGCAGCTGTGAGGGGTTGGGGTGTGACAAGGATGGCGAAAAATTGCACGTACTTACTCTTATATAAAGAACGCCCAATTTTTCGCCACCCTGCCACCCCTTGGCGCGGGTCATAGGAGGTGTTTGTCAAGGTGTGAGAGTGATGGCGAAAAATTGCACGTACTTACTCTTATATAAAGAACGCCCAATTTTTCGCCACCCTGCCACCCCTTGGCGCGGGTCATAGGAGGTGTTTGTCAAAGGTGTGAGAGTGATGGCGAAAAATTGCACGTACTTACTCTTATATAAAGAACGCCCAATTTTTCGCCACCTTCCCCCACTGGCCGGCGCTGAGGTGGCGTGGGTTGTTGGATGTGGCGAAAAATTGCACGTACTTACTCTTAAGAAAAGACCGCCCAATTTTTCGCCATGGCCTCGCAGGGTGAGGGAGCCGGCGAGGGCCGCGCGGCGGGGTGTGCAGAGTGTCATTTTATTACTCTGGAAACTCAGACGGCCTATGCAAGAATCCCACACGACCTGTGTCGATGCATAAGAGGTTTACTCTGGATTTTTAACCTGCAGTTAGCACTGCATTTCGAGACGAAATGAAAATTGTTTTCAGCATATATTGACGCGTTTTATACTGCATAAACGAATTCATTAAAATTTATATCACGATTACATTCGTTATCAGCTCGACAAGAGCGAAATGGCAAGCTCGTTGCCGTCGTCAACAAGACGACAATCTACTCCTTGTCATTGGAGTGTCCAGTCAGGCTCTTCACAACGTACGAGGCGGAGTTCTTCTTGTCGCCATGGCCGTGGGAGCTTGACGCTCCCTCGCGGCTCCTCTTCCTGCCATTGGAAGTGGCGGTCTTTGCGTCCTCGAAACCCTTCTTTGCCTCCTCCCATGCCTTGTAGAGCGCAATGGGGGAAATGCCTGGCTGGCGCTTGGACTTGGAGAAGCCATTGAGGAATTCGTCAACCATCTTAACGCACCCGTCGGCTTGGTCGAGGCGAATCCACTCGCAGCGGTCCTCGACCTTCCTCGGCTTTGCCGCATTCTTCTCGTAGACCCACTCGACGCAAATTTTTGGCGTCTTGCGGTCGACATCGTCATATCCGGCGTCGTGAATCTTGAAGACCTCGCAGGTAGGTCCGGTGCCTCCAACAGCACCTTCGTTTCCGGAAAGAAGGGAGACCTTGTGCGTCAGGTGTGCGAGCTGGTCAGATATCTTTGTCTGGCCGTCCTCGAGACCATCGAGGATTTTTCCAAGCATTGCCAGCGCTTTCTCGCAAGGCCCTGCGTTTCGGGAAGCCATGGCTACCGGCAGAGAGCTTGGCAACGTGAGATGCGTGACTTGCACGTGATTTTGCCTATTTGTGCACAATGTGCCAAGGTCCGTTACG
Source organism: Mesostigma viride (assembly GCA_009746045.1). Lineage (NCBI taxonomy): Eukaryota > Viridiplantae > Streptophyta > Mesostigmatophyceae > Mesostigmatales > Mesostigmataceae > Mesostigma > Mesostigma viride. Next base: position 2,522,548 of record RPFO01000065.1, read on the forward strand.
TCTGCTGGCACGGCCTGGACAGGACGCGAAGGTGGCTGGACTTGTACAAGTGTCGAACTTGGCTAAATTTCGGAGCGATGCAAGTCTAAGGTGGCCTCTACCACGTGGCGAGTTCTGGGACGTGAATTTAGGTAAAAAGACTCGTAAGCGTGCGAGTAATCAACTGGGTCACTTGTCAATCGCCTGAACGAAGATTCTAGAGTGTCCACGAGAGTGAATTTTCCGAAGCAACCACCCATATATAATTCGTAGAAATTACTTACCGTGACAATTACACTTATTGAACCCGCGAATCTTTTCAAAACGTAGGATGCACACAAAACCACCCGTCTGCACCGGTGGGAATTGAGTCTCGTTTCCGTCAAGTCTGTCAATGTACGACGCTCCTACCGTAATATGTCCTCCGTTTCTGAACAGGTGTGGGTTCTTTAGGTTAAAAAATGCGTGTTCGTTGATCATGGCGTAAGAAAGGATGTCACCGTCTGATCCACCCATGACAGTCTCGTTGCATAAAACAATGCAATCCTGTTGGTTATGCTCACCACCGGAGAAACTCGGGGAAACAAGCCCGACAATAGCACGGTCCTCATCAACAGGCACTGCGTCAACGTAGGCATAATGCACACCACCGCGCCATGTACTGTCAATGATGGGCGCCCTCGGGTCTGGTTTGATTCTAAATTGACGTAACCCGGTGGTGGAGTCAATCACGTTTTCAGAGGCCTTGGAATCTAGCACTATTTGGTAATAGGTGGGGTATTCCATAGTTTATTACATCTTATTAGAGATAATAGTTGATCCACAGCTTCAATATGCTGGGATGGCGGCGGGAGTTCCCCACTTGGCCACGAGGTATCCGCGGATCCGTTCAAGCTCGGCCGCGGTCTTGGCGGTGTTATAGATTAGGATCTCGCCAATCCACCCGTCAAAGGCACGACTCGCGTTGGACGCGTCTCCTCCAATAGAGAGATTCCCTGAACCAATTATAGGATCCGAGTTCACTCTGTCATAGCCAGCTCGTCCGTCAAAGCGGGTGAGAAAGGCGTTTGTACTGCTGTTGCATGAAAGCGCAAGGACATGTGCCTTATTGTCAAAGAACTGAGCCCTGGTGCTCACGGTTTCGCGCACACTGCCTGGAGTAAAGAGGAGAACGATCTGTGTCTCTGACTGATAAGACATGAGGTAACAATCGCCATTCGACGATCCGAGCATATATCCTCGAATACCTGTCGCCCCTCCCAACGTTGGATACGTCGCAGTCGTTAGCTGTTTGGCGACTAGAAAAACACTCGCACTTACCCCGACCGCATTCCAGAAATTGTTCACGGACTCCAACAAGCCAGACCGCGAGTTAATAAACCGGAGGGACCGTTTCGAGTTCAGCTCCGCCGTATCCAGTGTCGGGCACTTGGCGGAAGTTGCCTGCGTCACGTGGTACCCGTTCGGCCCCTTGTCGTTCACGCGCATCACGTTCCCGCCCGCCGTGTTTTGCTGGGTCGTGCCGGACGTGTTGCTGAACACCGTGGCGCTGTCGGACGGATCGTACCACGCGAACAGCGCGGGGTCCGTTGCCGGGTTGTAATTGTACGTGAATGACAGCGTGTTTGATGCCGTGTTTCCGAGCCCCGACGCCGTGCCCGTCACAGCGCCCGCGCCTAAGCTTACAGTCGTCGCGAAGTCCGACATGGTAGGGGTCACGTCGAACGTATAAAACGCCGCGTTTACCTGTACCAAGCTGGACGCGGTTCCGTTGGTCACGGCGATGTCGCCTAACGCGAACCCGGTGACCGACGTGCTAAAATTGTGGCCGTGACTGGGTAAACGGCACCCGTCGGGGTTCCGGACACAAGAGTCACCGACGGATTTGCCGAGTAAGTGAACGACAGTGTGTTAGAGGCCGCGTTGGCGTTCCCTGTCGATGCGTCCACAACAGTGCCCGCGCCCACGCTGACGTTCGTTGAAGAATTGGCGATGGTTGGCGTCACTTGGAAGGCGTACGACGCCCCACTTCCGGTCAGGTTGGCGGCGGTGGGTGGTTTGTTTGGGTTAGGACAGATTTGTCCATTTAGGACAGTCCTGCAGCCAAAGCGTGAAAACATTAGCTTATTGGTGCCTTACGCATGCTTGCTTCTGCATGATAATTTTTTGAATGGGATTCAACTGTTTTTATGTGTATATAACTGCCGTCTTGTTTCACGTGTATGTATGTGAATACACAAATGTTCTCAGCATTGAGTTATGCACAATGCACATCAATTAATTTAGTTTAAAGGAATTAGTAATCATGTAGACTGCGTCACGTGAGCATAGATTAAGTGAGACAACTATTCCTTGACGCAAGGCGGTCCAACGTCGTGTAAGTACAAGCCGTTACTAGTTGTATGAGAAATAAATCGTTGTCCTGATTAGCCAAGATGTTGCACTACCACAATACCCATGATGTTGCTCTTAATAATAATGCCATGTCCTATAATGCATGAATGGGCGGTGATCTAAGCATGTCATAAAACATCCTATTCCAGCGGGCAGCGGGCAGCGGGCAGCGCGCAGCGGGCAGCGGGCAGCGCGCAGCGCGCAGCGGGCAGCGGGCAGCGGGCAGCGGGCAGCGGGCAGCGCGCAGCGGGCAGCGGGCAGCGGGCAGCGGGCTGCGGGCAGCGGGCAGCGGGCAGCGGGCAGCGGGCAGCGGGCATCGGGCATCGGGCATCGGGCAGCGGGCAGCGGGCAGCGGGCAGCGGGCAGCGGGCAGCGGGCTGCGGGCAGCGGGCTGCGGGCAGCGGGCAGCGGGCAGCGGGCAGCGGGCTGCGGGCAGCGGGCTGCGGGCAGCGGGCTGCGGGCAGCGGGCAGCGGGCAGCGGGCAGCGGGCAGCGGGTAGCGGGCAGCGGGCAGCGGGCAGCGGGCAGCGGGCAGCGGGCAGCGGGCAGCGGGCAGCGGGCAGCGGGCAGCGGGCAGCGGGCAGCGGGCAGCGGGCAGCGGGCAGCGGGGCAAAGTACTGCCAAAAAAAGGGACCCTGCTTTGGGCTGGGCGGAGCCAGCGGGTTACTCTAGTAATAATTAGTCACAAGGTCCTGTTGGGACGCTAACGCGGTGGCGCAAATTCGTATGGCACATACATGCGTGGCGCCTCGCGTGGCGCAGATTCACATGGCACATACATGCGTGGCGCCTCGCGTGGCGCAGATTCACATGGCACATACATGCGCGGCGCCTCGCGTGGCGCAGATTCACATGGCACATACATGCGCGGCGCCTCGCGTGGCGCAGATTCACATGGCACATACATGCGCGGCGCCTCGCGTGGCGCAAATTCGCATGGCACATACATGCGCGGCGCCTCGCGTGGCGCAGATTCGTACGGCACATACATGCGCGGTGCCTCGCGTGGCGCAGATTCGCATGGCACATACATGTGCGGCGCCTCGCGTGGCGCAGATTCACATGGCACATACATGCGCGGCGCCTCGCGTGGCGCAGATTCGTACGGCACATACATGCGCGGCGCCTCGCGTTGCGCAGATTCGCATGGCACATACATGTGCGGCGCCTCGCGTGGCGCAGATTCACATGGCACATACATGCGCGGCGCCTCGCGTGGCGCAGATTCGCATGGCACATACATGCGCGGCGCAGATTCGCATGGCACATACATGCGCGGCGCCTCGCGTGGCGCAGATTTGTATGGCACATACATGCGCGGCGCCTCGCGTGGCGCGGATTCGCATGGCACATACATGCGCGGCGCCTCGCGTGGCGCAGATTCGTACGGCACATACATGCGCGGTGCCTCGCGTGGCGCAGATTCGCATGGCACATACATGTGCGGCGCCTCGCGTGGCGCAGATTCACATGGCACATACATGCGCGGCGCCTCGCGTGGCTCAGATTCGTACGGCACATACATGCGCGGCGCCTCGCGTGGCGCAGATTCGTATGGCACATACATGCGCGGCGCCTCGCGTGGCGCATAGTCTGGTGCCGGCACCGCTGCCGCTGTTGCCGCAGGGGGCGCACTGGCTGCCGGCACCGCTGCCGCCGCTGCCGCCGCTGCCGCCGCTGCCGTGGTGGGCACACCGGCTGCCGCCACCGCTGCTTTGGTGGGTGCGGCGGCTGCCGCCCCCGCTGCCACTGCCGCCGCCGCCTCTTTATGCTTCTGCAGCAGTCGCTGCTGCTGCTGCTGACGTTGCTGCTGCTGCTGCTGCAGCTTTGTCATCATGGCATTAAATTGCTGCTGTTGCTGTTGCTGTTGCTGCTTCATCATGCTGTCGAATTGTTGCAGCAGCGCTGCCATCCCCTTCGAATTTTCAGCCGGGGCGTCAGGCTGCTTGGCAGGCGCTGAGCCGCTTTCTGAGCGGCGCTGGCGCTTGACTGGTTTCGTCGCCGCAGCTTCTTTGGCAGGCTGCTTGCCGCGCCCATGCACGTTGGTGACCTCCTGCAACGCGGGCAGCCCTGCAATTTGTGGGTCGGGCATGTCAGAGTCTTGTGTTATGCAAGCTGGCAGACGTGGCAGCGTAGCCGGGTATTTCGCCAAGAGGGCCGATCCTGGAAACTGCTCAGCGGACACGATGAATGGCGGTGGGCCAGCACTCAATATCTGGGGCAGCAGGTCCGCCTTGTTCTTGATGGCCCAACTCATCACCGCCTGCATGTCCTCATTCCAAGCGGATGATGGGAGAACGCCCTTGTGCTCCAACCCCAGGGTAGTGGGAAACGTGGTGGCATTCTTGTCGTTGACAACGATGACCACTGCGTCGAAAAATCCGATCGCGGACGGTCGCCTGGTTGGGCTGCCTTTGAGTCGGTCGAGCAAGTTTTTAAATTTCTTGTAGCGGCTCTGCCTCACAAAATGCGCGCAGATTGACGAGCTCGTGATTGCCCCCACTACCACCCCCACATGAGGCCATTCGGGGATTGCAAGGGCCACGATATCATCCTCGCTGTCGCTGGTGGAAGCACCGCCTGGTGTTTTGTGCATCCCCGGCCCTGCCGGTGGAGGAGAAAAAGCTAGTTCTTTTCTTGTGTCGCCGACATCGAAATGACGCGACGCCGAAGCCCGAAAGGTACCAGCTGCAGGGCCCGGGGTGTTCTCCTTCTTGGAGGCGTCGCGCTCAACCACGGGAATGTGCGCGCCGCCAACAGCATGCTTGCCAACCGTGGGGCCCATCGCAGCACGCAAAGCTGCATCACCTTGGCCGCTCTTGTCCTGATTGCCATCACCCATCGCACCCTTGCCTGCGCCGTTCTTTTCCTCCTCGCCATCACCCATCGCACCATAGCCTGCGCCGTTCTTTTCCTCCTCGCCATCACCCATCGCACCATTGCCGCCTGCGCCGTTCTTTTCCTCCTCGCCATCACCCATCGCACCATTGCCGCCTGCGCCGTTCTTTTCCTCCTCGCCATCACCCATCGCACCATTGCCGCCTGCGCCGCTCTCCTCCTCGACGCCACCACCAAGCGCAACACCGCCTGGGCCGTTCTTCTCCTCGACGCCACCACCCGTTGCATCATCATCGACATGACCCTCGTCATGCAATATTATCACCAGAACCCAGCTCACCATCGTCGACCCTTCCATCCACGACTTTGGCTAGCTTAACGAGTTTCCGTGATGGAACCTTAACGACCTTGCCCTTGCCGCCCAGCGAATAAAGAGCACCAAGGCCGGCCAGTTGGGCGTCGACCACCTTTTCCTTAAAATCGACAGGCGAGGCCTCCTTGCTGATGGCGGTAGGCGGCCAAGGGCCGCCACACTCCTGGCAGGTCCACTCTGTGCCATCCTCACCCGCCGATGCATCCCTAAACATCCCGGTGCACAGCCCATGCAAGTGCTTGCCACACTGGCCTGAGCATGGATGGTTGGCTCCGCCCAGCAGCTCATTTACACTATCAAATCCGGTTGCATGATCAGCGCCGGGCAATTTCTTGCATCTATCGCCTGCGTAGCAGGCTGCCGCTTGACCCCTGCATTCTTCGCTTGCTACAGATTTAACCACCGGAAAATAGACAAAGATTGCACGCAACCTTCCAATAATGCCGGCTGCGATTTAACCTTCGTTTGCTGGGCGCTGCACGCTGCAATGTATCGACTATCGAGTCAATGTGCGCGGGATCTGGAACTTAGAATATAGGCAAGAGGCTGCGGCGTCATTTGGCTGCAGCTGTAGTAACTACTTGCGTCTTGCGGCCAAGATACGCAGCCTGCCTCGAGAGGGCTGCGTATCTTTGCCGCAGCCTGCCTCACCAGCTAAAAACCTTGCGGCCAAGATACGCAGCCTGCCTCCTCGAGGATATCCTCGAGGAGGCAGGCTGCGTATCTTGGCCGCAAGGTTTTTAGCTGGTCATTTGGCTGCCAGGGTAACTACTTGCGTCTTGCGGCCAAGATACGCAGCCTGCCTCGACTCTCGAGGCAGGCTGCGTATCTTGGCCGCAAGACGCAAGTAGTTACTTCCCCAGCTGCCGAGGCAGGCTGCGTATCTTTGCCGCAGCCTGCCTCACCAGCTAAAAACCTTGCGGCCAAGATACGCAGCCTGCCTCCTCGAGGATATCCTCGAGGAGGCAGGCTGCGTATCTTGGCCGCAAGGTTTTTAGCTGGTGAGGCAGATATCCTCGAGGAGGCAGGCTGCGTATCTTGGCCGCAAGGTTTTTAGCTGGTGAGGCAGGCTGCGGCAAAGATACGCAGCCCTCTCGAGGCAGGCTGCGTATCTTGGCCGCAAGACGCAAGTAATTACTTCCCCAGCTGCCGAGGCAGGCTGCGTACATTTTGGCGGCAAGTTCCCCAGCTGTTCGCTGCTTAGTGCTTTTAGGCAAGTTGTTGCAACGACTTCGCCACGTGACTGCCAACAGGGGCGCCTGCGTTCAAGTCTTCAGTGCGTGCCCTGGCGGCACATCATTATTACGTAAATAGCCGTGAAGCTTTCGGTACCTTAGCAGTTTATAGTTGGATTTATGGCAGACAAGGCTGACTGCACGATATTATTTTGTGGTTTAACATTAAGTGACGCCGAAATGAATAGGCACGGAGCCGAAAAATAGCCGACGTAGTTGATTTGGAGACGAGTTGTTAGCATTGATGACAAAAATGGGATTAGGTTTACACAGGACAGTAATAGGCGCTGAGCTGCTTACTCCGTCTTATGAGGTCCGGCATCCATTCAGCGCCGGGGGAGTCCTGCTTTTGGTTTAGGTTGAAACTTTTATAAATGTTAGAGATAAAGGCTAGGATAGCAAAATGGCCGAACATGTCGAGTGGGACGGAGGTATTGTCTCCGACTCGGAGGACGATGACGATTTTGCGTACCATGACGGAGGGCTCGGTCGTGCTATACTGGCATCCCACGTGCCAAATGCTCTGCAACACCGACGTCCCCTGGCCCCCCATGTTGGTGGGGGTGGTGAAGAAGGTCGGTAGAGCAGCCTGCCGATGAGGGGGCAGCGAGCCTCACCTGGTCCTCTCTGTATACCGTGCCAGGAGCATGACCGATGCTTGGCATCAGTGGGACCCGAACAGCGCCACATGGCCTCTGCCGAGCAAGTCGTCCGCAAACTCCCACACAGTCACCATCGCAGCATCCGAGGTCATCCTCACCTATTGGATCCCGGCGAAGAAGCCCACCTCGCGCCACTTGGTGTCTTTGGATGCCAAGAAAAAGCTGTCTGCTGCGTGCCTGGCCGCGCTCAAGCAGGTGCCAAGGGACGCAGGTCACCCGACGATTGACTGGCAACTAGCTTCAACTCCCAAGGGTGTGGTGCGCATGGCTGAACGTTGCTGGCAAACGATCTTGGAGCAGGTGATGGGTGGCAAGCTCTGCCTGGTAGGACAACTTGTGTGCAGCTATGAGATTGTGCACGAGTCCGTTGGCGGCCGCACAGTGAACCGTCCTAGAAGATTCCATGGTCAAGTGGCAGCTGTGGACACGGAACATGGCAAGGTGGCTATGTTTTGGGGTGCTCAATGGGAAGAGCTGGCGGTGACGTGTGTGGACCTCCCAGAATTGGGGAAGAAAATCTGTGGATGCCCCGGTGTGTCCGTCCCTCCTCTGCAAGCGTCTGAGATCGCCGTTGCCGAGTCCCGCTTACGTGCGGAGGTGCACGCTGCGCTGACCAGCGCAACTGCGCGCAGCTCGCCTGAGGCAGCGCGCGGCACGGCCGACACAACTAAGCGCAAGCCGCCTGCGCCTGCAGCAACCAGCACAGCCACGCGCAACCCACGTGCGGTGGCGACCAACTTGCGCGCAGCAGTGCGCGCCCTGAATGATAAGGCTGCAAGTGACTTGCGTGCGCCCGCGCGTGCGGCCACCGGCGCGGCTGCACCTGCCAACTCGCCTGCGCCTGCACTCACGACCACCGGCGCGGCTGCACCTAGCAAGTCGCCTACGCCCGCGCGCGCGGCAGCCGGCGTGGCTGCACCTGCCAACTCGCCTGCGCCTGCGCGCGCGGCAGCACCTGCCAACTCGCCTGCGCCTGCGCCTGCGGCCACCGGCGCGGCTGCACCTGCCAACTCGCCTGCGCCTGCGCGCGCGGCAGCACCTGCCAACTCGCCTGCGCCTGCGCGCGCGGCCACCGGCGCGGCTGCACCTGCCAACTCGCTTGCGCCTGCGCGCGCGGCAGCACCTGCCAACTCGCTTGCGCCTGCGCGCGCGGCCACCTGCGCGGCTGCACCTGCCAACTCGCTTGCGCCTGCGCGCGCGGCAGCACCTGCCAACTCGCCTGCGCCTGCACTCACGACCACCGGCGCGGCTGCACCTAGCAAGTCGCCTACGCCCGCGCCTGCGGCCACCGGCGCGGCTGCACCTGCCAACTCGCCTGCGCCTGCGCGCGCGGCAGCACCTGCCAACTCGCCTGCGCCTGCGCGCGCGGCCACCTGCGCGGCTGCACCTGCCAACTCGCTTGCGCCTGCGCGCGCGGCAGCACCTGCCAACTCGCCTGCGCCTGCACTCACGACCACCGGCGCGGCTGCACCTAGCAAGTCGCCTACGCCCGCGCCTGCGGCCACCGGCGCGGCTGCACCTGCCAACTCGCTTGCGCCTGCGCGCGCGGCAGCACCTGCCAACTCGCTTGCGCCTGCGCGCGCGGCAGCACCTGCCAACTCGCTTGCGCCTGCGCGCGCGGCAGCACCTGCCAACTCGCCTGCGCCTGCGCGCGCGGCAGCACCTGCCAACTCGCTTGCGCCTGCGCGCGCGGCAGCACCTGCCAACTTGCCTACGCCCGCGCCTGCGGCCACCGGCGTGGCTGCACCTGCCAACTCGCTTGCGCCTGCGCGCGCGGCAGCACCTGCCAAACTCGCCTGCGCCTGCGCCTGCGGCCACCGGCGCGGCTGCACCTGCCAACGTACTCGCTTGCGCCTGCGCGCGCGGCAGCACCTGCCAACTCGCTTGCGCCTGCGTGCGCGGCAGCACCTGCCAACTTGCCTACGCCCGCGCCTGCGGCCACCGGCGTGGCTGCACCTGCCAACTCGCTTGCGCCTGCGCGCGCGGCAGCACCTGCCAACTCGCCTGCGCCTGCGCGCGCGGCCACCTGCGCGGCTGCACCTGCCAACTCGCTTGCGCCTGCGCGCGCGGCAGCACCTGCCAAACTCGCCTGCGCCTGCGCGCGCGGCAGCACCTGCCAACTCGCCTGCGCCTGCGCGCGCGGCCACCTGCGCGGCTGCACCTCCCGACTCGCCTGCGCCTGCGCGCGCGGCAGCCGGCGCGGCTGAAGAAGATATGTTGTCTGATTCCCGTCGTCGCCGGGCACACCGTTACATAGTGTGTCCGGACAGCGATAGCGATGGAGCCCCGGAGGCTATGGAAACATGAAGTCGCGGTTGCTACCATTGTTGCTACCAATGATTTCTATGTGTGCACCATGGCTGCCAACATTGCTGCTTCCTTTGCTGCTTCTCCGCTGATATGCCGTGCTTTTGATTCACTCTCTGCCATGCATGCCAGTATAGTGCTGCCACCATTGTCATGATGTAACTTGTCAACACCAATGCATGTTCTGATTCTGATGTGATTGATTATATTCCTGGCCTGCATGAGTCTGTTGAGGTTGTTTGTCGCTGCTGCGGCTGCTATGACCATTATGACTAGTGTGCTCATGTGAGTTTTTTGCCATGTCCATTTGCGCAGTCATGGAGCATTTCAAGGTTTGCCCGAGATTTACGAGACCCAAGTGTCAGTCATTTTCCGCGAAGCCGCGATATAATCCCTGACAGAAACTGGCAAAAACCACATGGAACATATGCAGAATCCTCCTTGATAATGTCTCATGTAGTAGATACATTCCAGCCTTTGCAATTACAATCACGTCACTAAATTTTTAAGTATGCAAAATTACAAGCTGTGAGTGCAATTGTCTCTACTCATCATAAGATACCAGCTTGACAATCATGAATGCCCATTTGGTTACAGCATATAAGGCAACTTGTCATTATATAACACAATTATTGACTTGAAACTCCTCGACCAATGCAAAAATTTGCCCAAACCTTCTATCAAACTATTTTGGGAAGTCCACAGCATCCAAAAAACACATTTTTCAAATTTTCATTTAGGACAGACCTGCAGCCTCCCAAATCTGTCCTAACCCAAACAAACCACCCGGTCCCGTTGGTCACGGTGATGTCGCCCAACGCGAACCCCGTCACCGACCTGCTGAACGTGGCTGTCACGTCCACGGGCGATGAGGATGGCGTCAAGCCCGCGGTCGTCGCGAGGGTTACCGTTGGAGGTGGCGAATACGTGAAGACTAACGGAGTTGCTGCGGTGTTGCCGGTTCCTAGCACGCTGCTTGCTGCGTTCCCTCCAACAGTGACTGTTGTCAGTGAATAAGCTACAGCTGGAGTCACAGAGAATGTGTAAGAGGCGCCGCTACCCGTTAAACCAGATGCAGTACCATTTATGACAACGATATCACCCAAGGTGAACCCGGTGACTGTTTCGCTGAATGCTGCTGTCATTGTAATCGGTACCGCGCTAGGATACAGTCCGTGTGTAGTTGTTAACGTGATTGACGGCGCTGTCCTTGCCGGTTTGCGCTTCTTGCGAATCAAAGCAGGACAAATACCATAATCAAACGACATGGAGCTAATATAATATCATCGTCACATTATTTTTTAGAGTTTGGTAGCGGATACTTGAAGGTGGGGAGAAGGGGCAATGCTCGTCTAGCTGGCATTGTCATGGACAGACCAGAATCTGCCATTTCAGGAATGTCAAAAATCAACTTCAACCTGTTAAACGGATTAGCTGTGATGCTAGGGTCTCGAAAGTAGTCCATCGTTTGTCATTACACACGTATATATTTTTTAGAGGTACACGGCTGCCTGCCTGCCTGCAGCGATGTCCATCTTTGATTCGCATTCCGTGAAGATGTAGGAAATGCAGTCCGTTGCTCCCTTCTCGACTCGCAGCGTGACCACCGATGCCGTGCCACGAAGGTCAAGGCCGCTCATGTACTCTGGACCGGCACACGGCATATTAAGGTGACACGCCATCGTGAAGTTGTTGTTTAGCCACGTGGTAGGAGTCATGCCCTCACGGACACAGGACAAAACATTCCCTTGGTCACCGAACGCAGACAACAGATTGATCCACGCCTCCGTTGCGTTCGTACGGTATCCAGGCGCTAGGTTGGATCCGTTGATGTCGTATTGGTAGGAAGTCATACCATCCGCGATGTGATTGAACATCGTATTGCCAGATGCGTTGGTCACGTCCGCGCCGGCAGCAACCTGAATCGCCAGGAGTTTGCTGGCGGACGCGGAAGACAGCGACGCCTTGATGGCATAGGGAGTGCGAGTCCCGAGCGACTGTTTGGTAGACTGCCACGTCCGCCACTTGAAGGAGAGAGTTCCACCCTCGGCAAGCCTGGACGAGAAAATCTGGCCCACGATATCTTCTTGGAACCTGTACGTGTCGATGCTAAAGTGGATGTTGCTCAGTTCGAAACCAACCCCCGTTCCTGCGTCAACGGCCACGATGCCACCAGCAGCTGCTTGCGCCACGCTAGGAAGCATCACCCCTCCGTCCATGAGTGTGATTCGGATCTCGATGGGGGGGAAGAGACTCAGATCCACGATCCGAGGCTCGCCACTCAGGAATCCCAAAAAGTGGTCAATGACGCCGTCCACTGCGGTGTTTGCCTTCACGTTGTTTGTGAGAGCGCCAGCCGCATCAGCAATGACGATGTTGTTATTCTTCGACCAACCAGCGGGAGCCTGCGCGAGATTGTACTCGACACCGCCGTGCACCGAGAGCAGCGTATGGAACAGCTGGGAGTAGTCGTTGATGCTGTCGACGGTCTGACCTCCTGCCAGTACCTCGAGGCGCCTGATGATGGAGGACGTGTACGCGGGGAACTTTGCGAACCCCGCCGTGGTCGTGGGGGTCCCCGTGAAAAACATTGCGAAGGAGTGCAAGTCCACGAACCCGGACGTGGGGAGGCGGACCGCGACCACAGACCCTTGTTTGATGCCGTCGCTTGCTGAGAGGGTGCTGAGATGGACTCGTTGAGTCGTGTGCTGACCCAGCGCCTTCACGAGGTATTGCATGGACTTGGGGATAGCGCGCGAGTACCAGGAATTGTCCGAAGCCATAGATTGTGTATACATTCGAATGAGATATTTTTACTGAAGAAGCTGGCCGAGTATGGGATTTTTTACCTTCGCTCCATCAACCCGTCTTTCGAGGTTGGACAAGGCGCTCAGACCAGTGTTTGCGACCGAGTACGCTTTCCCGAGCAGCGTACTCTTCGCGATCATGTTGGATGGGATGTGTCCGAGCGCGGAATCGACAATGCCCGCCGCCTGTTTGGCAGCCCGCGCCCCGTCGCCAATTTTTGAGATGACTTCGCCAGCGACGTGCCCGGCTTTCTTGACAGCTGACACGATGGCCGCCCCGTCGCCGACCCTCTTGATAGCGTTGCCGGCAAACTCTCCCACGCGTCTAGCCACGTTTCCGATTGCTCCAAAATTAACTTTCATCGTCCTCGATAGTACTAGATGGCTGAGAAATAAATCTGGTTTGTGGCTGGACGGTCCTGTCAAGGGCCATATACTTCAAAACGCTCCCGATCTTCCTCGCCTCTATTCCCATCGCCTTCTGAGGGCTTATGCGGAAGGAGAGCTGAAGAGCCCAATCCGAGTAGACAGTTATAGGAGCGTCGTCCTCGTCGAGCAGTCGGATCGTGATGTTGCTGGGAGAGTCCTTGAGATGCTGCCACAAAGGGGTCGCTGCCTGCCAAACAATGGGTTCTAAGAACTGCGACATGTTGGGACAGACGGCCAAAAGGCCTCCATATCCCGTGCCTGTCGACGATGATATCACGTTTCCTCGAACGATGTCGCTGTATACATACACCATTCTCAGTCTCCCATTCGTTGCTGGCCGGTTGCTAGCGAGGACACCTGTGAAAGGATATGATCCTTCCATGAGCCCCAACACCCGGCCCGTGGGCTCATCCACCGCGACAGAGAACTCGGTGGCATTTGTCACGGTAAAAGACTAGTCGCCCTGTTGTACGTGACCGAGAACCCAGGATCTACCGCCTTCAAAGCTTCCTCTATGTTTTTTCGGTTTTCGATAGTCGTGTACGAGCCGAGCGGCAAGGTCACCTTCGTAGGGGACTCGCTGCCAGACAAACGGACAGTGAAGTATCGGTTTCCTTCGCTGATGTGAGTCTGTTCAAACGGGATGGTCATGAGGGTAAGCCCGACGTCGTGATAATCGTCAAGGAGTCCCGCCGGGATGTCCCATACCGGATCCACTAGCGTCCCGCGAGTTCGGTTCTCCGTGCGAAGAGTGAGTGTCAGCGTTTCCTGGATGAACTCCTTCATCGGCCACTTCTTCTGACAATAGCTCAGAAGTAATTTCGTTTGTCCCAAAAACCTTGACGACGCCTTCCTCAATTTTCGCCGATGCCCTTTTCATGGCGCGCCTTGTCTTCCCTGTGAGTGGCTTCTTCTTACAGTAGAGCATGGCTGCCTCAATGAACTCTCGTGGGACATTTGGATGGAGGGTCATCCATTGAGAGATCTCGAGCATCTCGGCGTCAGTGAACAGCGGGCTGCTCATGTTTACTCTTCTGTGAGATTTTTTTCAGCGCCTTCTTTTGGAATTCCCACGACCGTGTTGTGGACCCTCCTGAGATGCAGCAGGAGGTTTTTTTCGTTTGCGAACGTGCTCTTACACCCGGGTTGTGGGCATTTCCACCTCGCGCCTCCCACCTGGACTCGTTTCCCGACAGGTACACCCGCAGGCTCCGGGGGTGCCGCCACTGCTTCATCGACGACAACCGGTTCGGGAGCCGGCGCGACAGGGGCCGGTTGGGCATACGCGGACAATGGGGGGTACGCGACCGGTCTAGAGTTCGCCATCACTGACGCCATGAGAAGGGCATCCTTGAACCCTCGCGCCTCTGCGACCTTCCCTTTGTTCACCGCTCTTCGGACCGGCGCGCTGTGGATGACAATGGTGTTGGTCGATGAAGCGGTCACCTGCGACTGGGGTGCGACCTTACGCTTCGGTTTTCCCCTTTTACTTGAAGGACGGCGCCGTGCTGATTTCTGACGCCTTGCCATTTCTGCATATAATCATAGATTTTTATAACGTCCAAGTGAGGGTCTTGTTAGTCGACACGGCCATTTTTCCAGCGCGCGACTTGCAAAACGCCGTAGAGAGCTATGTTTGTTGACGTGTCAGTGGTGATGCGAGGAATCCGCAATGCGATTTCAAACACCCCGTCATCCTCCTCGTATCCTGAAACAACATTCCAGTTGCTGCCAATTATAACGTTTACCGGCCAGACGGACAGGCCGCTAGCCGTTAAGCGATATGGGTTTGATATGTCGAGAATCGTTGGTGGGTTGTTATCAAATGTTAACCTGACAAGGATATTGGTCAACGCGGTCGGAAGAGTTAGTTCCGATTGTGTGGCCGGGTCGTGGAAAGACATCACGGCCACAGGGGCGCCGTGCCAAAATTGCGGAAGCGGGTAGTCGTATATGGGCTGCCTCAGACCGACCAAAGAATCTGCTTCCAATATCGTGTGCGATATACGCCTAGTTTCTCGGACATCTTCATACAGGGCCACGTCCATCCCGTGATTGCCGCCAATTGACGACAGGCTTGAACCATAATAGTAGCTTAGGCTAGAAGCAAATAAAAGCGGGCTCGGGCCAGATACTGTTGGATCTAATACCTGGAACGTCACGGTCGCCAAATGGATCATACCAGTAACTGGAGGATCAACCAGTGAAATATGATCACAGGTTATGTCAACGTACGACGAGGATTTTGATATTGTCGTTGTAGAAAAACCGCCAGTCCACGCTTCTCCAACGACTACGCTGATAAGCAACGGATCATTGCTCAACTTGGTGTTTGAAAATCCAAGTCTTACATAAAACTTCCTTACCGACTGACGAGCTGGTAGAATCCCATATATTTTGGCAGTATATTGGTTCATTTGCACGCCGTATTGAACATCGGGACACTTAACAACCGTGCGGATGACACTCTCATTCGTGAGTGTTAGCTCCTTAAACCAAGTATCCGCCACACCCGGTACGGGTTTTGTGACGCTATATTTGCCAAAAATGCTACAATTCCTCGACGAGGTGGACCTGTGACGCAGCTCCAACACGTCTCCGACGGCTGTGTACGATCCGGATGGGTTGTTGGTTTTTAGAGAGTCGAACTCTATGTCTTGTAGGTCATCTTTGATTGGCCAGACATACGCGCCGTGGTACTCTCCGCTCAAGTGGAAGACTGGTCGGAGGGGCATCGGAATGTACGGGTCAAGAATGTCTGTAGGAGTGGTTGTAAATATACCGGACGAGTTTGAGATTTTAGTCATGTCACTAAGTTCTTGAGGAGTTGTTTTGGATATATAACGCTCCACCTTCCCATCCGATTTTCTTCGAAATGCCACCCAGTAGCTGTTTTGTTGTCTCCATGATGAGTTTAACGTGTATCGAACCTTCGACTTCAGATTGTCAAACAGGTCGAGTGCATAGTCACTATGGTGCAGATTGATACCCAGCATACCCCAATGCGTCGTAGCCGCATTTCTCCAATTCTGATGGGCATCTGTCGTGGCCGGGTGATATTTATTCGTCAAAGACATAGTATTTTCTGCAAACGAGACGAAAGCATCGTTGCTGCCCAAATATAGCCGAAAACACAATAGAAATGGGCCGTCGATGAGCTGCTCTGAAAAAACAACACATTTGCTTGGTGCCGGAGTGGCTGTTTTTACAAAAAAGAATTTTTCGGGAGACCCTTCAAAGTAGTATTTCGAAGCTTCTGCTTGCAGCGTGGTCACGGAGTGGCGCGAGAATGATTCTAGAGAATGGAGCGTCGTAGCGGGGCCGTCTATCTCCACGGTCTCTCCTGACAGGTTTGGCGAGTCCTTTACGGTTACGATCCTGTATCTGAGTTCTACATCATCGCCTTCGGATGGATTTTGAAACGTCGTTGTCTTCAACGTCCCATCCAAGGCCCCTTGAGATACTCCGTTCGCCAACAGATGAAAACCGGTGAGAGGAGGCAACGACTTTCCCCACCCCACATCATGGTCTGCGTAGACGCCGTTGATCGCGATTTTTACAGGATTTAGATATGAAATGTAGGAACTTGGTGTCCGGATGCCGGAGTGCAGTTGGCTCATTTTTGAAACGCATACCATCACCCCTCCTTTGTGGGTGGTGTAGGAGGTGAGGGTCGAGTCGTTGTAGACGTCTATCTCGTAGTTCATATACTTGTTACTATCTGCCGCGACTGGCGCGGTGATTACGGCGTCTTCCCCGCGCAGTCCCCCGTTTTGCGAGAGGGAGACTCCGCCGATGGTCGGAGTGGTCGGCGTGAGCTGGGTGGAATTCATGTACCACCTGATGGGGAGTTTGCGTTGGTATGCGAAGGGGGTCGTCATCTTTATGCCCTGTTTGAGGGTCGTTCCCTCTACGACCTCCCAATTAGCGGTGGTTGGATTGGTGCTCCAGTAGAGTGCGTTCACAGGGTCAATCGGACCCATTCGCCAGTCCGTCAGTGGCGAGTATGTACGCGTGATGGTGAAGGATCTCCCAGTTAGTGGAAGGCGGCGGTTGTCGTCGCGAATCGTGGCGAAAGACAACAACTCCACGCGGAGAGGGAGGCCGTTAAATCGAGATCCGCCGAGACCATAGAAAGAGTCGGAAAAGTATGGATATCCTACCTCTCCGTCCACAACGCTCTCCCCCGTGCGCGCCTGGGTCGTGTGGTAGTCGCGATAGGTAAACTTACAGATTCCACTCGCGTCGCCATTCGTAACGTTGTAGGGCAGCTGGACTCGCACATCCTGGTCATTGATGACGTTGAACGCGTTTTGGTGCGACACGGTCGTCCCGTCTTCGAGATGGAGGACGAAATCCCCGTTCAAGTTAGCTATCGACGTTTTGCCTACCCCGTGTTGGTCAAAAAGGTAGTCCAATTGCGCGCGGGTCAGGACTCTGCCACCAGGGTCTAGCAACGTATCAGGGCTAAAGTCGAAGACGTGGTACTGGGTTGCTCCCACTTTCGCCGTAAGGTAAGGTTCATTTAGAGTGAGATCGTCGACTAAAGTAGTCCCTGATTTAAAATAGGAATACCCATTCACGACGAGACTGTAAGCAAGTTCCGATGGGTCGCTTGCGGTCTCGTCGTCGTAATTGTCTCCGAGTCGCACATTTGTCGGCTGGCTCGGGTAGAAAATTTTGAATCCGTCGACAACGAGTGACTCATCGAATGGATGTGAAGTGCCAAGAAGTAACGTAACGCTAGCTTGAAGCCCATCTATGTCTGTTTCGATGTTAGAAACACGCTCCTCCATTTCAGGGTCGAGCGTTAACCCGGTGGCGAGATTGGTCGGTCTGCTCAATGTTGTTAGAACGACCATTTATTATCTACCTAGAATATAAACATGGCCTCTGAGGCTTCAGAGACCCCAACGAGCTACCAAGACGAAACCTTCGCCGAGACGCGGGAAGAGCAGGTTGACCTGGTCAAGACAATTCGAAAGGGACAACCGCTGAATGATGAACAGAAAAAAGCCCTTCGCGACAAAATGAGGGTTTACCAGCAACGCGCAAAAGCCGAGAGGGAGAAGAGACGAAACGAGGAAAAGGAGGCAGAGATAACGAAACGAAAGGTCCTTGCAAAGGAATTGGAGATTCAGCGGCAAAGGCTAGTCGAACTCGAGCTGCAAGAAGCCCGCAACAAATCGCGGATTGAACGCCTTCTCGCTGAAGATTCGTCGCCTCAACCCCCGCCGACACGCCAAAACCAAGACGGGGTCGAAAGCCCAAGGAGACAGAGCCGGACTCTCCGCCACCCCCGATCAAGACCCGACAGCTCCCACCTCCACCACCGCCACCTGTCGCGATGACGCCATACGAGATGCGCATGGCCGCCATCCGCGCGTCTCTCCTTGCTAGTCTGGACGATTAAAATGTCTTCAGAATGATAATGGCTATCATCGAAGAGCGACGAATTCATTCACTTGAGAACAAAGACATCAAGCAACGATACGCCCCACAGCGTCCTGCTCCACCGAATATGCCGAGTCTTCATTTCATCGCAAACTTCTGCGGAGCTCGACGGTCTGGGAAAACTACATCGGCAGTCAACATGGCGAAGGCTTACTTTGCTAAAACTCATTCGACAAGCTGTACCTCATTTCAGGGAGTGCCCACACGGAGCCAAAATACAATGAGCTCCCGGAACCAGCTATGACGATGGAAGTCTACTCTAACCTGGCATTCGATGGGATGATAGATCATATAAAGTCTGACCTCCACGAATACGAGAGGTACAAGGACGATCTCAAGGTCTGGGAAACGTTCAAACGCGAATACGTGGATGGGAAAAAAAACGCAGAACTCATGGACCTCTCCATGTACCTACGCCTTGATGCAATGAACTGGGATAAACCTGCGACAAGGTTCGAGCACGGTCCTCCTTCGTCGCTCATTCTGATAGACGACATGCAAGGCAGTGCCCTCTATCAGAGCTCTAGCAAAAACGCTGTTGCGGCTTTCGCGTTCAAACACAGACACTTCCTCACGAGCATGATTTTCCTGACACAGGCGTACACAAGCGGTGGCGTACCACGAGCAGTGCGAGCGAATATATCGTTTCTTGCGCTGTTCAGAACGAAGGACCATCGAGCCGCGCGACAGATCGCGGAAGAGAGCGCGGGGGCTGTGGCGCCGGACGAGTTTCTCGCGCTATGGGACCACGCCGTCAAGGACGATCCTCACGACTTCTTCGCTGTCGACTTCGACCAGCGCGACCCGAAAAAAATGTTTCGTCGAAACTTCAATACATTTCTCTCGATAAAATAATTTTCTCTGAACATGATATACTATGGATATTCCGTCCATCAAACGATACGCAGGCGCCGAGAAGGAGTACGTGTTGGACACCCAAGCACTCCTCCGATATTGTTCGGGTTCTCGACTGGGGCAGAAAACTCTAGAACGTGTCGTCAGGATCCTTCAAGAAGCAGGCCACCACGACACGATTCCGTCCACCTGTCACGACATGAGCCCCGAAATCCGATTGGCCATCCTCGCCTTGGTGGGCGATCGCAGGCGTCCACGTGGGCGCTCACCCTCCAAAACGGAAAAACGACACGAACCGAAACGGCCTCGAGGGCGCCCAAGGATCCACCCCGTAGGGTATAAAAAGCCTCGAGCCAAAAAATTGTCTCATGTTCAGTCATCAGATGACGGTGACCGTAGAGGAGCGTCGCGAGCAATGGCGACGGGCCCAGGCGAAGAGGCGAGCAATCGCCCGCGACCAGACGAACTGCATCTCGGCGAAAAGCAAGGTCAAGAAGGGCGTCTGGAATCCCAGTGATCGATGGATCGCAAATAACCCCGAGTGTGCGGAAAAAATCGGCTTGCAGGCGACCTCTCCACCCTCGCCGGAGCCACCGCACCACGAGGAATCGCCTGCGCGAGCTGGAGGAGGGCGGTACTGGACCTTCGACGAGGCCGTCGCCGCAGCGGAAGCGCGACCAGAGCAGCACGAGCGTGGCAGGCCATCGAAGGAGCGCGGGGCGACTCGCAAGACCGCTTTGGGATACATTGGCAGGATGCGGGTCCTGCTCGACAAACTGGGGTGCTCGCAGTACGAGTCCGTTGATTGCCTTGCCGACACAGCTCGTGTTCTTCGCGTGGTGCACGAGACATCAGAACCCAAGCGCAAGACCCAGCACTCGAAGGACGACGCCTGGAGGGAGAATGAGAAGCAGCTCCTCGGGGTCATCAACGGCGTGAACCGAATGATGCCGCCCGAGAAGAGGCTCCCAAGTCACGTTACGGACGCGTACACTGCTCGCGTCAGGGAGCTGAAGGTTGGTGACCTGGACAGACGGTTTGACCGTGCCGAGAACAAGCCGCTGAGGTACACGTACGAACAGCTCCAGAAGATCGCCAAAGCAGAGTACGAAGCCGATCCCACGTCCGACGCCGCGCTCATGGGCTTGATCTATCTCTCGGGTGAAGATCTACCACCGACGCGTTACAATCACGACCAGATGCGCATCGTCGACTCGGTCGCTGAGCTAGGACCGCACGAGAACGGCTACATCCCGAGCGAGAGGAGATTCTACATCCAGAATTTCAAAACGCAGCACAGCATGCCAGTTTATGACGTCGTCATCCCGAAGAAGTACGGAAAGCTCATCAAAGCGTTAGATGCCCGTGCTAAGGCTGGACAGAAATTCCTTTTCGAATCAGAGCCTGGCATTCCGATCAAACACGAGCTCTACAGCGCCCGTTACAACCGGATTTACGGAGGCATCGACGCCACGCGACAAGCATACATCACTCGTTTCCTGAAGGGCGCTTCATTTAAGAAACGTAAATGGGCTGGCGACATGATGGGCCATGACGTACTGACAGGAGCCGTTTACGAGAGGCAGGGTGGCGAGACTGGCGGACGTCGGCTGAGGCCGAGGAAAAAGTAGATAGTTTCCCGTGGGAAATTTTCATGAATGTCGAAAAGGGTATTCTAAACTGCATGCATTATACAGGGAATATAAAAGTTCCATGGGAACATTTTTCTCGAGGGTCGAGGTTCGAGGGTTTGGCATTTTATAATCTGAATTTTTTTTTTTCTAAACAAGTAATATACTATCATGTCGTCTGAACCGAGTCGTGTCGTCACAGTCGAACCTTCTAGAAAGCACCGTGGGAGTATAAAGGACGTTGACATTCCGTGGCTGGCTCTACTCACCCACCACCCGAGGCCACCCATGAGACCATGAACAAGGTCGTCACGCAATGGCGCTACAAGAAGGCTCCCACAAAAGAGGCGGGGTGTCTCTCGGCCATCGCTTCATTTGCGCGCGTGGCATCAACACGAAGGACGCCAACGAGTACGCGCATTATGGCAACCTCGCAGACTTTTCGCGGATCTATGCGGAGTGTGCTGCTCATCCCGTTCGCCGCACGCTCGACGAAGTCATACAACCCGACGACCCGTCGTGGGCGTACGTCGACATTGACGACAAGGTCGACCCAGATGACGAGCGTCTGGCGAACATCGATTACCCGGGACACTTTCGCCGTGTTCACGACGAGTACTGCCGCGTCGTCCTGAACATCGCAACCAAGGACTTTCGCTACGAGGTCAGCACGGCGTCTCGCATGAAGAAGGATTTGTTCAAGTCGTCTTTCCACATCGTCGTGCGCGGTCTCGTTCTTGCCGACCTGGACGCGAGAGTGTTTTGGTACAGCGGCCTCACCGATTTCATCAAGCGCGCTTCTTTCGACCTGTCATCTCCCGTTCACGAGGACGCGCACGAGCTGCTGAAGTTCAAAGTGAACGGTCAAGAGCAATTCGACGAGATCTGCCGCCACCCAGCTGACTATTTCGGTGAAATGGACACGGTGATAGACGAAGCAGTCTACAGGAGAGACAGTCTTTTCCGATGCGTCGGGATGCACAAATTCGGGGACACTGACCCTCTGGGAATTCTGCGCACATGTGAAGGCTCGTCTAGTGACTTCCTCGACCATCTCATCAACATCTACTCGCCGGACGACGTCTCGGGCGGGGTATTGGTGAGTGCGCCCCCGGACTGGGCGGCATCGTTGAAGAGGAGAGGGGTTCGCGGACGTCGCGAGTGCACGGTGAAGGCGGCGGGCAAGGACATTGACGTTTCTGCATCTCTCGCGGCGATGGAGAAGGTGGCTCCGGAGTGTGACTATCTCGAGTGCGGCTACATTGAGTTGTCTCCAGACGTCAAGCTCGTGAGGGTGAAGTACCAGCAATGCGACGATCACATCTGCCTCATATGCAACAAGGTGCACGAGAAGAACGGCCCATTCACGCTCCAATACCCGTCAGGACAAGTTTTTTATGACTGCTACAGGAAATCGCCAGACGCTCGCAAGATCGAGATCGCACCTCCCGTGATGCAGCAACCGGGATCTGACCAAGTGCCGTTCACTCACACGTATTCGTCCGAAAAAATCAAGCCATTCAGCTGGGATGCGCTATTTGGGGGACCGCATAAGAGCACCTTCCTCGTCCAGTCCAACTGCGGGACAGGTAAATCTGAGAGGATTCGTGAACTCGTCAACGAGGCGGTGAGGAGGGATCCAGGTATTCGCGTGTGCTGCATCGTTGCCAACATTAGCCTATCAAAGGAGGAGGATCGCAACTACAAGTCTCTGGGCGAGGGTGGGAGGACAATTGTATGGGAAGGCAACGCGTTCCATCTCCTGTACAGTGACCCAAATTTTCGTCACTATCTCAGCGGCTCAAAGGGGATGATTTCTGACGACAGGGTGTTGATAGTCCTGAACAGCATCTTGCGCCTCACGGACCAACCGTTCGACCTCCTCATCCTGGACGAAATTTACAACACCCTCACTGCCCTTTCACAGCGCTACGTGGAGAACCGTCGCGAGGTGTTGAGAAAATTCGTCAGGCTCATCGAAACGTCCAAGGTCGTGATCGCGCTAGACGCTACTGTTACTCGAAAGGTCTACGATTTCATAGCGGCCTATCGCGCGGCGGACACTATGGAGGTGGATTGCAACACCTTCAGGCGCCCTACCAACAGGACTCTGCGATGGGTGGACGTGACCTCAGAGAAGAACTGGCGAAAGGTCTGCGTGGACCGCTTTGTCGCTGAGTGTGAGAGGAGGATAGAGGCCGGAGAGAGGATTTTCTGCCCAATGTCTGGCAAAAAAGAGGCCGCCATGGCGTATGAGGCACTCAAACCCTTCATCGACAAGCGCAAGAACGGGCGTCTCTACACTAGTCTGACGAGCAAGGAGGATCTGGAGGTTGGCGCGAATGCTGCGTGGGCTGACTTGGACTTTTTGATCTTCAGCCCCACGATCACGGTTGGAGTCAGCTACACGGAGCACACGTTCGACAGCATGGTGGGACTCTTCATCAACGGGGACTACTACGCGAGCTACACGACAACCCTCCAGCAAATTTTCAGGGTGCGCCACTTAGTCAAGGGAGAGATGGTCATCTTCTATCGAGACACGACTTCGCTTCTTGACAGGCCTCCAACGGACTACGGTACGATCGTCGAGAACATGATCGCGGGGGACACTGCGCTCATCCAGCTGCTGTTCGACAACGCCGACGTAGTCTGCGACTGGAGCGCGGACAAGTCGCGTATCTATGACAGAAATTGCCCCAAGTTCCGTCTCTTCTGCCGGAACCAGCAAGATCTCGCGGTGTCGAGGTCCCACTACAAGGGAAATCTCATCAAGATACTGACGGAGGACTACGGCGTGGAGGTGTCGGCAGTGGAGGAGTTGGGGGACATCGACGCCCCTCCGCTTCCGGTACTAGAAGATCCAGACAAGGACAGGGAGGTGGTGCTTATGAGCGAGGAGGAGTACAAGGATCTAGAGGGGAGAATCGGCGGCACGGTTCCACTTTCACCGTACGAAATGCGTCTGAAGGCGGTGTACGAACTGGTTCACCGGTTGTACATGATTCCGTATGATCTCATCGACGACGAGCTCCCTCAAATTCTGGACAAGGAGATGGGGAGGAAGGCGTACGCTGGCATTCGGCAATATTCGAAGTTGACGGGACTAGGAACCAAGGAGCATTTCAGAGACAATCTGTTGATTCTGCAGAAGTCAGAGTCCTTGTTTGATTTGAAGGCGTATTCTCGTTTTGGACTAGCACAGTCTCTGGCCATTACGCTCAAGCTACTAGAAGGGACGCCTATCATCGACTTCATCACGACGGCTGATCCGTCCAATCTCACAATGAAGTTGACGCGCGACGAGACGATTGCACTAGGGAATAAAATTGATAGCGAAATTGCCGACAAGGCCTGGTTCATGCGCTCAACATTTGGATACCAACGGCGAGCAGGCGAGGCTGGTAGTTTTCTTTTGCACAATGTAGCGGGCTCATCAACAGATTGTTAAGCCCGACTCTGGGAATTTCTGCCAAGGGGCGAAGGGCAATAGCCGTGGCGGTGGTTACTTGGAAATTTCGAAGGCGGACATGCACGCGTTTCTTGATAGGTATAAACCCTCGTGGTGGGGCGATGAGAAGGATTATTCGATCACGTCGTTGTCTGGCCTGTCGATGGATGAAATCGCTCCTTTCCTGCAGGGGGCGGATAAGTAATAAATATTTTTAATGGAACGCGTTTCTGCCATGCATGTAGTTATCGTTGCCAGCGACAACTGCTTCCCATGCAAATCGGAGGCCCATCCGGTTCGGTCACACCCCGCCGCGCGGCCCTCGCCGGCTCCCTCACCCTGCGAGGCCATGGCGAAAAATTGGGCGGTCTTTTCTTAAGAGTAAGTACGTGCAATTTTTCGCCACATCCAACAACCCACGCCACCTCAGCGCCGGCCAGTGGGGGAAGGTGGCGAAAAATTGGGCGTTCTTTATATAAGAGTAAGTACGTGCAATTTTTCGCCATCACTCTCACACCTTGACAAACACCTCCTATACCCGCGCCAAGGGGTGGCAGGGTGGCGAAAAATTGGGCGTTCTTTATATAAGAGTAAGTACGTGCAATTTTTCGCCATCACTCTCACACCTTGACAAACACCTCCTATGACCCGCGCCAAGGGGTGGCAGGGTGGCGAAAAATTGGGCGTTCTTTATATAAGAGTAAGTACGTGCAATTTTTCGCCATCCTTGTCACACCCTAACCCCTCACAGCTGCCGGGGTGGTGACAGATGCCAGCCTAAATGTCACAACCTGGTGAGCAGTGGTGGCAGGCGGGCACTTCTGTTTTTTGCAAGTGGTTTAGGGTTTTAGGGTTTAGGGTTTAGGGTGAGACCCATCCTAGGCCGCGGTCACTATAGGGTCACTATAGGGGTGGCAGATGCCAGCATAAGGGTGGTGCACTTCTCCTAGTCGCGATGACGGAATGATGACGGAATGATGATGGAAGCTACTTAATTAATTAATTAAACTCGTGCTCCCGTTGGGGAGTCACGGAGCACCGAAGTGCTTTTAATCCCTGTGTGTGCACAACAGGAGAAAGGGCAGAGACCCCCAGTCTCCTTCATGCCAAAGGCATGCCACAGCTGCATTCGGGCGCGCTAGCTAAAAGACATGCTAACGATCCGGCAAACTGTGGGTGCAATAAGACCCATGTGAGCATATCATACGTACATCAATGCCCAGCTCCTCGACCTCGACCAGCGCCTCCACGCCACCGCCACGGCCCTTGAGAGCTTGCATGACACCGCAGGCCTCACCCCCAGGCGGTGAAGGACATCGCTGCCCAGCCGGCATGCATCTGCTGGCTCGGCCAGCGATGCTCCCTCCACCTGGGCGGACTTGCTTCATCCAACCTCCACCACCTCCACCATCGCGGCACACTGAGCTCAAGCAACAAGCAATTGACCTTCGCGAGGAGGCCGACATCACCCGGCCAGCGCAGTCATGCACAATGTCATCGTCAAGCACTTCGACCAGCCGGTAGGTGAGTCACCTCGACGACTCTTCTCACGGCATGTAAGCGAGACTGATTCTTGTACCCATGCAACTCACTGCATGTGAGCTGCGGATGTCGGCTGTCCGCCTCCCCCGCGCGCGGGGTAAGGCTGGCCCGCGGCACCCGTGCTCCTCACCTAGTTTAAGTACACGGCGGACAAGCTGCCGCAAGAAGCTCTCGGGGACTCGCTTGAACACTCTGGACGACGACTTGACCCTGGCCCGGCCAGCAACAGCGGCGACGCGAGCTATGGCCGACATACCTTCAGCTCCGGCATGCAGAGTGCAGGGGGGAAGCCGACTGGTATACTGGAGGGGGGCGGTCATCCACGTTGACCACAAGCACCTCCTGCCACCTCAGACTAGCTAGGGAATATATATACCAGTCTTCCCTGCCTGCGTTCATGAAAAACAACAAAAGACCTACGCGGGTATACTACACTGTGCCGACTGGATGGGTCTGCACGCGAGCTTGAACGATCAGGGGAAGGCTTGGCTTCACTCCGTTTCCCTTGAGGGGAGCGTGGGGTCCGCATTCCTGCGCGCCCTCCCCATGAGCCCTTTGTTCACGCTGGTTCCGGCCCTTTACGCCATCGCTCTCCGCCACCAGCTCTTTGCCCCGCAACCTCTCATCACGGCGGGTGCGTCCTGCGGCAGCTGCGGGCTTGCTCTGGATACTACTGGGACGCACTACATCGCGTGCATGGGTGGCCAGCAGAACCAGAACTGGTTCCTCTATCTCCATACCGCTCTCCTCCGGGTGGTGTGTGCCATGGTTCGGTCGGTTTTTCCCCACTCCACCATCAAGTGCGAGGACGCGGATGGGGCCGCCCTCTACTCACCCAACCACCGCCCCGACATTACCGTGCTTGACTACGACGGGCAGGGTTGCCACCTGCTCATCGATGTCTCAGTCCGTGGCTCGGCCGCTTTCCGGTCGCCACATCCTCCGGGCGGCTGTGGATGCCGGCGCTGCTGCCACTGTGGCTGAGCGCGACAAGTTTGCCTCCTACGGCAATGTGGGGCCCCACCGGGTCATCCCCTTTGTCCTTGAGGAGTTCGGGGCCATGGGCCCCAAGACAGCGGAGTTTTTCCACGAGTGCTGCCAGCGCCGTGAAGACCGCCTCGACCTCGAGGGTCAGACCGCCCCGTGGTCGGCCCGCACGTGGTCCTCGTATTGGCGGCAGCGCCTGTCACTCGCCCTCACTCGCACCGTGGCTGATGTGTTATTCCGCCGCACCCGGGCCGACTTTGTCGCGACCCATGCGGTCTAGATCCCTTCCAGGCCTGCATGGTGGGCCGGCAGCGCTGTTGCTGCGTGTAGTTTTGTGATGTCTAGTTAGTTGTACCTTGTGCCGCTGGCGTGATCCTTGGATGTCTGTACGTGTCAGATTACTATTAATTTCTTCAGGGTTATTCTCCCAGTTATCGGGTTTTTCCTTATGTTGCATGCCTATCTCACCTCCGTAATCTATCATTCTCAATGAATATATATTAAAAATATAATTACTTACAGCAGAGTGAAATCACTCAAACCAAAGCAAACGCCCAGCTATGAACCTATATACAGAGCCATGTCAAAGCTCTATACTACGATAAGACCAATGGAAACGCCTAACGGGAGGAACCTAATAGCCCTGCTGCACCGCAAAATCAGCCCGCGTACGGCGGAGCATGATGTCAGCCATGGCCCGAGTCAGCGCCACCGACAAGCGCTGACGCCAATATGACGTCCAGGTCCGCGCCGACCATGGGGCCCGCTGGCCCTCCAGGTCCAGCCGGTCCTCCCGGAGCCGGCAACACTCCTTGAAGAAGGCGGAGGTCAGGGGCCCCATGGCCCCAAACTCCTCCAGGACAAAGGGCACCACACGATGGTGCCCGACGTCGCCGTAGGCCAGGAGCTTGGCCCGCTCCGCCCGGTCCGCCGTGTAACCTGCCGTGAGGGAGGCCCCAGCCACGTGGCTAAGAGCCAAGGGCCGCGCCACCGAAACGTCAATAAGCAGATGCCGGCCACCCCCCTCAAAGTCCAGCACCACGATGTCAGGCCGGTGGTTGGGGGAATAGAAGGCAGCGCCATCCGCATCCTCGGACCGGATGTTCGCGTGGGGGAAAACCGACCGAATCATGGCGAGCACCACCGTCAGGAGGACAGTGTGCAAATACAAATACCAATTCTGATTCTGTTGGCCCCCCATGCAGGCAAGGTAGTGAGTCCCCGTGGGATCCAGCGGCTGCCCACAGCTACCACAAGGCCGCCCGGCCGGAACAAGAGGCTGCGGGGCAAATAGCTGGTGCCGGAGCGCCACCGAGTAGTGGCTGGGAGCCAAGGCGAATGGGGGGGCCATGGGAAGAGCACGAAGGTACGCCGAGCCCACACTCCGCAAGGAAAGCGAGAACAGCCACGCACGTCCCTGGGCGTTGAGGTCCGCGAAAAGAGCAATCCAATCAGCCGTGTGCAGAATACCCGCGTAGGTTTTCTGGTGTTTATCGATGACGCGAGCAGGGAATGCGGCGGGAGATTGAACGGAGGCGACCGAGGGAGTGCCGCGAGGGAGGTGGCGCTGTACCGCCTGAGCGGCACGGACGGGAGAACAGGCCTGCTGGATCTCAGCATAGGCCTCCTGGATGGCGGTGACGAAGGGCAAAGGGCTGCTGGGGTCCAGGAGGTCAGGCGCTGCCGTTGCCAAAAGGGGCAGGAGCCGGCAGCTTTCCGCCCACGACTGAGCGACGGAGCCCAAAAATGCTGCTGGGGCCAGCCGGGCGGCACGAGTCAGACCGCAGCCACCCATCCGTGCAGGCAGGGAGGCAATGCGAATAGCATGTGGCGGGAGGTCGGGGCCCGGGACCAGCTGCGCCAAGGCCGACTGGATGCGTTCGTCGTGGCCCTCGGCGGCCAGCCGGACCTGAGCCGGAAGAGCGCCCCGGAGCCAGTGAACGACGCGAGGGTGAGCGCAAAACCACAGAAGCAGACCCTTGGTCTGCGAATCATGAAGGCGCGCAATCAAGGGCAGTACCTCAGTGCGTGCCTCGAGGGCGGCCCGCAGAGCATCGATGACAAACGCGGGGTCGCCAACCGGAACGCCGAGGACATCCAACCCATGGAGGCGCTCGTCCCGGCCCAAGAGCTGGGGCGGAAAGCCGGAGCAATCACCTTGGGGCGAGTACACCGCGCACTTGGCAAGGGTCAACTGGAGGTTGATGTCGGCCACCGCGGTCTGCAGTGCCAGCAGAGCCGCGGTGGTGTCCGGCACAGGGCCCAGAAGGTAGATATCATCCAAGTAGGCCTGAATAGCGACCGCCGGGTGGGCAGCATGGACCGCTTGGAGGCAACCCTGGAGGGGGGCGGCAAAGTACAGGGGTCCCAGGGGGTCCCCTTGCTGGGTGCCCGACCGCGACAGCAGGCCGCCGCGAGTGCCGTCCTCCATGATGTGAACCAGTTGGCCGGGCTGGCCGTAGCACACGGCTGTCCAAGCGTACAAGTCCTCGAAGGACTCCATGACGGCCGCAAACATGCTGGCGCGGGACAGACTGTTGAACGCGTTGTGGCAGTCGACCTTGACGACAGCGTGGGTGGGGTGGGCCTCGAGGTAGGCCTGCACCGAATGGATGAGGATATCCGCCCCGCCTGGAGTCGTCACCCCCAGCTGGGCCGCCACCGAGGTCTCACCCGCTGCGAGGGGCGGGCAGAAAAAGGCACGGAGCTCGGGCGCCTTTTGGCGGCAGATCACTTTGCCCACGAGCTTGCGGAGCACCTCACCGCAGGCGATCGGGCGCACCTTGCCCTCGGGGGGGGCAAGACACCCTTGAGCAGAGCGAGGAGGCGAGCGCCCGCTAACCACTCGCGCGCAGCGGGAGGAACGCGACCAGCCGCCAGGTCAATGAGGGTGTCAAAGAGAATGTCCTCGCCCCCATGCCCCACCAGGACCTCCAAGTGCTCGTAGCGCCAGCCCGACGGCCCGGTAGAGGAAGCCCGCGGGACCGCACGCATCACCTCCAGGAAGCAGTCGCGGTCCAGCCGGAGGGGGGCCGGCAGGGGGTCCGGCACGGGCAGCTGGAATCCGGGCTCCGCAGGGTGAAGAGCCTCCAAGGCCGCCAGGGTAGCCGCATTGGCGGGGGCCAGCTTGGCCATTTCCAAGCGGGTCATGGCCCGGCTGAGCTGCCCCTCGCGGACGAGGCGGATGACGTCGGCGGCCACCCGCTCGAAGTTGACCTCCCCCGACAGCCGGGCCGTGCGCGGGGGCGGCACGCCAAACAGCCCCTCCCAGTCCCCCTGCAGAAAGCGTCGGCAACGGGCAATAACCGCACCCTGGAGGCCGCGCACACCACGCCCGAGAGGGGTGAGGAGCAGGCGGGGGGTCACCATGTGCAGTTTAAAGCCCAGCGGGTCGTCCGGAGCGGCGTGCATGCGCCGGAGAGAAACGATTGCACATTGCGCGAAAAGGCTACGCGCGCGGTGGGGGAGGTCGGTCAGGGTAGACGTCGGGTTGATGGCGCATGCATCCCAGGGAACCGTGTCAAGCCAACGCCAACTGGCCGAGTAGTCGGGCGGCGGGGGCTGGGAGCCGGTGGGAGCCGAGGCGGGAGGGGGGAGGGGGCCGGGACTGCTGGCCGGTTGAGGGGCCGTTGAGCAACACAGGCGCGCGCGTGCTGAGCGCGCCCGTGAATGGAGTACACCCGCTGGCAGTGAGCTTCCGGGCACCGGTAACAGCTCATGGCCTGCAGATCCGCCGCGCCGAGATCGGGGTGCACAGCGCGAAGGTGCTGGCAGAGGAGGTTACGGTTGTGGAACACACCAGCACACGGGGACCCCGTGGGAAGCAGCACGGCACACCGGTGAAGGCCGTCGGCGGGCGCTGAGTGGCGGGGAGCGGCGCCAGCAAAGGCAGGACGTGGGGCCTGCGGCGTCTCCCCAGCCGGGCCGGCAGGCGCGCGCACCACGACCCGACCAGCGCCCGGCAGGCCCGCCGGGGCCACGGAGGAGGCAGTGCCCACCGGGGAGACCCCCAGCGGAGGGGGATCGAGAACGCCGGCGCCCCTCCCAGGGGGACTCGCCAGCGCGCCCGCGACCACCCCAGGCCCCGGCAACGAGGCCGGGGGCGGCGGCCGAGGGGTCGGGGAGGCAGCTGGCCCCGGGGCCCGGTGGGGACCCGGCAGGGGACCCAGCGAGACCGGGGGCGGGCCGAGAGGAAGCGCAGTCCCAGGGGGCGGCACAACAGCCCGGCACAACGGGCAGCGCGGCACGGAGTGGAGCAAGCTGCGCGCGATGCACGCTTGATGGAATGTGTGGCCGCACGCGGGCAGGCGACACAAGCCATCCCCCGGCCGGAAGGGCTCAAGGCAGATGGCACAGGAGCCCGACTCGGGGTCGTCCCCCTCCAGAAGGGACCGGACATGAGGGGGGGCGGGTCCCAGCCGGCCTCCCAGCAACCCGGGAGAGCAGCAATCTGGGCGCGCGAGAGGATGCCGACCGGTTGGTCAGCCGCGGGGTGCCATTCGTGCGGGATGCCTGCCAACTCCAGGATGTCGTGGAGGAAGGCAGAAACAGGCGTCCCCGCGGTTAGGGGCTGGGCGCGCCCGGCCGAGTCCACCAAGATGGCCTGGCCGCCCTGAACCGCGATGGGGGCCCCGAACTCCACACGCAGCATGGCGGCCTGCGCCAGGCTGAGGGAGGTGATGAGAAAGCCCCCACTGGCAACCGGGCCGGGAGGCGGGGCCTGGGCGTCCAAGAAGAGGCGAAGCTGCCGCGGGGACATGAGGCCCAGGTCGGCGCCGCCCGCGAGGTAGGCCGCCCGCACCGAGACCTGTGCGTCTCGAGCCACCGCCGTGACGAACTCGACCACCTCCTGACCCACCCGCTCGTCCAGGGAAAGCAGCTCTTCCTGCCGGGCGGCCGGGAGATGCCACGGCAGCCGGCAGCCGGCGTGATATCCTTCCAAGACATACCCCCAAAGAGTCGAGGCCGTCACCGGGGGGGCGGCGGAAAGAAATGTCGCCCGCACCCGCGCAACTAGGGCCAGGAAGGCCGGGGGCCTAGGGAGCGAGGGGAAGGCGGCCTGGAACCCGACCGCGTCCAGCAACAAAGGGCAGTACGCCCAAGAAAAGGTGGCGCGGCCCACCACGCCGACAATGTGCGAGGGCGGCCACGAGGTGAACGCGTGGGCCCGGGGGCCGCCGTCCCACGCGGCAAGGACGGGGGTGGCGGCTGGGTGGCCAACCGCGGCCGGGGGAAGGGAGGCCAGAGCGTCGGGGAGCGAGGGGCCGGGGGCGGGCGCCGGGGTCGCCAGGCCCGCCGGGGGTCGGCCGGGCCCAGCCCAGGCGACAGCGCCGCGCCCCCGTCGGCGGGGCCAGGCGACGGGTGGGGCCCCGGGGCCGAGGGCGCCAGGGCCCGAGCAACGGCGGCCCCATCGGGCAGGCCACGGCCCGCCCCGAGGGCCTCGGCAGGGGGGCACACGGGGCAGGGGGCCGGAGCACCCAGCGGGGAGGGCAGCCCGGGGCCCGCGGGGGGGACAGCGCGGGCACGTCCAGGAGCCCGGCGGGACCCGGTAGAGCCGGGGAGTAAGACACTGCAAGTGCCACCCGGAATTGCAAGCATCACAAACTAACATGTGGTGCCCGCGGTGCCCGCTCCGGCAGACCTCGCAGACCAAGGAGGGGGAGACCGGGGCGCCCGAGCCCCCCGCAGCCGGGTCGCCCACCTCCGCAAGAAGGGCCGCAAGCCGAGAGGACCGCCGAGGCGCCAACCGGGGAGCGGGGGAGCCGTTGGGCGAAGGGGGTCGTGGGTCGTCCATGAACAATCAGGGCAGGCGTGGCAGCCACCGAGGGGGGGGCGGGGGGTGTGGGGGGCGGAGCCCCCCACGCGGGGGGTTTGGGGGGCGGCAGCCCCCCAACGCGCTGCGGTCGCGGTACCGCCTGCCGTCCGGCACTTTGAAGCCCGCCGGTGCTATAATTCCTATCGTCCACGCATGTTTTCCCCTGCCTCAAACCGCACGTTGCATTTAAATCTGGAGCCCAAAATTCACTGAAAACGTGTGCCAGCCGGTAGCAAACTGGGCCAAGCTGCCACGGAATGGTGGTACCGCCTGCCGTCCGGCACTTTGAAGCCCGCCGGTGCTATAATTCCTATCGTCCACGCATGTTTTCCCCTGCCTCAAACCGCACGTTGCATTTAAATCTGGAGCCCAAAATTCACTGAAAACGTGTGCCAGCCGGTAGCAAACTGGGCCAAGCTGCCACGGAATGGTGGTACCGCCTGCCGTCCGGCACTTTGAAGCCCGCCGGTGCTATAATTCCTATCGTCCACGCATGTTTTCCCCTGCCTCAAACCGCACGTTGACTCAATGAATATATATACCAGTAGTGTAGATTAGTCAGGCTTAGGCTAGCATGTGGCCCACGCGCATGTGCGCCCATAATGGCCCCCATGGATGATGCCTTCAGAAATTAGCCAATTAATCCATGCCTATAATGGGACCCCCATGGATGTTGCATTAATTAAGAACTTAGCCATGCTATGCCTAGGCAGATAGACGCTCTCTGTTGAGAAGCCATGCCCTATCTATAGCTCTTGTATAGCCATGATGATCTTCCACCCCATGCCGGGCCCCCCTTAGCCATGGGTTGAGCTCCGAGACAGCATGGTGGTGCAGGTGCCCTTTGTGCACCTAGAGCAAGTGTTGTTTACATTCCACCCTTGCAGGAAGTAGCCCAGAATGTACATAGCCATATGCCCCTTCTCTGGGATCATGTGCTACATATACCGTCCCAAAGAAGTTATGTTACTAATTAATTAATCAATTAATTAATTAATTAATTACCTCCAGCTCCGGCAGACCAAGGCGGGGAAGCCGGTGTACTGGAACGGGGCGCGGCCATCTATGTCGGCCACAAGCCCTGTCGGCATGCGACCCCCGAGACAACCGCGGCCCCAGCGACCCCAGACGCCCCATGCAGCTTAGGGGAATACAGCAGTAGTATAGTGTAGAATAGTTAGACCGTGGCCTTGTACATGCATGCACACCTATTACTACAGGCACTATACTAGCTGACTCATGAACATAATTACTTAGTCATGTACATGTCAAAGAGACAACCAGCGCAGGCCAGAAATCGGGAGAATCCGGACCATGGTAGCTCGAGCTTAGTCATGTACATGTGCATATGTGCCCATGATGTGCCACACACCAGATATGCAATCGATGCCTAGCTTTATTTATTTAGTTATGCTGTGCCCACGCTGAGAGCTACTCTCTGCTGAGAAGCCATGCCCTATTATAGCTTCTGTATAGCCAATGATGCTGATCTTCCACCCCATGACGGGCCCCCGGCCCTTAGTTGGGCTGGGCTCTGATAGATCACGGTGCATGGTGCAGGTGCCTTTGGTGCACCTAGAGCAGGTGTAGTTGCCTTGCAGGAAGTAGCCCAGACTGTATTAAAGGCCATAGGCCCCTTCTCAGGGCTATTATGTGCCACATGTACTCCCAACGGAGTCATGTTCCTAATGAATGAATGAATGAATGATCGAATGAATGAATGAATGAATGAATGAATGAATGAATGAATGAATGAATGAATGAATGAATGAATGAATGAATGAATGAATGAATGAATGAATGAATGAATGAATGAATGAATGAATGAATGAATGAATGAATGAATGAATGAATGAATGAATGAATGAATGAATGAATGAATGAATGAATGAATGAATGAATGAATGAATGAATGAATGAATGAATGAATGAATGAATGAATGAATGAATGAATGAATGAATGAATGAATGAATGAATGAATGAATGAATGAATGAATGAATGAATGAATGAATGAATGAATGAATGAATGAATGAATGAATGAATGAATGAATGAATGAATGAATGAATGAATGAATGAATGAATGAATGAATGAATGAATGAATGAATGAATGAATGAATGAATGAATGAATGAATGAATGAATGAATGAATGAATGAATGAATGAAGAATGAATGAATGAATGAATGAATGAATGAATGAATGAATGAATGAATGAATGAATGAATGAATGAATGAATGAATGAATGAATGAATGAATGAATGAATGAATGAATGAATGAATGAATGAATGAATGAATGAATGAATGAATGAATGAATGAATGAATGAATGAATGAATGAATGAATGAATGAATGAATGAATGAATGAATGAATGAATGAATGAATGAATGAATGAATGAATGAATGAATGAATGAATGAATGAATGAATGAATGAATGAATGAATGAATGAATGAATGAATGAATGAATGAATGAATGAATTGCGCCTACATTATGTACATCAAAATTTGATTTTGCATGCGCCAGTGTGGCACAGGTATTGCTGATGTATGCATAAATAAATTATTTACACGCATTCCCGTTGGGGATCGAGCCGCGAGGATCAATTAACCAACGTTCGGATTATACGGAAAACGCCCGCAGTTCTAACGGCTCTACTACTAATTAACGGGTGCGCGTGTGGGCCGGGCCGGCCGGGCGCGGGGCCTTGCATATGCACCAGACAATACAATATTATTGCGCCCGTGGCCGCGGCGGGTGATTGCCGATGCAAACGTATTTCCGGGCTAGAACGGAGGAGGAGGCTTGTTATAAGCTCCACAACCTGCTGCCATGCATTAATTCGAATATATAAGCTCCACAACCTGCTCCCGCATTTCAGCCACGAGGGCTCCACGAGGTAGCCATGGCTGACGGCGGAGCTCATAACTTTCACGTTTGAGCACCGAATACGGCTGTGAATATCACAATCGCTTCATCTTTCTAAGACGCACATGCTGATATAATTTCCCGAAGCTACGAAGTCATGCACGCAATATATGGCGAGCAAACGCTCCTCCGCGCAACGCAGCCTGGCGGCTGCGCTCGGCCCTGAAAATACGTCTGCAGCTCCGGCTGCAGCTTCGCCCTCCGGCCCAGAAGGCAGCGGCGCCACTAGCCAAGCCCTAGTGGTCACTCAGCCCCCCGGGCTCACCTCGATCGCCCTCAGCGTCGCCTGACTGACGGAGCCCAAGCGCAGTCGCCCTGCCGAGCCGACCTGGGAAGAGTTCGACTTTGACGCCAGCCAGCCCGGCTTTTTTGACAAGCGCACCCATGACAAGATCCTGAGCTACGTGTTCAGACTGGGGATCAACCACCTCGCTTATTGAACTGTGCAACCAGCTCTTCCACACCAGGGTCGCCGCCTCGTCCATGCTTTCTTTCAGAGGCGCCCATTCGACTCGTACATCTTCACCGCCCCGGCCGCCCCCGACTGCATGCAGACATTCGCCCTCTTCTCCCTCCTTGCATGGATCGACGCTCCATCGAGGAGCTCTGGCCCCAGTCCAGCCCATCACCACCGCCTTGACCGAAGCCTCCATCCGCTCACGGCCCTCGACGCTCACGGCCCTCGAGCAGCACGTGGCCCCTCTTGCCGCAGATGTGGCGGCCATGGGCAGCACGCTGACTGCCGAGCTCCCCCTCCTCTCCGACCATCTCCACCGCCACCGCCACCCTCCTGGCCTCCTCCACCGCCACCACCCCCACCTCCGCCGTCATCACCGCCCAGCTCCGCGATCGACATGCATCGACCATGCAGCGCCTCAAGGACAACGCCATCACCATTGAGGTCCTGCAAAACACCGCAGGCCTCACCGCCCAGGCGGTGAAGGACATTGCCGCGGCAAGCCAGCCCCCGCTGGCCTGGCTGGCGATGCTTTCCCCCCCAGACCTGGGCGGACATGCCGAAAGCAACACACCATGCAGGCTCCACCAATGATGCACCTCCGCCGTCGGCAGCCCAGCTCCAGCGGCAGACGCTTGACCTCCGCGAGGAGGCCGAGCTCGCCAAGCGCAGCCTCAACGTCATCGTCAAGAACTTCGACCTGGTGGAAGCCGCGAGAATTCCGAGAAGCTTGCGTGTGCGTTTGAGAGAGAAATCCTTCGGGTAGCATGGCCGGCCTTACTGGTGAGATCGAGCTGGTCGCCCACCCGCCTTCCCCGCGCGCGGGGTAAGGCAGGGGCGCCCCCGCTCCCCCTCACCTTTAAGAACCCGGCGGACAAGATTTCTTTTCTCAGACGCCGCATTGAAGCGGCTCCAGAAGACTCACTTCACCTAGACGACGACTTGACCCTGGCGCAGCACTGACAACGGCGACGGGAGCTATGGCCGCGACCTACCTCCAGCTCCGGCAGACCAAGGCGGGGCAGCCGGTGTACTGGAAGGGGGCGGCCATCTACGTCGGCCACAAGCCATGGCGCACGCGACCCCCGCGCCCCCAGCGTCGACTCCACGGACGCCCCAGCTTAGGGTGAATACAGCAGTAGTAGCACTGTAGAGTAGATAGACCGTGGCCTTGAACATTGTCCGGCATGTACGCCTCCAACAGGCACTATACCAGCTGATTAAAGAGCATTATTTAGTAGCCATGTACATGTGTGCCCATGATGTGCCACACACCAGATGCTGCCTAGCTTTGTTTATATATTAGTTATGCTGTGACTACGCAGAGAGCTACTCAGACTCTGCTGAGAGGCCATGCCTTAGCTTTGTATCTATAGCCATGTTGATCTTCGATCCCCCCCCATGACAGGCTCCCCTTAGTTGGGTTGAGCTTGAGACTCTGGAGTCTGGGGGTGCAGGTGCCGGCCTTGGCGCACCTCGAGCAAGTGTCGTTTACATTCCCACCCGGCCTTGCAGGAAGTAGCTTAGAATGTATTAAAAGCCATATGCCCCTTCTCTGGGATCAGTGAACAGCCATACGGCGTATAATACGCCGTATGGCGCGTATTATACGCCATACGCAAGATTTCCGTATGAAAATGGGAAAAAAAATACGCACTGCGTATTTTTTGCGTATTTTTTGCGTATTGCGTATTTTTTGCGTATTTTTTTGCGTATGAACCGCGTTCGAAGTAGCTTCTGGCATCATTTTGGACGGCACGTGGAGCCGGAACTAGAGTGTATATCTAGGCGACCTGGAACTCCGCGACATGCAGGTGCCAAGCTGGCCGTGCATGTACGACTGTACGTGCATTGCTGCAGATTGCTGCGTGTCGGACTAGGGTCTAGGAGACGAAGGGCGAGGAAATTAGGTGACGAAGTATTATTATTCCCCACACTATTATTCCCCACACTACGTGAAGAAGTTGCACGCCAACCCCTATTCTTTAATGATATATACCTCAACCCCCTTAATCGCCCCTTCGGACTCGTCACCAAAACACCAAAAAATCAATAAAAATTCAAAACTCACATTAAACCTATGCGAACAATGCCCAAATGGGTTTGGGGACCCAAAGTAGCATTTATGACGATTTGTCGTGCACTTACTTGGGGTATTACCCCCGGCATTTGGCTAAAAATAGCACAAGACGCTAAACCGTTTTTGCCACGCCACGGTCAATAGGAGCATCTGATTGACCTGCCCATACATTCCAAACAAGTTCCCCCTCTCCTCGACCGTTTGAGTTACTAACATGGTTCAGCGGGTCAGGTTTGTGAAAGTTATTAATTTTCCCGCGAAAAAAGACCGTATTTTGGCGGGAAAATTAATAACTCTCACAAACCTGACCCGCCGACCCATATGTTAGTAGCTCAAACGGTCGAGGAGAGGGGGAACTCGTTTGGAATGTATGGGCAGGTCAAACAGATGCTCCTATTGACCGTTGGGCGGCAAGAACGGTTTAGCGTCTTGTGCTATTTTTAGCCACATGCCAGGGGTAGTACCCCTAGTAAGTGCACGACAAATCGTCATAAATGCTACTTTGTGTCCCCAATCACTTTTGGGCACTGTTTGCATAGGTTTAATGCGAGTTTTGAATTTTTATTGATTTTTTGGTGTTTTGGTGACGAGTCCCCTTAAGTGGCCCTAACCCCTATGAAGGCTTCATAACATCCCCCCACCCTGTAACCACTATTCTCCACCTGTATATTCTCCACGGTGACTGCTACCGCCTCTTAACATATAACGAACTGGCTGCCTGGGTCCCCAATATGC
Organism: Mesostigma viride; assembly: GCA_009746045.1. Taxonomy (NCBI): domain Eukaryota; kingdom Viridiplantae; phylum Streptophyta; class Mesostigmatophyceae; order Mesostigmatales; family Mesostigmataceae; genus Mesostigma; species Mesostigma viride. The sequence goes on from RPFO01000065.1 coordinate 2,561,510, forward strand.
CTACTTATGCTGCCTGGGTCGCGCTAGTACAAGCCATACCCCCACGCTGGCACACACTCATGACTTCTCCCCGTGCCCCCTATAAAGCTGGTGAATGGTGCTGCTTTTGTCCATACAGCACGACCGCAACATGCTCGGGGAAGGTGATCGCAGAACTCCCCCTTGGAACCCTGCACGTTCAACTACTGGCGCCGCTGAGCGGCCACAATGGCTGTCTGGCTCAACTTACACCTGCAGTGGTGTTCCTCCCCACCCAGCTATGCCACCGGATTCGGGTTGTACCTTGGTCCCTTGAACAATCATGTCATGTATACCAACCCAACCCCAACCTTCCAGACGCTGCTATTATTTGGCTACATGTGGGATCAACTCGCCTGGACATGTTGTCATTGGATCCAGTGGAATTTGGCTGGGTGCTAAATCAGGGTGACAGCAGAATTGTAAAAGGCCTTTACGAGTACACGGCAGAGTGGGGCTACACATTGCTCCTGCATAAAAACCATCAGTTCCACCCCGGACGGACACGCTGCATGGGGCGCTACTGAGTGGCCTGGCCAGACCTGGGTCCGCAACATCACCCTTGCCGCTGACCACCCGCTGATTGATCGCCGCGCGACCGACGTACAACACCTCTTGATGCACCGGTCCATCGGGGTCGGGGAGATCCTCCACCGGCGATTTCACCACCCTGCTACATGTTTATGTACCAACCCCACTGAAACTGTGGAACACCGATTTTTATGGTGTAACCTCCAGGGAGTTTGGACCTGGTTGATTGGTTTATGGGCAGCCTGGACATCTGAGCCTATCATACCGGTGTCTACCCGCTCAATTATCTTTGGCATCGATCACTGGCACCCCTGGCCTTGAGCTCACCTTTTCACAACAAGCGTGGATATGGCTCTGCACATGCATGTTATATACAATCTGGACGGTGCGAAACGATGTGGTGTTCAATAGGCGCACAGTTTTCGACAAAGCTGGGGTTCTCTCACGCTTCATTTACCTATGGAACTCCGGCATGCGACGCTACTGGATGGTTGCAAATGAACAAAACAAAATCTGGGACCCTGGCGCGGACCAGGATAAGCCCAGCCCACTTGAGATCTTTCATGACCTCATGGGCAAAAACAGGATCTTTACCCACATGCCCAATGACAACCCATTAGAAGTCCAGTGGCTTCCGTGGTCTAGTAAGGCTCCGTTTTAGCCACTGACATCTTGATACCCTAGGCTTAGCAGGGATTAACTACTGGCTATATTTGGAATAAACGTACACCTATTTACCTGGAAAAAATTAGGTGACGAAGTTATGTTGTCTGCCAACAAGGGCGCGCATCTGGCACCTAACATTTAATCGTAGCACAATTGACATCCAGGCACCATGGCTAGCGACGGTGATGGTGTGGGTCTATGGAACACGATGATGACTGGGCCGACGAGATGCAGGCCGTATTCGAGACTGTCTGGACACACATCGTGAAAGAACAGACTCTCAACAAGAAAGGGCAGCCGACAGGTAACTACAAGCTAAGTGACGTGCACACTTTTGGATGCAAAATTCTCGGGTTCTACCACCCGAGCAAGGCTATAGCACCCGCCATATCATGGGCGCTACGTACGCGAAGGAGGCAAGAGTAAGCGAGTGCAAGAGGCCGCCGGAGGCATTACGTCGCAGGCTGCGGGGTATTTGGTGTGACTCGCGACATCTGCACATAAATGCCTTATTTAGCTGCATGCAGGCTGCTGCTAGCCAGCCACCGTACCATATGTGTTAATGGTTTAGGGAAGCTGGGTCGGGTTGCTGGCATGCATGGTATCCTGCACGCTAGCCACATTGTTGGCATGCAGCCCGTATGGATTCTTGCTTCATGTAGATCAATATTGCATGGTGGCCTACCACGATCGAGTAGGCAAGATGTCTGTTTCTGGCACAATGTCTTATTACTTTTGGCAAGTTGGCCGACTGACCGTGTGCTATTTACAGACATTATAAATAACAACAGATGTACAATGCTTGTATTTGTAGGCATGCAGCGAGGGCAACGGCAATATAATGTGATGATGTGTTAAATAAAGGCAAGTGGTGTTGCAAGAACACAAAAAAAACATGCCTGATTGGTCAGAATGTTGAAGAACCCCCTGAACCATGCAAAAAACAGCATTTTCAAGAGTCCCCGTATGACTTGCGTATTATACCCCGTATGGGCGTATTATACACCATACCCATGGGCCCCGTACGATTGCGTATTGCGTATGGCTGTACACTGTCTGGGATATGTGCTACATTTACTCCCAACGGAGTTATGTTCCTAATTAATTAATTAAGAACATAGCTCCGTGGGCCCCAGGAGCATATGTAACACATAGCCCAGCTGAGAAAGGGGTGCCGGCCCATCTACTATGGGTTTTACATATACAGTCGGGGCTACAACCTGCAGGTGTAGGATGTAAACTATATCACCTGCTCTGGGTGCACAAGGTGCATGCACCTGCACCACCATTATGGGTCATGCATCCCGATCAGGCGCGCCGGCACGGGCCGGCTTGGGGAACTGGCCTAGAAGGCCTGCATGGCATATAGGGTGGAAGATATCTATAGCTATCATTCTCAATGAATATATATATCTTTGACACCCTCATTGACCTGGCGGCTGGTCGCGTTCCTCCCGCTGCGCGCGAGTGGTTAGCGGGCGCTCGCCTCCTCGCTCTGCTCAAGGGTGTCTTGCCCCCCCCCGAGGGCAAGGTGCGCCCGATCGCCTGCGGTGAGGTGCTCCGCAAGCTCGTGGGCAAAGTGATCTGCCGCCAAAAGGCGCCCGAGCTCCGTGCCTTTTTCTGCCCGCCCCTCGCAGCGGGTGAGACCTCGGTGGCGGCCCAGCTGGGGGTGACGACTCCAGGCGGGGCGGATATCCTCATCCATTCGGTGCAGGCCTACCTCGAGGCCCACCCCACCCACGCTGTCGTCAAGGTCGACTGCCACAACGCGTTCAACAGTCTGTCCCGCGCCAGCATGTTTGCGGCCGTCATGGAGTCCTTCGAGGACTTGTACGCTTGGACAGCCGTGTGCTACGGCCAGCCCGGCCAACTGGTTCACATCATGGAGGACGGCACTCGCGGCGGCCTGCTGTCGCGGTCGGGCACCCAGCAAGGGGACCCCCTGGGACCCCTGTACTTTGCCGCCCCCCTCCAGGGTTGCCTCCAAGCGGTCCATGCTGCCCACCCGGCGGTCGCTATTCAGGCCTACTTGGATGATATCTACCTTCTGGGCCCTGTGCCGGACACCACCGCGGCTCTGCTGGCACTGCAGACCGCGGTGGCCGACATCAACCTCCAGTTGACCCTGGCCAAGTGCGCGGTGTACTCGCCCCAAGGTGATTGCTCCGGCTTTCCGCCCCAGCTCTTGGGCCGGGACGAGCGCCTCCATGGGTTGGATGTCCTCGGCGTTCCGGTTGGCGACCCCGCGTTTGTCATCGATGCTCTGCGGGCCGCCCTCGAGGCACGCACTGAGGTACTGCCCTTGATTGCGCGCCTTCATGATTCGCAGACCAAGGGTCTGCTTCTGTGGTTTTGCGCTCACCCTCGCGTCGTTCACTGGCTCCGGGGCGCTCTTCCGGCTCAGGTCCGGCTGGCCGCCGAGGGCCACGACGAACGCATCCAGTCGGCCTTGGCGCAGCTGGTCCCGGGCCCCGACCTCCCGCCACATGCTATTCGCATTGCCTCCCTGCCTGCACGGATGGGTGGCTGCGGTCTGACTCGTGCCGCCCGGCTGGCCCCAGCAGCATTTTTGGGCTCCGTCGCTCAGTCGTGGGCGGAAAGCTGCCGGCTCCTGCCCCTTTTGGCAACAGCAGCGCCTGACCTCCTGGACCCCAGCAGCCCTTTGCCCTTCGTCACCGCCATCCAGGAGGCCTATGCTGAGATCCAGCAGGCCTGTTCTCCCGTCCGTGCCGCTCAGGCGGTACAGCGCCACCTCCCTCGCGGCACTCCCTCGGTCGCCTCCGTTCAATCTCCCGCCGCATTCCCTGCTCGCGTCATCGATAAACACCAGAAAACCTACGCGGGTATTCTGCACACGGCTGATTGGATTGCTCTTTTCGCGGACCTCAACGCCCAGGGACGTGCGTGGCTGTTCTCGCTTTCCTTGCGGAGTGTGGGCTCGGCGTACCTTCGTGCTCTTCCCATGGCCCCCCCATTCGCCTTGGCTCCCAGCCACTACTCGGTGGCGCTCCGGCACCAGCTATTTGCCCCGCAGCCCCTTGTTCCGGCCGGGCGGCCTTGTGGTAGCTGTGGGCAGCCGCTGGATCCCACGGGGACTCACTACCTTGCCTGCATGGGGGGCCAACAGAATCAGAATTGGTATTTGTATTTGCACACTGTCCTCCTGACGGTGGTGCTCGCCATGATTCGGTCGGTTTTCCCCCACGCGAACATCCGGTCCGAGGATGCGGATGGCGCTGCCTTCTATTCCCCCAACCACCGGCCTGACATCGTGGTGCTGGACTTTGAGGGGGGTGGCCGGCATCTGCTTATTGACGTTTCGGTGGCGCGGCCCTTGGCTCTTAGCCACGTGGCTGGGGCCTCCCTCACGGCAGGTTACACGGCGGACCGGGCGGAGCGGGCCAAGCTCCTGGCCTACGGCGACGTCGGGCACCATCGTGTGGTGCCCTTTGTCCTGGAGGAGTTTGGGGCCATGGGGCCCCTGACCTCCGCCTTCTTCAAGGAGTGTTGCCGGCTCCGGGAGGACCGGCTGGACCTGGAGGGCCAGCGGGCCCCATGGTCGGCGCGGACCTGGACGTCATATTGGCGTCAGCGCTTGTCGGTGGCGCTGACTCGGGCCATGGCTGACATCATGCTCCGCCGTACGCGGGCTGATTTTGCGGTGCAGCAGGGCTATTAGGTTCCTCCCGTTAGGCGTTTCCATTGGTCTTATCGTAGTATAGAGCTTTGACATGGCTCTGTATATAGGTTTATAGCTGGGCGTTTGCTTTGGTTTGAGTGATTTCACTCTGCTGTAAGTAATTATATTTTTAATATATATAGGTGCTCTTCCCATGGCCCCCCCATTCGCCTTAGCTCCCAGCCACTACTCGGTGGCGCTCCGGCACCAGCTATTTGCCCCGCAGCCTCTTGTTCCGGCCGGGCGGCCTTGTGGTAGCTCTGGGCAGCCGCTGGATCCCACGGGGACTCACTACCTTGCCTGCATGGGGGGCCAACAGAATCAGAATTGGTATTTGTATTTGCACACTGTCCTCCTGACGGTGGTGCTCGCCATGGTTCGGTCCGAGGATGCGGATGGCGCTGCCTTCTATTCCCCCAACCACCGGCCTGACATTGTGGTGCTGGACTTTGAGGGGGGTGGCCGGCATCTGCTTATTGACGTTTCTGTGGCGCGGCCCTTGGCTCTTAGCCACGTGGCTGGGGCCTCCCTCACGGCAGGTTACACGGCGGACCGGGCGGAGCGGGCCAAGCTCCTGGCCTACGGCAACGTCGGGCACCATCGTGTGGTGCCCTTTGTCCTGGAGGAGTTTGGGGCCATGGGGCCCCTGACCTCCGCCTTCTTCAAGGAGTGTTGCCGGCTCCGGGAGGACCGGCTGGACCTGGAGGGCCAGCGGGCCCCATGGTCGGCGCGGACCTGGACGTCATATTGGCGTCAGCGCTTGTCGGTGGCGCTGACTCGGGCCATGGCTGACATCATGCTCCGCCGTACGCGGGCTGATTTTGCGGTGCAGCAGGGCTATTAGGTTCCTCCCGTTAGGCGTTTCCATTGGTCTTATCGTAGTATAGAGCTTTGACATGGCTCTGTATATAGGTTTATAGCTGGGCGTTTGCTTTGGTTTGAGTGATTTCACTCTGCTGTAAGTAATTATATTTTTAATATATATATTAAAAATTATAATATACTTACAGAAAAGTGAAGGCACCCAAACATATAACCAAAGCCAAAGCTAACAAGAGATACCACTACAAAATAACTACAAGCCGGCATGGGATACTCCACACCGGGGAACGAAGGTAAACATGCAACCTAATAACCGTGCTGCGCCGCAAAGTCAGCCCGCGTGCGGCGGAGCAGGATGTCAGCCATAGCCCGGGTAAGCGCTACCGAAAGGCGTTGGCGCCAGTACGACGTCCAGGTCCGCGCCGACCAAGGAGCGCGCTGGCCCTCCAGGTCCAGGCGGTCCTCCCGGAGCCGGCAACACTCCTTAAAGATCGAAGCCGGCGGTCAGGGTCCCCATGGCCCCAAACTCCTCCAAGACAAAGGGCACCACACGATGGTGCCCGACTTCGCCATAGGCAGTGAGCTTGGCCCGCTCAGCCCGATCCGCCGTGTAGCCCGCCGCGAGTGAGGCACCAACCACATGGCTAAGAGCCAGGGGGCGAGCCACAGAAACGTCAATAAGCAAGTGCCGGCCGCCTCCCTCAAAGTCCAGAACCACGATGTCAGGACGGTGGTTGGGGGAGTAGAAAGCCGCGCCGTCCGCATCCTCAGACCGGATGTTCGCGTGGGGGAAAACGGACCGGACCATGGCGAGCACCACCGTCAGGAGGACAGTGTGCAAGTACAAGTACCAATTCTGATTCTGTTGGCCACCCATGCATGACAGATAGTGGGCCGTCCCAGTGGGGTCCAAGGCCTGCCCGCAGCTACCACATGGCCGCCCGGCGGGAACAAGAGGTTGCGGGGCAAACAGTTGGTGTCGCAGCGCCACCGGATAGTGACTGGGGGCTAGAACAAAGGGGGGTGCCATGGTGAGAGCTCGGAGGTAAGCCGCGCCCACACTGCGCAACGAGAGTGAGAACAGCCACGCACGACCCTGGGGGTTGAGGTCATCAAAAAGAGCCATCCAATCCGCCGTGTGCAGAATGACCCGCGTAGGTTTTCTGTTGTTTATCGATGACGCGGGCTGAATATATATTTAAAAAATATAATTACTTACAACAGAGTGAAATCACTCAAACCAAAGCAAACGCCCAGCTATAAACCTATAATATACAGAGCCATGTCAAAGCTCTATACTACGATAAGACCAATGGAAACGCCTAACGGGAGGAACCTAATAGCCCTGCTGCACCGCAAAATCAGCCCGCGTACGGCGGAGCATGATGTCAGCCATGGCCCGAGTCAGCGCCACCGACAAGCGCTGACGCCAATATGACGTCCAGGTCCGCGCCGACCATGGGGCCCGCTGGCCCTCCAGGTCCAGCCGGTCCTCCCGGAGCCGGCAACACTCCTTGAAGAAGGCGGAGGTCAGGGGCCCCATGGCCCCAAACTCCTCCAGGACAAAGGGCACCACACGATGGTGCCCGACGTCGCCATAGGCCAGGAGCTTGGCCCGCTCCGCCCGGTCCGCCGTGTAACCTGCCGTGAGGGAGGCCCCAGCCACGTGGCTAAGAGCCAAGGGCCGCGCCACCGAAACGTCAATAAGCAGATGCCGTCCACCCCCCTCAAAGTCCAGCACCACGATGTCAGGCCGGTGGTTGGGGGAATAGAAGCTGAATATATATGTTATCTCACCTCCGTAATCTATCATTCTCAATGAATATATATTCATTGAGAATGATAGATTACGAAGGTGAGATAGGCATGCAACATAAGGAAAAAACCGATGACTGGGAGAATAACCCTGAAGAAATTAATAGTAATCTGACACAGACATCCAAGGATCACGCCAGCGGCACAAGGTACAACTAACTATACATCACAAAACTACACGCAGCAACAGCGCTGCCGGCCCACCATGCAGGCCTGGAAGGAATCTAGACCGCGTGGGTCGCGACAAAGTCGGCCCGGGTGCGGCGGAATAACACATCAGCCACGGTGCGAGTGAGGGCGAGTGACAGACGCTGCCGCCAATACGAGGACCACGTGCGGGCCGACCACGGGGCGGTCTGACCCTCGAGGTCGAGGCGGTCTTCACGGCGCTGGCAGCACTCGTGGAAAAACTCCGCTGTCTTGGGGCCCATGGCCCCGAACTCCTCAAGGACAAAGGGGATGACCCGGTGGGGCCCCACATTGCCGTAGGAGGCAAACTTGTCGCGCTCAGCCACAGCGGCAGCAGCGCCGGCATCCACAGCCGCCCGGAGGATGTGGCGACCGGAAAGCGGCCGAGCCACGGAGACATCGATGAGCAGGTGGCAACCCTGCCCGTCGTAGTCAAGCACGGTAATGTCGGGGCGGTGGTTGGGTGAGTAGAGGGCGGCCCCATCCGCGTCCTCGCACTTAATGGTGGAGTGGGGAAAGACCGACCGAACCATGGCACACACCACCCGGAGGAGAGCGGTATGGAGATAGAGGAACCAGTTCTGGTTCTGCTGGCCACCCATGCACGCGATGTAGTGCGTCCCAGTAGTATCCAGAGCAAGCCCGCAGCTGCCGCAGGACGCACCCGCCGTGATGAGAGGTTGCGGGGCAAAGAGCTGGTGGCGGAGAGCGATGGCGTAAAGGGCCGGAACCAGTGTGAACAAAGGGCTCATGGGGAGGGCGCGCAGGAATGCGGACCCCACGCTCCCCTCAAGGGAAACGGAGTGAAGCCAAGCCTTCCCCTGATCGTTCAAGCTCGCATGCAGACCCATCCAGTCGGCACAGTGTAGTATACCCGCGTAGGTCTTTTGTTGTTTTTCATGAACGCAGGCAGGGAAGACACTAGGACTGACGACAGTGGACACGCCGGGCGTGCCCCGGGGCAGGCGACGGTGGACGGCCTGAGCGGGGCGGACGAGGTCGCAAGCCTGCTGGATCCCGAGGTAAGAATCCTGCACAGCCTGCACAAAGGGGAAGGGGGATGGGGTGACCAAGTCGGGAATGGCGCTGACGGCGCTGGGGACCAACCGGCGGATCTCCGCCCAGGCCTGAGCAACAGAGCCAAGGAAGGCGGCGGGGGCGAGGCGGGCGGCGCGGGTGAGCCCACACCCGCCCATGCGGCAGGGGAGGGTGGCCAAGCGCATGGAGTGAGCTGGCAGGCTAGGGCCGGGGAGGAGCACCTGCAAGGCGGCCTGAATGCGCTCGTCATGGCCTTCCGCGGCAAGCCGCACCAAGTGGGGGGGAGCGCCACGGAGCCAGTGAACCACCCGCGGGTGGGCGCAAAACCACAGGAGGAGCCCTTTGGTCTGGGGGTCCTTGAGGCGCGCCCAAGTCTCAAGGACATGGGTGCGCTGTTCCACGGTGGCCCGGAGCTCCTCTTCGACGTAGTCAGGGTCACCCACAGGGACGCCCAGGCACGAGAAACCACGCGCCCGCGCCAATGCCCCCGGGATAGCCGCGGGGAAGCCAGAGCAGTCCCCCTGGGGCGAAAAGACTGCACACTTGGGGAGGGTGAGCCGAAGGTTGATGGCCGCCATGGCCACTTCAAGGGCAGCCAGGGCGGCAACCACAGCGTCGGCCGGGCCAAGGGCATGGATATCGTCCATGTAGGCGAGGAGCACGACATCCGGGTGCGCAGCGTGGACACCTTGGAGAGCCTTGTGCAGCGGGGCAGACAGGTAAAAGGGGCCGAGGGGGTCACCTTGCTGGGTTCCCGTGCGGGAAGCGATGTCGGCGAACGTCCCATCCTCCATGAGGAAGGAGAGTTGAGTGGGTTCGCCGTAGCAGGCTGCTGTCCACGCAAGAAGGTCAGGGAACGCCTCGCCGACGGCCTCAAAGATGCTAGCCTTGGTGACAGCATTGAACGCATTGTGGCAATCCACCTTCAGCGCCACATGGGTCGGATGCGTCTCGAGGTAGGCCTGAACTGTGTGCACGATGATGTCGCTGCCCCCTTTGGTGGCGACGCCAAGCTGGGCCGCGACGGACTCCTCAGTATCACTCCGGTTGGGGCAGAAGTAGGCGCGAAACTCGGGGGCCTTTTGGCGACAAATGACCTTACTCACCAGCTTGCGTAGGACCTCGCCGCAAGCAATGGGACGAACGCGGCCAGCAGGCGGGGGGACGTCGTCTTTCAGGAGGGCAATGAGGCGTGCCCCAGCCAGCCAAGGGCGCGCCGCGGGGGCCAGGGACCCCGCGGCCAAGTCGGCGGCAGCCTCAAAGAGTGCGGTCGCCCCGCCATGGCCCGCCATCACGGAGAGGTGCTCGTAGCGCCAGCCTGAGGGGCCGGTGGAGGAGGCGTTCGGCAGATCCTTCAGCACAGCCGTGAAGATGTCCAGGTCCAGGACAATAGGCGGGGGCGGGGGGGTGGCCGGGGCGGGCACCGCAAAGGCCGGTTCGTCGGGGTGAAGGTCGCGCAAAGCCTGCAGGGTCGGGGGAGTGGAGGGAGCCAACGCGGTCAGTTCAAGCTTTTGCATGGCCCGGCTCAATTCACCTACCTTCACCAACCGCATGACGTCAGCTTCCACCCGGGCAAAGGAGGCGGCCCCCGACACCCGGGTGGAGGCCGGAGGCTGCAGCGCCCACAGCCCTTCCCAATCCCCGAGGAGGAACCGCCGGCAGCGAGCGATGACCGCACCCTGTACGCCACGCACGCCCCGCTCCAACGGCGCTAAGAGGAGCCGGGGGGTGACGAGAAACAGCTTGTGGCCGAGTTCGTCGAGAGGGTGACTATGCATCCGGGCCAGGGAAAGCAGGGCGCAGCGCGTAAACAAGCTCCGGGCGCGGTGAGGGACGTCCGGGAGCGTCATGCAAGGGTTGCGCGCACAGGCGGCAAAAGGGAGCGTGGCCAGGAATGCCCAGCCTGCCGAGAGGTCCCCCGGATCGCTCGTACCCTGCGATGCCGGTGGAGGGGCAGGGGCCGACCGAGGGGCCGCCCCGGACCGGGAGGCCGGTGCGGCCGCCGGGCCGCCGGGCAGGCCGTTCTGGGGGGTTTGGCGGCGGCACTGCCGCTCATGCTGGTACCGCCCGTGGATCGAAAAAATCCGCTGGCAATGGGCTGCCGGGCAGCGGTAGCAGTCCATGGCGCGCATGGCGGCCTCCGTGATGTGGGGGTGGGAAGCCCGAATGTGCACCAGCAACGAATTCCGGTTGGGCAGGCGCGCGCCACACGGGTCACCAAGGGGACCATCGACTTGGCAATAATGGAAGCCATCTGAGGGGGTGCGCCCACCCGGTTGGGCCGGCCCGGGTCGAGAGGGGGAGGGGTCGGGAGCACCCTCAGCCAGAGGAACTACAGCTGCAGCGGAACCCAGGGCGGGGCCGGCCGCCGGGCGGTCAGCAGGGCTCGTGGCAGCCGAGGACAAGACCGGCGCGGGGACGGCCCCCACGGCCGGGAGGGGGGCGCTGGAGGAGGCAGCCAAGCCGGCGCGCGACCCACGACCACGCACAGGGGAGGCAGGTGTCGGGGCAGGCGCGTGGGACTGGCGGCGCACGGACACGGGCGAGGGCCCCAGCGGGAGAACGCCAGGAGGCAAGGGGGAAAGGACCGCGGCCCGGCAAAGGGGGCAGGTGGCGGAGGTCGTGTGCAAGCTCGTGGCGATGCAAGCTTGATGGAAGACGTGGCCGCAAGCAGGGAGGCGGCAGAGACCGTCACCAGGGCGAGGCAGGTCCAAGCAGATGGGGCAGGAGGGGCCGCTGGCAGTGACATCCACCAAGTGGGCCGGCCCGTAGTGGGCGGGCGCCGCGTCCCACCCCAGCTCCCAGCTCGGCAGTCGGGCGATCTCATCGGCGGAGAGAAGACGGCGGCGCGGACCAGCAGGGTGCCAGACATGGGGGATGCCCGCAAGCTCGAGCACATCGTGCAAGATGGCGGGCACGGCCGCACCCGCGCTCAGCTCAAGAACACGCCCCCCCCCGCATCGTACAGAACCAGGTCGCCGGCGTGCACGGTGACAGGAGCCCCGAAGTCAACGCGCAGGCGGGCGGCTTGCGCTGGGGTGACCGCCGTAGTCAAGCGCCCGTGGGCCTGCGCAACAAGGCCGGCCGAGCCGGGCCCGGCAGAGGCAAGAAACGTGTGCAGCTGAGGGCGATCGAGCAAGGCGTGGTCGGTGGCCCCCCCAGCGAGATATGTCGCACGGGCGGCCTGCTGGGCCTGCACGGCAAGCCCTGTAGCAAAGAGCACCACCGCCTGCGCCACTTGAGCGTCCAGATTCAGGAGCCATTCTTGGCGCACCGCGGGCAGGTGCCAAGGCAGGCGGCCGCCGGCATGGTAGTCCTCGAGGACAAACCCCCAAAGCGTGGAGGCAAGGACAGGGGGGGAGGCTGCCTGCAGCATGTGCCGGACACGAACCACAAGGGCACTAAATTCAGGGGGCCGTGGGAGCGTAGGAAACGCCGCGTGCAAGCCGACAGCGTCCAACAGCAAGGGGCAATACAGCCAAGAGAACGTGGCGTGCCGGAGCGCGCTGACGCCCGCAATGTTGGTGGGGGGCCAAACGGAGAAGTCGTGGGACCCAAGCGCGGCCGACCAGGGGCCCACCACAGGAGTCGCCGCAGGGTGTCCCACAGCCTCAGGGAGGAGAGCCGCCAGGGACCCCTCAAGCACAGGAGGACGCAGGTCAGTGGCCACCGCCGTGCTGGCCGGAGGTGGATCCCCAGAGCTAGGCGGGGCAGGGCCAGGGGACCCCGCGGAGGGGCCGGACGTGACGGCGCGGGGAGAGCGGGAGCACGGTGTGGAACCCTCCACGAGGGCCGCAAGGCCCAGGAGAGGGTCCAGCGAGGGGCTGCGGGAGGGGGCGCGGGCCGAATGGGATCCCGGGGTCGACACGGCCGCGCGTCGGGAGCCTAGGGACGGCCGAGGCGGGGCCACGCAATGAGGGCACGCCCAAGGACCCGGGGGAGGCAGCCGGAAGAGGGGCGGGACCAAGCAGCGCGTGTGCCAGCCGCATTGGCACGAATCACACACAAGGAGACGGGGGGCATCCTCACCACTGTGGCAGACCTCGCACACAAGCGAGAGTGGCACAGGGGCGCCACGACCGCCGTCGTCCAGGTCGCCCATCTCCTGCAGGTGCGCCGCGATGCGTAAGGACCGACGCGGCGCAGGGCGCCACTAGGCAGCGCATCCCGCGCCCGGGAGGTGCGTCGTCGTGAAGGAGGCATGGGGAGGTGCGTAAAACAACGGAACCGGAAGCGCGGGGGGAGAGCGAGATGCGGACGCGGGGGGTTTGGGGGGCGTGCCCCCCAAGCGGGGGGTTTGGGGGGCGGCAGCCCCCCAACGCGGGGCGGCCGCGGTGCCGCACCTCGGCGCAGGTTTTTTCAGCTGTGCATGAAGAAAAAAACGTGTCTCAATCCAGGAACCCCCGTCGGTTCATCATGTCAGCCTAGAAAACTGGAGCGGTGGAGCCACAACTAACGGGAAAGCCGCATTCAAATTCGCCTAGCCCACGGGTCACAATTGGCCGACAGGTAGATGCAGCCAGCCCCGGGCGTGTCGCAGACAGTAATCACTACGTAGGCCGCGGTGCCGCACCTCGGCGCAGGTTTTTTCAGCTGTGCATGAAGAAAAAAACGTGTCTCAATCCAGGAACCCCCGTCGGTTCATCATGTCAGCCTAGAAAACTGGAGCGGTGGAGCCACAACTAACGGGAAAGCCGCATTCAAATTCGCCTAGCCCACGGGTCACAATTGGCCGACAGGTAGATGCAGCCAGCCCCGGGCGTGTCGCAGACAGTAATCACTACGTAGGCCGCGGTGCCGCACCTCGGCGCAGGTTTTTTCAGCTGTGCATGAAGAAAAAAACGTGTCTCAATCCAGGAACCCCCGTCGGTTCATCATGTCAGCCTAGAAAACTGGAGCGGTGGAGCCACAACTAACGGGAAAGCCGCATTCAAATTCGCCTAGCCCACGGGTCACAATTGGCCGACAGGTAGATGCAGCCAGCCCCGGGCGTGTCGCAGACAGTAATCACTACGGTAGGCCGCGGTGCCGCACCTCGGCGCAGGTTTTTTCAGCTGTGCATGAAGAAAAAAACGTGTCTCAATCCAGGAACCCCCGTCGGTTCATCATGTCAGCCTAGAAAACTGGAGCGGTGGAGCCACAACTAACGGGAAAGCCGCATTCAAATTCGCCTAGCCCACGGGTCACAATTGGCCGACAGGTAGATGCAGCCAGCCCCGGGCGTGTCGCAGACAGTAATCACTACGGTAGGCCGCGGTGCCGCACCTCGGCGCAGGTTTTTTCAGCTGTGCATGAAGAAAAAAACGTGTCTCAATCCAGGAACCCCCGTCGGTTCATCATGTCAGCCTAGAAAACTGGAGCGGTGGAGCCACAACTAACGGGAAAGCCGCATTCAAATTCGCCTAGCCCACGGGTCACAATTGGCCGACAGGTAGATGCAGCCAGCCCCGGGCGTGTCGCAGACAGTAATCACTACCGTAGGCCGCGGTGCCGCACCTCGGCGCAGGTTTTTTCAGCTGTGAATATATATGTTAATAATATAATTACTTACAGCAGAGTGAAATCACTCAAACCAAAGCAAACGCCCAGCTAGAAACCTATATACAGAGCCACCATGTCAAAGCTCTATACTACGATAAGACCAATGGAAACTCCTAACAGGAGGAACCTAATAGCCCTGCTGCACCGCAAAATCAGCCCGCGTACGGCGGAGCATGATGTCAGCCATGGCCCGAGTCAGCGCCACCGACAAGCGCTGGCGCCAATATGACGTCCAGGTCCGCGCCGACCATGAGGCCCGCTGGCCCTCCAGGTCCAGCCAGTCCTCCCGGAGCCGGCAACACTCCTTGAAGAAGGCGGAGGTCAGGGGCCCCATGGCCCCAAACTCCTCCAGGACAAAGGGCACCACACGATGGTGCCCGACGTTGCCGTAGGCCAGGAGCTTGGCCCGCTCCGCCCGGTCCGCCGTGTAACCTGCGGCGTGAGGGAGGCCCCAGCCACGTGGCTAAGAGCCAAGGGCCGCGCCACAGAAACGTCGATAAGCAGATGCCGGCCACCCCCCTCAAAGTCCAGCACCACGATGTCAGGCCGGTGGTTGGGGGAATAGAAGGCAGCGCCATCCGCATATATAGGTGCGCTGAATATATATAGGTGCTGTGCGGTTTGAGGCAACGTGCGGTTTGAGGCAGGGGAAAACATGCGTGGACGATAGGAATTATAGCACCGGCGGGCTTCAAAGTGCCGGACGGCAGGCGGTACCACCATTCCGTGGCAGCTTGGCCCAGTTTGCTACCGGCTGGCACACGTTTTCAGTGAATTTTGGGCTCCAGATTTAAATGCAACGTGCGGTTTGAGGCAGGGGAAAACATGCGTGGACGATAGGAATTATAGCACCGGCGGGCTTCAAAGTGCCGGACGGCAGGCGGTACCACCATTCCGTGGCAGCTTGGCCCAGTTTGCTACCGGCTGGCACACGTTTTCGGTGAATTTTGGGCTCCAGATTTAAATGCAACGTGCGGTTTGAGGCAGGGGAAAACATGCGTGGACGATAGGAATTATAGCACCGGCGGGCTTCAAAGTGCCGGACGGCAGGCGGTACCACCATTCCGTGGCAGCTTGGCCCAGTTTGCTACCGGCTGGCACACGTTTTCAGTGAATTTTGGGCTCCAGATTTAAATGCAACGTGCGGTTTGAGGCAGGGGAAAACATGCGTGGACGATAGGAATTATAGCACCGGCGGGCTTCAAAGTGCCGGACGGCAGGCGGTACCACCATTCCGTGGCAGCTTGGCCCAGTTTGCTACCGGCTGGCACACGTTTTCAGTGAATTTTGGGCTCCAGATTTAAATGCAACGTGCGGTTTGAGGCAGGGGAAAACATGCGTGGACGATAGGAATTATAGCACCGGCGGGCTTCAAAGTGCCGGACGGCAGGCGGTACCACCATTCCGTGGCAGCTTGGCCCAGTTTGCTACCGGCTGGCACACGTTTTCAGTGAATTTTGGGCTCCAGATTTAAATGCAACGTGCGGTTTGAGGCAGGGGAAAACATGCGTGGACGATAGGAATTATAGCACCGGCGGGCTTCAAAGTGCCGGACGGCAGGCGGTACCACCATTCCGTGGCAGCTTGGCCCAGTTTGCTACCGGCTGGCACACGTTTTCAGTGAATTTTGGGCTCCAGATTTAAATGCAACGTGCGGTTTGAGGCAGGGGAAAACATGCGTGGACGATAGGAATTATAGCACCGGCGGGCTTCAAAGTGCCGGACGGCAGGCGGTACCACCATTCCGTGGCAGCTTGGCCCAGTTTGCTACCGGCTGGCACACGTTTTCAGTGAATTTTGGGCTCCAGATTTAAATGCAACGTGCGGTTTGAGGCAGGGGAAAACATGCGTGGACGATAGGAATTATAGCACCGGCGGGCTTCAAAGTGCCGGACGGCAGGCGGTACCACCATTCCGTGGCAGCTTGGCCCAGTTTGCTACCGGCTGGCACACGTTTTCAGTGAATTTTGGGCTCCAGATTTAAATGCAACGTGCGGTTTGAGGCAGGGGAAAACATGCGTGGACGATAGGAATTATAGCACCGGCGGGCTTCAAAGTGCCGGACGGCAGGCGGTACCACCATTCCGTGGCAGCTTGGCCCAGTTTGCTACCGGCTGGCACACGTTTTCAGTGAATTTTGGGCTCCAGATTTAAATGCAACGTGCGGTTTGAGGCAGGGGAAAACATGCGTGGACGATAGGAATTATAGCACCGGCGGGCTTCAAAGTGCCGGACGGCAGGCGGTACCACCATTCCGTGGCAGCTTGGCCCAGTTTGCTACCGGCTGGCACACGTTTTCAGTGAATTTTGGGCTCCAGATTTAAATGCAACGTGCGGTTTGAGGCAGGGGAAAACATGCGTGGACGATAGGAATTATAGCACCGGCGGGCTTCAAAGTGCCGGACGGCAGGCGGTACCACCATTCCGTGGCAGCTTGGCCCAGTTTGCTACCGGCTGGCACACGTTTTCAGTGAATTTTGGGCTCCAGATTTAAATGCAACGTGCGGTTTGAGGCAGGGGAAAACATGCGTGGACGATAGGAATTATAGCACCGGCGGGCTTCAAAGTGCCGGACGGCAGGCGGTACCGCGACCGCAGCGCGTTGGGGGGCTGCCGCCCCCCAAACCCCCGCGTGGGGGGCTCCGCCCCCCACACCCCCCGCCCCCCCCCTCGGTGGCTGCCACGCCTGCCCTGATTGTTCATGGACGACCCACGACCCCCTTCGCCCAACGGCTCCCCCGCTCCCCGGTTGGCGCCTCGGCGGTCCTCTCGGCTTGCGGCCCTTCTTGCGGAGGTGGGCGACCCGGCTGCGGGGGGCTCGGGCGCCCCGGTCTCCCCCTCCTTGGTCTGCGAGGTCTGCCGGAGCGGGCACCGCGGGCACCACATGTTAGTTTGTGATGCTTGCAATTCCGGGTGGCACTTGCAGTGTCTTACTCCCCGGCTCTACCGGGTCCCGCCGGGCTCCTGGACGTGCCCGCGCTGTCCCCCCCGGCGGGCCCCCGGGCTGCCCTCCCCGCTGGGTGCTCCGGCCCCCTGCCCCGTGTGCCCCCCTGCCGAGGCCCTCGGGGCGGGCCGTGGCCTGCCCGATGGGGCCGCCGTTGCTCGGGCCCTGGCGCCCTCGGCCCCGGGGCCCCACCCGTCGCCTGGCCCCGCCGACGGGGGCGCGGCGCTGTCGCCTGGGCTGGGCCCGGCCGACCCCCGGCGGGCCTGGCGACCCCGGCGCCCGCCCCCGGCCCCTCGCTCCCCGACGCTCTGGCCTCCCTTCCCCCGGCCGCGGTTGGCCACCCAGCCGCCACCCCCGTCCTTGCCGCGTGGGACGGCGGCCCCCGGGCCCACGCGTTCACCTCGTGGCCGCCCTCGCACATTGTCGGCGTGGTGGGCCGCGCCACCTTTTCTTGGGCGTACTGCCCTTTGTTGCTGGACGCGGTCGGGTTGAGGCCGCCTTCCCCTCGCTCCCTAGGCCCCCGGCCTTCCTGGCCCTAGTTGCGCGGGTGCGGGCGACATTTCTTTCCGCCGCCCCCCGGTGACGGCCTCGACTCTTTGGGGGTATGTCTTGGAAGGATATCACGCCGGCTGCCGGCTGCCGTGGCATCTCCCGGCCGCCCGGCAGGAAGAGCTGCTTTCCCTGGACGAGCGGGTGGGTCAGGAGGTGGTCGAGTTCGTCACGGCGGTGGCTCGAGACGCACAGGTCTCGGTGCGGGCGGCCTACCTCGCGGGCGGCGCCGACCTGGGCCTCATGTCCCCGCGGCAGCTTCGCCTCTTCTTGGACGCCCAGGCCCCGCCTCCCGGCCCGGTTGCCAGTGGGGGCTTTCTCATCACCTCCCTCAGCCTGGCGCAGGCCGCCATGCTGCGTGTGGAGTTCGGGGCCCCCATCGCGGTTCAGGGCGGCCAGGCCATCTTGGTGGACTCGGCCGGGCGCGCCCAGCCCCTAACCGCGGGGACGCCTGTTTCTGCCTTCCTCCACGACATCCTGGAGTTGGCAGGCATCCCGCACGAATGGCACCCCGCGGCTGACCAACCGGTCGGCATCCTCTCGCGCGCCCAGATTGCTGCTCTCCCGGGTTGCTGGGAGGCCGGCTGGGACCCGCCCCCCCTCATGTCCGGTCCCTTCTGGAGGGGGACGACCCCGAGTCGGGCTCCTGTGCCATCTGCCTTGAGCCCTTCCGGCCGGGGGATGGCTTGTGTCGCCTGCCCGCGTGCGGCCACACATTCCATCAAGCGTGCATCGCGCGCAGCTTGCTCCACTCCGTGCCGCGCTGCCCGTTGTGCCGGGCTGTTGTGCCGCCCCCTGGGACTGCGCTTCCTCTCGGCCCGCCCCCGGTCTCGCTGGGTCCCCTGCCGGGTCCCCACCGGGCCCCGGGGCCAGCTGCCTCCCCGACCCCTCGGCCGCCGCCCCCGGCCTCGTTGCCGGGGCCTGGGGTGGTCGCGGGCGCGCTGGCGAGTCCCCCTGGGAGGGGCGCCGGCGTTCTCGATCCCCCTCCGCTGGGGGTCTCCCCGGTGGGCACTGCCTCCTCCGTGGCCCCGGCGGGCATGCCGGGCGCTGGTCGGGTCGTGGTGCGCGCGCCTGCCGGCCCGGCTGGGGAGACGCCGCAGGCCCCACGTCCTGCCTTTGCTGGCGCCGCTCCCCGCCACTCAGCGCCCGCCGACGGCCTTCACCGGTGTGCCGTGCTGCTTCCCACGGGGTCCCCGTGTGCTGGTGTGTTCCACAACCGTAACCTCCTCTGCCAGCACCTTCGCGCTGTGCACCCCGATCTCGGCGCGGCGGATCTGCAGGCCATGAGCTGTTACCGGTGCCCGGAAGCTCACTGCCAGCGGGTGTACTCCATTCACGGGCGCGCTCAGCACGCGCGCGCCTGTGTTGCTCAACGGCCCCTCAACCGGCCAGCAGTCCCGGCCCCCTCCCCCCTCCCGCCTCGGCTCCCACCGGCTCCCAGCCCCCGCCGCCCGACTACTCGGCCAGTTGGCGTTGGCTTGACACGGTTCCCTGGGATGCATGCGCCATCAACCCGACGTCTACCCTGACCGACCTCCCCCACCGCGCGCGTAGCCTTTTCGCGCAATGTGCAATCGTTTCTCTCCGGCGCATGCACGCCGCTCCGGACGACCCGCTGGGCTTTAAACTGCACATGGTGACCCCCCGCCTGCTCCTCACCCCTCTCGGGCGTGGTGTGCGCGGCCTCCAGGGTGCGGTTATTGCCCGTTGCCGACGCTTTCTGCAGGGGGACTGGGAGGGGCTGTTTGGCGTGCCGCCCCCGCGCACGGCCCGGCTGTCGGGGGAGGTCAACTTCGAGCGGGTGGCCGCCGACGTCATCCGCCTCGTCCGCGAGGGGCAGCTCAGCCGGGCCATGACCCGCTTGGAAATGGCCAAGCTGGCCCCCGCCAATGCGGCTACCCTGGCGGCCTTGGAGGCTCTTCACCCTGCGGAGCCCGGATTCCAGCTGCCCGTGCCGGACCCCCTGCCGGCCCCCCTCCGGCTGGACCGCGACTGCTTCCTGGAGGTGATGCGTGCGGTCCCGCGGGCTTCCTCTACCGGGCCGTCGGGCTGGCGCTACGAGCACTTGGAGGTCCTGGTGGGGCATGGGGGCGAGGACATTCTCTTTGACACCCTCATTGACCTGGCGGCTGGTCGCGTTCCTCCCGCTGCGCGCGAGTGGTTAGCGGGCGCTCGCCTCCTCGCTCTGCTCAAGGGTGTCTTGCCCCCCCCGAGGGCAAGGTGCGCCCGATCGCCTGCGGTGAGGTGCTCCGCAAGCTCGTGGGCAAAGTGATCTGCCGCCAAAAGGCGCCCGAGCTCCGTGCCTTTTTCTGCCCGCCCCTCGCAGCGGGTGAGACCTCGGTGGCGGCCCAGCTGGGGGTGACGACTCCAGGCGGGGCGGATATCCTCATCCATTCGGTGCAGGCCTACCTCGAGGCCCACCCCACCCACGCTGTCGTCAAGGTCGACTGCCACAACGCGTTCAACAGTCTGTCCCGCGCCAGCATGTTTGCGGCCGTCATGGAGTCCTTCGAGGACTTGTACGCTTGGACAGCCGTGTGCTACGGCCAGCCCGGCCAACTGGTTCACATCATGGAGGACGGCACTCGCGGCGGCCTGCTGTCGCGGTCGGGCACCCAGCAAGGGGACCCCCTGGGACCCCTGTACTTTGCCGCCCCCCTCCAGGGTTGCCTCCAAGCGGTCCATGCTGCCCACCCGGCGGTCGCTATTCAGGCCTACTTGGATGATATCTACCTTCTGGGCCCTGTGCCGGACACCACCGCGGCTCTGCTGGCACTGCAGACCGCGGTGGCCGACATCAACCTCCAGTTGACCCTGGCCAAGTGCGCGGTGTACTCGCCCCAAGGTGATTGCTCCGGCTTTCCGCCCCAGCTCTTGGGCCGGGACGAGCGCCTCCATGGGTTGGATGTCCTCGGCGTTCCGGTTGGCGACCCCGCGTTTGTCATCGATGCTCTGCGGGCCGCCCTCGAGGCACGCACTGAGGTACTGCCCTTGATTGCGCGCCTTCATGATTCGCAGACCAAGGGTCTGCTTCTGTGGTTTTGCGCTCACCCTCGCGTCGTTCACTGGCTCCGGGGCGCTCTTCCGGCTCAGGTCCGGCTGGCCGCCGAGGGCCACGACGAACGCATCCAGTCGGCCTTGGCGCAGCTGGTCCCGGGCCCCGACCTCCCGCCACATGCTATTCGCATTGCCTCCCTGCCTGCACGGATGGGTGGCTGCGGTCTGACTCGTGCCGCCCGGCTGGCCCCAGCAGCATTTTTGGGCTCCGTCGCTCAGTCGTGGGCGGAAAGCTGCCGGCTCCTGCCCCTTTTGGCAACGGCAGCGCCTGACCTCCTGGACCCCAGCAGCCCTTTGCCCTTCGTCACCGCCATCCAGGAGGCCTATGCTGAGATCCAGCAGGCCTGTTCTCCCGTCCGTGCCGCTCAGGCGGTACAGCGCCACCTCCCTCGCGGCACTCCCTCGGTCGCCTCCGTTCAATCTCCCGCCGCATTCCCTGCTCGCGTCATCGATAAACACCAGAAAACCTACGCGGGTATTCTGCACACGGCTGATTGGATTGCTCTTTTCGCGGACCTCAACGCCCAGGGACGTGCGTGGCTGTTCTCGCTTTCCTTGCGGAGTGTGGGCTCGGCGTACCTTCGTGCTCTTCCCATGGCCCCCCCATTCGCCTTGGCTCCCAGCCACTACTCGGTGGCGCTCCGGCACCAGCTATTTGCCCCGCAGCCTCTTGTTCCGGCCGGGCGGCCTTGTGGTAGCTGTGGGCAGCCGCTGGATCCCACGGGGACTCACTACCTTGCCTGCATGGGGGGCCAACAGAATCAGAATTGGTATTTGTATTTGCACACTGTCCTCCTGACGGTGGTGCTCGCCATGATTCGGTCGGTTTTCCCCCACGCGAACATCCGGTCCGAGGATGCGGATGGCGCTGCCTTCTATTCCCCCAACCACCGGCCTGACATCGTGGTGCTGGACTTTGAGGGGGGTGGCCGGCATCTGCTTATTGACGTTTCGGTGGCGCGGCCCTTGGCTCTTAGCCACGTGGCTGGGGCCTCCCTCACGGCAGGTTACACGGCGGACCGGGCGGAGCGGGCCAAGCTCCTGGCCTACGGCGACGTCGGGCACCATCGTGTGGTGCCCTTTGTCCTGGAGGAGTTTGGGGCCATGGGGCCCCTGACCTCCGCCTTCTTCAAGGAGTGTTGCCGGCTCCGGGAGGACCGGCTGGACCTGGAGGGCCAGCGGGCCCCATGGTCGGCGCGGACCTGGACGTCATATTGGCGTCAGCGCTTGTCGGTGGCGCTGACTCGGGCCATGGCTGACATCATGCTCCGCCGTACGCGGGCTGATTTTGCGGTGCAGCAGGGCTATTAGGTTCCTCCCGTTAGGCGTTTCCATTGGTCTTATCGTAGTATAGAGCTTTGACATGGCTCTGTATATAGGTTTATAGCTGGGCGTTTGCTTTGGTTTGAGTGATTTCACTCTGCTGTAAGTAATTATATTTTTAATATATATAGGTGCTCTTCCCATGGCCCCCCCATTCGCCTTAGCTCCCAGCCACTACTCGGTGGCGCTCCGGCACCAGCTATTTGCCCCGCAGCCTCTTGTTCCGGCCGGGCGGCCTTGTGGTAGCTCTGGGCAGCCGCTGGATCCCACGGGGACTCACTACCTTGCCTGCATGGGGGGCCAACAGAATCAGAATTGGTATTTGTATTTGCACACTGTCCTCCTGACGGTGGTGCTCGCCATGGTTCGGTCGGTTTTCCCCCACGCGAACATCCGGTCCGAGGATGCGGATGGCGCTGCCTTCTATTCCCCCAACCACCGGCCTGACATCGTGGTGCTGGACTTTGAGGGGGGTGGCCGGCATCTGCTTATTGACGTTTCGGTGGCGCGGCCCTTGGCTCTTAGCCACGTGCTGGGGCCTCCCTCACGCCGCAGGTTACACGGCGGACCGGGCGGAGCGGGCCAAGCTCCTGGCCTACGGCGACGTCGGGCACCATCGTGTGGTGCCCCTTGTCTTGGAGGAGTTTGGGGCCATGGGGCCCCTGACCTCCGCCTTCTTCAAGGAGTGTTGCCGGCTCCGGGAGGACCGGCTGGACCTGGAGGGCCAGCGGGCCCCATGGTCGGCGCGGACCTGGACGTCATATTGGCGTCAGCTCTTGTCGGTGCCTCGGTGGCGCTGACTCGGGCCATGGCTGACACCATGCTCCGCCGTACGCGGGCTGATTTTGCGGTGCAGCAGGGCTATTAGGTTCCTCCCGTTAGGCGTTTCCATTGGTCTTATCGTAGTATAGAGCTTTTACATGGTGGCTCTGTATATATAGGTTTATAGCTGGGTGTTTGCTTTGGTTTGAGTGATTTCACTCTGTTGTAAGTAATTATATTTTTATAATATATATAGCTATACAAGCGCTAGGGCACTTGGCTTCTCAACAGAGAGTGACTCTCTGCATATAGGCAGATCGAGCGTGGCTAAATGCTTAACGCAACATCCATGGGGTCCCCATTATAGGCAAGGCTAGGCTAAATTCTGAAGGCGCGTCACCCATGGGGGGCCCTTATGGGCGCACATCAGTGCGCGTAGGCCACATGCTAGGCTAAGGCCTACTAATCTACACTACTGTTATATATTCCCTAGACTGAGGTTGCTGGGGTGGCAGGAGGTGCCTGCCAGGGCTTGTGGTCAACGTCGATGACCGCCCCCCTCCAGTATACCGGTTTCCCCCCTGCGCTTTGCCGGAGCTGAAGGTAGGTCGGCCATAGCTCGCGTCGCCGTTGTCGCTGGGCCATGGGGTCAAGTCGTCGTCCAGCGTACGTGTAGCGAGTCCGCGAGAGCTTAATTCTTGCGGCATTTAAGGAACGACAGCTTGTCCGCCACGTAGGCCGGTGAGGTCGAGCACGGGTGCCGGGCCAGCCTTACCCCGCGCACGGGGGAGGCGGACGCCGGACAGCCGACATCCGCAGCTCACCAGTGAGTTGCATGGGGGCAAGAATGTCTCGCTTAAATGCCGTGAGAAGAGTCGTCGAGGTCTCGTCTGCCGGCTGGTCGAGCTAGGTGCTTGACTATGATGTTGTGGCTGCGCTTGTCGAGCGAGAGCTCTCGGCCTCCTCACGAAGGTCGAGTGCTTGTTGCTTGAGCTGCGCCGCGATGGTGGAGGTGGTGGAGGTGGTGTGGTCACTGCTTAAGCAGTCCGCTCAGGTCTGGGTGGAAGGAGCATCGCTGACCGGGCCAGCAGATGCCGGCTGGGCAGTGATGTCCTTCACCGCCTGGGCGGTGAGGTGGCCTGCGGTGTCGTGCAAGCACTCAGTTGGTGGCGGTGGCTCGGAGGCGCTGGTCGAGGTCGAGGAGCTGGGCCTTGCATGATGTCGGCAGTGGAGGCGGAAATGGCAGTGGAGGTGGCCGGCGACCGGGTGGTGGAAAGGTGAGGGAGCTCAGTAGCCAGCGTGCCTCCTATTGCTGCCACATCGGCAGCAAGGGGGCTCACGTGCTGCTGAAAGGCTTCCGTAAGGATGGAGGCGGAGTGTGGGTGCGGAGATGGATGGAGCCCAGATTTCGCCATCAGAGCGCTGGAGAAGGGAGCAGAGGATGATGTGTTGGAGTTGGGGGCGGGGGCACCCGAACAGAAAGCTGGGTCCGCTGACCATGCAGGTGCCGTCGGGGTGGATGAGGCGATCGGTGTCGTGGAGATGGAGGCACAGGTAGTATTTAAGCGAGGCGTAGTCCCCATAAAAGAGGCAATGCATGGCAGTTGCCGGGGACATGAACATTGGTCCAACTTGTCGTGATCGGTGACCTTGAAAGGTTGGGGCCGAAAGCGCGTGGTTCTGTTGGGCGCGATTCTGCTGGGCGAGTGCGTTTAGGATCATGGGCGATGCCGATGGCGAGGCCGCAGGAGCCGAGTGCACTACCAATGCTTGAGTAGTGGCCTCGCTGCCTGGCAGGCCGGGCGGAACTGCAGCCGGAGCTGCAGGCAAATTTTCTTGGCGGCATCGCAGCCGCCAGGCTGCGTTGCGTATGTAGTCGAGCGTTTGCTCACGAGTCATAATATTGCGTTTTAGTTTCGGAAAAAATATATCAGCGTGTGCGTCTTAGAAAGACGAAGCGATAGGGATATTCACGGCCGAATCGGGTGCCCAAACGTGGAAGTTATGAGCTCCGCCGTTGAGCCATGGCCACCTCGTGGCTCGTGGCTCGTTCACCCTTGTTCCCCGTTGCCTATGGACGCTGCCATGCATGCTAGCTTATTCTGCATATCTTATTCCATATATTACGGAGATCGAGGCTGAGCTTGACTGTACATAGGTACATGCCATGTATATAACTAACAATACGCCCCGTGGCCTGCCCGCACATGGTCCTCGTATTGGCGGCAGCGCCTGTCACTCGCCCTCACTCGCCGGCACCGTGGCTGATGTGTTATTCCGCCCCACCCGGGGCGACTTTGTCGCGACCCATGCGGTCTAGAACCCTCCCAGGCCTGCATGGTGGGCCGGCAGCGATGTTGCTGCGTGTCGTAGTTTTGTGATCAATGTAGTTAGTTGTACCTTGTGCAGCTGGCGTGATCCTTGGATGTCCGTGTCAGATTCCTATTCATATCTTCAGGTTTCTTCTCCTTTTCGGATTTTTCCTTATGTTGCATGCCCATCTCACCTCCATAATCTATCATTCTCAATGAATGTATATTCTGATCTCAATGAATGTATATAACTAATGTGAATTAATTAATGTGCCATGCATGCTGGCCGGCCGGTATACGATCAATCATGCGTTGATCAATGTAGTGCATAACTAATTATGCGAATGCATGCAGCACAGAATCCGCATGGCACCCATTTGTGCATATAGCTGGGCATTGATCGTGATATACAGAAATTCGCAGTATAAAAAGCGCCAGCTAGAAGACTAGTAAACTGCTGGATGTCAGATCTCTAGCTACCTTGTTGACATCGCTGGGCTCAACCTCTTTTGGCGAGCGCGGGCAGCTGCACTGAACTGGGACGGTGTGATACGGTGCTTGCGCACCTCGAATGGATGCATCCGATTGGCACTAGCAGCCGTTGGGAGCAGCACCATGGGCGCCTGTTCAGTTCCAGGTTGGCTGATCATCGTGACGTTGACATCGGGCTCAAACCGAAAGCGATGCCCTTTCATGAGGACTTTTGATATGTACGCTCCAACGATGGAGCGCAGGTTGGCGATATACTTGTTTGCGAGGGCGTGGACCGCCCGCTGCATCTCCCCATTGTCCACGTAGACGGTGATGGTGACGTACTGGTCCACAGATTCCGCCGTCACATCAAACGTCTCCCGCTCCAGCCCACGGCGCGACAGCAGCACGTCGATGCGACAAGGTGACTGGAGCAGGAATAGCCCTGCGACCAGCTCTTGAAAGCCGTCCAGCTTCCAGGTCATGAACTTCATGACGTAGATTTTCTTCCCCATCAGCACGGCGTGAAAGACAATATCGAGCGCCAGCGGCTGCGGGCACACCCCGAGGCCCTTGCCCACCATGAGGAAGTGGGAGCACCAACCTGTTCCAGAGCACAAGTGCATGGGAGAAACACAGGGAAACAGGGGGCGAGCCGGGGAAACGAGGAAGGGGTGTGCCATATTAGGAGGAAGGGGTGTACCATATAAGGAGGACGGGGTGTACCATATTAGAAACTGGCTCGAACACACTAGCATCTCGCCGTTGTGGGGGAAGCAGGTACTATTCGGAGCGCACATCAGGGGTAGCTGTGCCTGTCTACACTGTGGCAAATGGGCAAGGGACAGTACAGCCCTCACACCCGGGAACCAGCGCGCAACGCAGGCTTGCAAGAAAGAAAAGTAGCCTGTACAGCGAGGTTGTGGTATATGGCCGCACATTTCCCTCAACATGCTTGTCAAACCTCTAGAAGGCCATGTCATCGGGGAGACGATGGAAGGTCAGCCATTCTCCAAACCTGCCCGCCTTGCAGGTTCGCATGATGCCAGCAGCTCGCCGACAAGACAGCAGCATTGGATGTTGTACACGCCAGCAGTGTGGCAGGGCACCGAAACAGCAGTTAGGGCCAGACCGGTCAGGATTAGGGCCAGGACTGACCGTGAGAATAGCATGCGTGTGATGGGCCATCGGGCATGTAAAAGTCTGACAGCGTGTTATGCAACACAATCAGGATGACCACCACATGAAAGCCCTTTCAGCTGCCCGCTGCCACAAGGTTGTACTGGTGGATGCGTTGATGACCAGGCCCCCACGCTCATGGCCCACGGCATTCACAGCGCAAGCCATTCAATAGGAAGCAGAGGACAGGTGGCATTTCTACAGAGTGGATGGCAGACGGTGTGGGGGGGGAGGGCATCCCCGTGGCTACTTACGCATGAACCCGCGATGATATATGAAATGCTGGCCATCGGCGTAGTTGACCATCGGCGTCCCCTTGGGCAGCGCGGCCAGCTGGTGAGGGTCGGTGTCCGGCTGCACTGTGCATATCGAGTTGGTAACGCCCGCGTCATAACTATAGCATCTGGCTCCTGTCGCTAGGTCTTGTGACAGCAGCATGGCCACCATGGAAAATCCGCTGTTTGCACCGGTCACGAGGCAGGTGGCCTGCGACAGCAGCAACAGCTCGGCCAGGGTGTGCATGAACACGGCGCGCTCGCTGGCATAAGGGCTGCCTTGCAAAGCGGTAGGGCTGCCCAGCGTGGCGTTGGGCACCCCTGCGTCCACATGCATGGCCTTGCGCCCCGTGTAGGACACCGCGTCGTCGCGGTGCCCTCCTGCCACCAGGTGCGCGTGCATGCGGTGAATGGCCTCCTCGTTGTCGGATGCGATGAAGATGGGGACGGAGGAGGGGTCCACGGAGCCTGCTCCCGCAGACACAAACGGCGGATGGGATGCGATACCTGCCAGGTGGGCCGCACACAAGGCATAGTCCTTGGCGCCTTCATCCACGGTGCAGAAAAGCGGGGAGCGGCGATTGTCCTTGAACTCCTGGCTGTTCCCTACCCTCATGTGGGTGGCCACCCAGGGACTCCCATCCCCTGGGATGTGCAGTTGCGTGCGCAGCCTTGCCATGTGGCGCCGCAGCTCCTGCGAGGGGCGGAACAGGAAGTGCCATGCCCACGCGAACCGGGGCCCACTGGGCGCGCTCCAAGGAGCCCCCGTTCGCCGTTCCATATTCTTCTTTGCTGACTCAGCATCCAAGATTTCGTCCCAGACACCCGTGTTGAGCAGCACATGAAACGCAGGAACAGATGAATTGGAGGCGTCCGCGATCAGCAAGTCACTTTTGAGTGGGCCAGGGCGCGAATCCACGACGCTGGTTATCACGTACCGTGCCGGATAGACCTTGGGGGGCTGAAGTGCATCCAGTGCGGTCGGCGCGGGCCCGGAGTAGGCATCCACGCAGCCGCCCCACGACTCCCAGTCGATCGCGTGGGGAACCAGGAAGTCGGCCAGGGGGTAGCCAGGGTGCTGGATGAGGAAGACGCGCCGCGTCACCACGGCGAGGTAGAATGTACCTACAATGCCCTTGAAGCGGTCTCCTAGGCCGCCACAGTGGCCAGGGTCGCATGCATACACCAGGAACTTGACCTGCTGGGCAAGTGCATTGCTGCGCGCCGCTTTCTGCAGTTCGCGCCGGTGGAATTCAGCATACTCTTTTAGATAATCAGGCATAGCAGCGTGTAACTGCCCAGGCCGGAAGCCAAGGGCCCGTTGCTTCACCGCCTTGCTGCATGTCGGCCCAGTCGGGTGCGTGGCAGGATGTGACCCCGACGTTAGGGAAGCGGCTGGGGCGGAGCCTCCCGAACGGCCCATGGGCCCCATGATTAATCGGACAAGCATCACAGCTATGACCGTTAAGTATAGTGCAAGTCTCTTCTTCGCAATTCCTGCCATGGTGGCGCGGGCACTCACATGATATAAGTGGGAATGTCGCTACCAATGTCAGTCAGATGGCAGGCACGCATGTCTCGTGGATGCCTTTGTGCATGTTTGTGAATGTTTCGAATTGTTGTTTCGTAACCTAGAGGCCATTTCTACGCCCTGGTTTCATTGCAGCAACGGGGACAAGTCTCCGACCCGAGCTCATCATTGGTAAACCACGCACTCAAGCGCGGTTTTCGCTGCCTCTGGATAATCTCCTTCTAAACCAAAAGAATGCCGAGATCGTGCATGCAGGCTGGCGGCCGAAACCCACCTGGCAACCCAGCTGGTGGAAACCTGCCTTGTGCAAGCCAGTATGGCGGGCTCAATAAGGTTGCTTTCCGTTAATCCTAATATTTGACATATTATTTAGCTTCAAAGAAGGAAAAAATGGCAGCCGTGCCATTGCCGGATTGTCAGGTATTTGAATCAGAACGAATGATGCTACCCGGTCAAGCGCCGACTAGCCCGTCTGCAGTCTTCTTGTCGAGAAAATGTTTCCGCACGTAATAAAATACTACATCTCATCGCTGGGTTCAGTGAATAAATCAAGCAAGCATCACCAGCTGAAGAAATCACCGCCCCCCCAAACAAGGCGTTTACCAAATTGCCTGCATGTACGCCACGTGGCACCAGGCCGTACCAGGCTAGGTGGTGCACACGTGTCAGAGGTTAGCGTGACAAGACAAACAAAGCGTGATAAGACCCAATTGAATCATGCAACAGCCTGATGAGAAATTGTTTAATTTTCTGGAAGCTCATGTTTTCCTGGCGAACCTAAACCCAGATTCATCGACTGTTATTTGTGAACCATTTTTCTGTTGCCTTTGTTGAAACCCAAATCAGATGCGCTTTATATAAGTGTCTTCGATGAGTAGGTGGCGCCGACTGAGCACATTAAGTTTGTTTTGCGGCTCAAGTTGGACGACGCGTTACTTCTCAAGGCTGCAAGAGTGCCTGCAACCAAGACCGAGGATCATCGCGGCTTTGTCAACGTCTTCACGGCGTTATGCCTCCGAGTCGGGGTCGTCGTTCAGTGGTATAATGCGGGGTCTTCTAATGATAGCTGGCGTGGTTACTATTGGCTGCGTTTGTTTCAACTAGAATGCCCTGCAAATGAATAAGTTTACTTCCTACATTATTATCTAATCATCGTTATGTGGATTTTCCTTTTCTTTGTGAACAGGCCGAGTACCCGGGAGTGCCTGGTCTGGTTCTCCAGCTGTGGGAGCCGCGAAGACGCCTCGAAACCGTTCCGGAGCTTTGCTCGCAATACCGGGTGTGATCGCGGCAGGATTGGGGCTGTGGCAGGTGCTCCGATGGCAGGAAAAGGCAAGTCGAACTGACATGGCCATGATTTCACACGTCGTTACATAATCTTGTCGTCCATGGAAATGGAACAGCAACCACGCTTGGCTTCGGTACGTCAAACGATATACACGCGTGCCTCCTCCCGCTGGTCATGCGATGCATGGCCGTGCTGTTGCTGCTTGCACAACGAACCCGCTTTGAAGGGCTGTCGACTTCATGGGCATGCAGTCAGCTTCTTGCAACTAACATGGTGTCATACAGGCCTCCTCAAGCTGAGTCAGTGCAACCCATGCTGCCTGCTGCCTCAAATACCTCGTGCGTCTGGCTTCACCGGGATTTAGACCATGCCACTGATGCCAGCGGCTTCTGAGATACCCGGCACTGCAAACCCCCTTCGCTCGTCAAGGCGTGTGCCGGGTGCATGTGCTAATCACCCGTGCTGTTGTTATATCCCTGCCTGTGTGCATCATGGCAGTGGGTGCAGCAACACTTATCTGGCAGTTCCGACAGGTGGCCAGGTTGTGCTTGGATCTCAGCCCCATGCTGCGCGCCTTTTTGCCGTGTGCCATGTCATGCTTTACCAGCAGGGGTGGAAAGGGCTATGCTGCCTGAGGGATTGCATGAGATGGTGTGTTAGCTTTTGTGTGCTTGTGGGTGGGTGATGCTGTGTTAGCTTTTGTGCGCTTGTGGGTGGGTGATGCTGTGTTAGCTTTTGTGCGCTTGTGGGTGGGTGATGCTGTGTTAGCTTGTGTGCGCTTGTGGATGGTTGGTTGGATAGTTGGTTGGTCGGTCGGTCGGTCGGTCGGTCGGTCGGTCGGTCGGTCGGTCGGTCGGTCGGTCGGTCGGTCGGTCGGTCGGTCGGTCGGTCGGTCGGTCGGTCGGTCGGTCGGTCGGTCGGTCGGTCGGTCGGTCGGTCGGTCGGTCGGTCGGTCGGTCGGTCGGTCGGTCGGTCGGTCGGTCGGTCGGTCGGTCGGTCGGTCGGTCGGTCGGTCGGTCGGTCGGTCGGTCGGTCGGTCGGTCGGTCGCTCGGTCGCTCGGTCGCTCGGTCGCTCGGTCGCTCGGTCGCTCGGTCGCTCGGTCGCTCGGTCGCTCGGTCGCTCGGTCGCTCGGTCGCTCGGTCGCTCGGTCGCTCGGTCGCTCGGTCGCTCGGTCGCTCGGTCGCTCGGTCGCTCGGTCGCTCGGTCGCTCGGTCGCTCGGTCGGTCGGTCGGTCGGTCGGTCGGTCGGTCGGTCGGTCGGTCGGTCGGTCGGTCGGTCGGTCGGTCGGTCGGTCGGTCGGTCGGTCGGTCGGTCGGTCGGTCGGTCGGTCGGTCGTCGGTCGGTCGGTCGGTCGGTCGGTCGGTCGGTCGTCGGTCGGTCGGTCGGTCGGTCGGTCGGTCGGTCGGTCGGTCGGTCGGTCGGTCGTCGGTCGGTCGGTCGGTCGGTCGGTCGGTCGGTCGGTCGGTCGGTCGGTCGGTCGGTCGGTCGGTCGGTCGGTCGGTCGGTCGGTCGGTCGGTCGGTCGGTCGGTCGGTCGGTCGGTCGGTCGGTCGGTCGGTCGGTCGGTCGGTCGGTCGGTCGGTCGGTCGGTCGGTCGGTCGGTCGGTCGGTCGGTCGGTCGGTCGGTCGGTCGGTCGGTCGGGGGTGGTGGGTGGTGGGTGGGTGGGTGGGTGGTGGGTGGTGGGGGGTGGGGGGGGGGGGGGGGGGGCGGGCGGGGCGGCGGGCGGGCGGGCGGCGGGCGGGCGGGCGGGCGGGCGGGCGGGCGGGGCGGGCGGGCGGGCGGGCGGGCGGGCGGGCGGGCGGGCGGGCGGCGGGGGCGGGCGGGCGGGCGGGCGGGCGGGCGGGCGGCGGGCGGGCGGGCGGGCGGGCGGGCGGGCGGGCGGGCGGGCGGGGGCGGGCGGGCGGGCGGGCGGGCGGCGGGCGGGCGGGCGGCGGCGGGCGGGCGGGCGGGCGGGCGGGCGGGCGGGCGGGCGGGCGGGCGGGCGGGCGGGCGGGCGGCGGGCGGGCGGGCGGGCGGGCGGCGGGCGGGCGGGCGGGCGGGCGGGCGGGCGGGCGGCGGGCGGGCGGGCGGGCGGGCGGGCGGGCGGGCGGCGGGCGGGCGGGCGGGCGGCGGGCGGGCGGGCGGGCGGGCGGGCGGGCGGGCGGGGGCGGCGGGCGGGCGGCGGCGGGCGGGCGGGCGGGCGGGCGGGCGGGCGGGCGGGGGCGGCGGGCGGGCGGGCGGGCGGGCGGGCGGGCGGGCGGGCGGGCGGGCGGGCGGGCGGGCGGGCGGGCGGGCGGGCGGCGGGCGGGCGGGCGGGCGGGCGGGCGGGCGGGCGGGCGGGCGGGCGGGCGGGCGGCGGCGGGCGGGCGGGCGGGCGGGCGGCGGGCGGGCGGGCGGGCGGGCGGGCGGGCGGGCGGGCGGGCGGGCGGGCGGGCGGGCGGGCGGGCGGGCGGGCGGGCGGGCGGCGGGCGGGCGGGCGGGCGGGCGGGCGGGCGGGCGGGCGGGCGGGCGGGTGGGTGGGTGGGTGGGTGGGTGGGTGGGTGGGTGGGTGGGTGGGTGGGTGGGTGGGTGGGTGGGTGATGCTGTGTTAGCTTTTGTGCGCATGTGCTTGGGTGATCCTGTGTGTTTGAAGCCAGCAGGTATGCATTAAGAAAGCAGTGGCAGTGAAAAACTTGTGCATGATAGTCGAGGGGCGAGGGCGCCCTCCCTCGTTGTGTATAGGGGTTGAAGGTTCCTTTAGTGGCACGTGTGTGACGCAGTCACGTGCTTATTAAGTGATGCACTAAGCAGGAGCGAGAGGGTGTTTTGTACATATGTGTCGGGCAGGCATGTGGGTCTTGGGTGACACCACATTCTGCACGATGTGGTGTGCATAGTTTGGTGTGCGATAGGTTAATGTACAATACAGTGTGCTGTCGGCTGATGTGTTATAGGTCGATGTGCAAAAGGTTGATGTGTCATAGGGTGATGTGCTATAGGTTGACGTGCCATACAGTTTATATAAATTGTTTGATAGGCTGAAGCTGGTCATTCTGGGCCAGAGGTTGGTACATGTGGCTTTCAATGCCAACCTTTCCCTGTGGTGGGCGTTTTGTCTCTGGGTATGCTGCATTACCGAATACTTGCAAGCATGACCCAAGCGTGCCCCACGCTAAGAGCGAAGATGTCGGATGGAGGCCCCTCGGTTGACACGTGCCATGGGCATGCACCTCATCCATCCTGTCATGCCTTTCCTTGTCGTGATGCTCGCGGGTGTGGGTGAAGTTGCACTACCAACCATGCGTTTGCGCTGCGCTCGAGCCATCCATCCCTGCAGCACCTGGTGGCTTCCTATGTTGGCACAGCGCGTATGCAAGTGGTCACAGCCAGTGCCAACTTGCATGCAGACGCCGGTAGCACATCCATATCAAAGGTGGTTGTTAGTGCGTCTGCTTGTATTGACACCGGTTGTCAAAGTGTCTGCATGTGCCCATGCTTACCAAAGTGGATATTCATCCGTTTGAAAAAAGTAGTATCATGGTTTGGCATGAGCCGTGGCAAGGCACTGCATCCGCATGGGCGGAGCATCCTCCCCGCCACACACACAAGGTGCGACAAGGAGCAAGCAAAGCGCGTCATCTGGCACATGCGTGGAAGCTATCGCCAGCATGGCACACGCGTGCAAACAAGCAGCTTGTATTTGTCGACGTGTTTCCAGAGAGTGGCGCATTGTTTGGCAAGTCAGGGAATGACTGCATTTTTGAGCTGGTGTGGTGTGGTGTGGTGGGCAGTCACGTGCCTGTGGGCCGCCTAGTTGTCAACGTGTGTGGGCATTTGCTCAACTGTGCGTCACATGGAATGCCTGCTGCTGATTTCTGCATGTCTGTTCATTCGGTCCTCCAGCCCTGTGGAAAGTGCGAACAGGATTGAGACAATGCAGGCTGGTCAGCCAAATGGCCGCTGCATCAAGGATTGCGTGCCTTTCTAGGAAAATCGGCCTTTGGCACCGTTGCTATGCCACAACTGCGTCCCTTTCTGTCTTCTTTTAATTACAACTGTATAATAAGCTGTACGGAAGCTTGTAGTAACATGTGAGGCAATGCATGTGGTTTGGTGGGGGAACGCGCCATGGGGGAACAGGTGGAAGAGATCCAGCAGCGCAAGGAAAGGATTGGTGCCGGGTTCCAGAAGCTATCCGACGTCCTCGCCAGGCGGTCCAGGTACGTGCGCTTGTGTGCTTGGGTGCTCGGGTGCATGGGTGCTTGGGTGCATGCGCTTGTGAGGTATCGTGTGCTGCCTCCTCCGCTATAACATGCCAATGCTATGGTGGCTCTACGCACCAAAGGGTGTGTGGGTGTGTGTTTGGCACCCCGCTCCAATAGTTTTGAGATTCTATTTGGCTTGTTTTGCCATGCATGCTCTCACACGTGCCCTTGCAGCACCTGCCATGATTACATGACGTTTCTGTGGTCTTCCTATGCAGCAGCGACAGCGCGGGAAGTACGCCGGCTGCCGCATTGGAGTACTACCCCGTCATCTGTCAGGGCCATCTGCAACCCTCCAAGTCGATCCTGGTGGGACCCAGGACACGCACGTGCGTCACCCTTCGCATGCCATCGCGGTTGCGCTTGCGTTTCCTGCGTTGTTGAACTGGCTGGCTTCGGAGTTTTGCTTGATGTCCATGTGCAAAGTCTGATGGGTCTTGTTTGACAACATCCGGGGCCAGCCATAGCAACAACGTGCTGCTTACATGTTGGGGTTTGCGCGTACTTGGGGCCTCCTTGTGCGTTGTGCCTCTGCGTCCACAGCATCCAGTATCGACATTCCATTGAGACAGTATCGACATTCCATTGAGACAGTATCGACATTCCATTGAGACAGTATCGACATTCCATTGAGACAGTATCGACATTCAACTCAGACGATCTACGGTGCTTGCAGACACAGCCAGGCTGCCCTGCTCTCATGTCTCCTGGATGCTCCAGTTTGGGTGCTAGAGGCTGTATCCCTTTTTCTATACCTCACCGCCAAATAAAGAGTGGAACGTTGGTCAGGTGTGGGTGGCCCCAACCACATATGCCAGCCGCCACACGGCTCCTCGAGGATAGCCAGGTGGCACACATGCCCAGGTGGCACACATGCCCAGGTGGCACTTGCCAACGTCCACAGCACATGGGCTTGCGGATGATCATGGCATTACGGATCACACGGGTAGGGCCCGTTGTTTCCCAGTGGTATAGTGGTATATTGCACTTCAGGACGGCGATGCATGTGGGGCAAGGCATGCGGTCATTGAGTTATGCTGGCGTTATGGAGTAATTGATCAGTGGCTTTAAATTGTCTGCTCGACAGGTCATGTGACAGTTTTCCGTAGAGCGTCATGGCGTGCCACGTACGCCACGTACGCCTGATCCTCACCTCGCCATGGCTGCTTCAGTTCATTCACCACATTCTTCCTTTTTTAAATTCTTTTTTTGTACATCTCGCGTTTGCTTCCCTCACGCACAGCACGCGGAATGTGGCGACCAATGGCTACATTCTGCTGACGCCCCTGCTGCCTGAGAAGGGCAGGTGAGCCCATGCGCCTGCGCCTGCTCGCTGTCTGTTGCATTATTCTATCACATGGCATGTGCATTTGCATGGGGTCCTATGTGTGGGTATGGGGGGGGGGAAGACTGCGGAGGAAGCTTGTTGGGGTGGGCGCAGGCGGGCAGGCAGGCGGGCAGGCATTCCTGTGCATCGGCACGCACATGTAAGCGTGCAAGTATGATTTCATTACTTGCAGCTGCCTTGGAGCGCTGACAGCTTTCTCATGGCTTACATGGTAGCGCGGCCTCAGCTAGAGCGTCACATTGGAATCTGGTGGTTTGTGAAGGATGAGTGTTGACCACTTGTGAAGTACTCATGGGTTTTTGCTGTTCCCTTCTGGCTAATGATGTTGAGCCACGGTGCTGTGATGGCAGCCCCAGTTCGTGTGAGGGTATGTTCTAGGTCATGGCAAATTTCTCTTTTGGTGAAGTACACCATTACATGGTTGAGATGATCCTAGGTGACAGCGGTGTTAGATGGTTGGGGCACATGTGCGCGGTTGCATTCGACCGCGACGCGCAGGAGTACAAAACCACGAAAGGCTTCCCATGGTTAACAATTTTCAGCTAGCAGTAGCACGCGCTAGGCGCCGTTGGCTGTGATTACCTCTGGCGTTGCACACACCTATGCGAACGATGAAGCCCATGCTAGCGCACAGGAGAAGGTGCGTGTTCCCAGGTGCTGCCCATGACTTGCTGTTTGTTACTTGTCTACTTGCCACCTGCTACCTACTGCCAGGTAAGGGGCCCAGGCTACTGCAAGCTACTTGCTGGATGGGCCATTGCCATTGCTAAAATTTTCGCCTGTGGAAATGTTGGCCTGCTGAAATCTTTGTGAGCGTTTTGGAAAGCCGGTGGTGTGTTGCTGATTTGGGCAGATTCGCGTGCTGGGGGGACTTGGCCCACTTCGTTCACCTGACTAGGTAGCTAACGCGGATGTCATGCGAGTCATCCCCCCCCCCTTATCCCCCCTTCCCTTCCCCCCCCCCGCTCCCACCCCCGCCCGCTGGTTCCTGCGGTGCTCCGCTCCCACACACATGCCTGCCCACCATGCCCCCCTTTGTTTTCGTCCTTGGATGATTTGGTGCCATCAACCCATGATGGGGAGCGCAGCTCCGAACCCCCTGTCTTGGTCAACCTGGGCTGGGTTCCTGCCGATTGGGACATCAACGCCTCGTCGCTTCCCCGAGCCCCAGTCCCGCGTGCGGATGCGCCCACATCTCGCGCCAAAGGAAATGTAACTGCGGTCATCGGGTGGCGGCAAGCGCGTGCGCTGGATTGGGATGACCGTGGCTTGCATGTTCGCTTAACTGTGGGACTCCAGGGTACCGAGAGTCTTATTAAAACAATGAGTGGAGCACATACAAATGGCAGGCCACATCCCGGCCGCAGATGCTCATGGGGACACTCATTGCTTGTGAAAAGGCTAGCCTTACTCCCTTACATAAAAAAACGCTGGGAGTGTGGGTGGGAAAAGAGAAGAGGCCGACCTTCGCCTGGTGGGGTTGCATTTGTCTTTTTTTTTTTTTTTCCCCTGTGGCACATGGCCTGATGGCGTTTCTTCGCCACACAACAAGCTGACATCATCCTAAATTAAGTAACACCGGCATGCGTCACACGCCGGCCTGAACAGTGCTGAAAGCGCCACTACAAACAAGGTGGCCACGCACCCCCAGGCTAGTGCGTTAACCGTACAGGTAGTTGTACAAGGTTCCCAAGACTGACAAACATAAAACTCGCCCATCGACCCCTTGGGCCGGTCCGAATCCACTATACAATAATTAATCACGACTCACTAAAGAACCCAAATCAGCCAAAGATTCGTTAAGCAACCAGCCGACCCTACAGGTCCCCAGCTAACCTCAGCTGGTGCAACCAAATACGAATCTTTGCAAGTAAGTCGCATAAAACCTACAATTAATTTTCTCGGACCACTAATTAATAGCCACCAACCCTTACCCTTATAAACAACCGGGTCATCCAAGGAAAATTCAGGCGAACATGAAACCCTTTGTACAGATCGCATTAGTCAGCCCATGTCGCAGACAGCCTTCCACATGCAGGCCACGGCATAGCGGCCCTATCTTTCCCGCATGCGTTAATTAAACTATATTCAGAGAAAACCGATTTTTTTTTCCCTCCCGTGGCACATGGCCTGACGGCGTTTCTTCGCCACACGATTCTTGTGCCTGAACAAATGACTCAAATTGCCGTACCATTTGTCGGCGTCTTACGTAAGATTGCCGGGGCGCTTAGGTCACATATTGCGTGGGAGGAAAATGTCAGATCCAGGTAATCACTACGTCATTAGCAAAGAAACCCAGACAGTGGCAGGATTGTATCACAATATAGCTCTGTCACATCTGGCCAGAAAAAACTGGCCAAATCTTTGCCACTGCAGATCCGCTTCAGGCCGCACCGGCCTCAAAAGGTCTGTCACGTCAGCCCTATAACCTAGCTATAATGGCTACCCCTCCATCTGACTAAATAGAAACTATGTTCAGAGAACCACATTTTGTCGGCTCTTGACAAAGGCAGGTTGGGGCGTTTTTTAGGGGTTGGTGTACCTCCAATCAGCATGCCAGGGGGGGGCATCTTGCAGCGAATGATCTCCTGAGCCTTCCAGCACAGGTCACCGTGGTGTGCAGATGGATTATGGAAACGATCTTAAGGAGCTTACGGGTGGCCTTCCATCAAGCCAGTTGAAGTTACATAATAATGTGTTTCTCTTCGGTGGCATTGGCGACCGCGTACTACACTCACCGCCTCACGAGTGAACCCTGGTTTCTTTTGTCTGCGTGGCTTGGCTGTGGGTGGGGCTTGGCTGTGGCGTTTGGGGGGCAGTTGGGTGCATATAGGCTTATTGAACCACCTGTTTCTTTCTCCTGTTCATGCTTCATGTTCCTGGCATCCCTGGCAGACGACACCAGCCCCTCCCAGCACGGTCACCATCCAAGGGGTCGTGCGCGCAGGGGAGAAGGTAGGCACCTGTACATGTTTAGTGGCCCGTTCAACGTCTCGCTATTGCGCTATTAAATGTGTGCCATCCTGTGGTTTGGCATGACTGTTACAGTCACCCCATCGCCTGTTTGTAAGCGCCAGAGTAACCCATCCACTATTTCCCCATAAACCTTATCTTCTGGCAGCCGCACGGGGTGAGGTGCGGGCATCCGCACGAACACAACGCTTTACTGCCATAACTGCTTGGGCCATTTGGCCATTTGGCCATGCACAGGCTTGCTGCCGGACAATCAAGCATGTAAGCAAATCCATTCTATCCAGCGAGACCAGCAGGAGGAGGCAAGGCGGGGGGAAGCAGTGAGGGGAGAAGGGGATGGGGCAGTGGACAGGACACAAATGCAACAGGATGGAAACACATCGCTTGGCGTTGCTGCTGAGTTGTCCTATCCTCATGCGAAGTGGACACGGACGTGGAGAGATTTTTGCCTTGGCGCACGGGCAAATCCAGCCAGGCATTTGGTCAGGCAGGTTGCGATGTGCTGAGAGGGAGCACGTTTCTGGTAGGCCGGTGACTCCCCCACGCCATCATGCACGACGCCCACAACCTCCCAAAAACAGCCGCAGGCTGCTTCGCCCTATCTCGTGGATACGCGTCGGCGACCTAGCGCGCGAAGCAGGGGCTGAGCGGGCACCCTGCCTGGGTGGTGACTG
Organism: Mesostigma viride; assembly: GCA_009746045.1. Classification (NCBI taxonomy): domain Eukaryota; kingdom Viridiplantae; phylum Streptophyta; class Mesostigmatophyceae; order Mesostigmatales; family Mesostigmataceae; genus Mesostigma; species Mesostigma viride. The sequence continues at coordinate 2,600,719 of RPFO01000065.1, forward strand.
ACTGTGTGATGGAAGCGTGGCATGGCCCCTTTGGTCTCTTTTGAGCGGTTTGTTGAAGACATCGGTCTGCCCAGCATTGGCTTCTCAGCACTTTCCAGCTTCTAAGGACGATGAATAGCGAACCTCTCTGGCCGCCTTACTCATCACCGTGGGCTGCTGTGTATGTCGCATGGAGCTGTCACCCTTTGAGGGGGGTGTCTTGCTCACATTGCATTGCCTTGCTCACATTCCATTCGCCAGGAAGGCTGCGTGCTGACTCGTTTGGATATGGTCATGGCTGGGCCGGCGCGCGCTTGTTCACCTGCGTGCTTGTTTTGCCGTCCGTTTGTGTGTTTGTACAACTTTCTGTCTCACAGCCCAGCTTGTTCGTGCCCCCCAATGACCCTGCCAAGGGCACCTGGTAGGTACCCTCCCGGTCGTGGCAGGCGTCACACCTTGTAGACGACAGTGGAGACGATGGTGCATGGGAATGGGCACGCTCAGTGCTACCAGGGGAGAAACATCGCCCTTGTCGCCTCTCTGCGCTGCTTTTCTCCCAGTGCCTGTGGGGAATGTGCTCGGCTCCTTTGTGGCAGCCATGCTGTATGGAATTAAAATGAAAACCAAGTGTCTCAGGCGGGTTCATGTTTGCAATTGCATGGAGGTATAGCAAGGGTATAACCATATGCTAGCCCTTGAGATATCGTTACGGTTGTCATGGTTGTGATATGATTATCGTAGTAGTTATTATTGTCAAAATGCTGTTCTGAAGCCGAAGTATGCGCTGGTGTCCAGCACATGCGGCTGGGCCTGCCTCCCACAATGGCTGTGGGATGCCCTAACAATACTAATAGTCTCCCCACTTCCAATTCTTAAAATGCAAGCTTGAAATACTGCGTTAGTTCTGTCTCTTTTTTTTCTGCCCTTACTATGGGAGGTGTAAATTGTTTTCTTCCTCCTTAAGAAGACGGGAGCTCTTCTACTGTCATAACTTGCGTAGAAAAAGTTCCCCGTTTTTTCTCTAGAGAAAAGACGGGGATCTTCTCCCTCGCTCCTCTTTCAGGGTAAGGTTGAAGCGGCGGCTGTGCCATGCAGTAGCGTTACTTGTCGCGGTAGGTACTTTTACAGATGGAAAGCCATTCTCACTCTCGTACGGCTTTAATGGGCAAGATGCCCCACTTCTTGAACTACTAATTAATTTTGTCGCACTTTGAGAATTAATGTGCTTCAAGGTGTGGTTGGGACATCCCACTTGTGGCGGGGTCTTCACTGTGCAGCCTCGTACTCACACTGCCAGCAGCATGCTGTGCCAACTTTGGTTCGCTGCACCTGCTGCAGTCTGTGGGTGACCTTGAAATAGCGTGTTATACCTGAGAGCTGGAGCACGGTTAGCCCATGGTGCCAGCTTGTCGCAGGTTATCCTTTTACTGGTTGTCGCGAAAACCATAACTGAATGCAGGCACAATTGCTATGTACTTCCTGCCTAGCTCCTGGCCTCAACCGCACCAAGGTTGTGCCTGCCCATTTGTGTGGCATCATTGCTGCAGGGTGCATGGCATGGTGCCCTGCAGTAAAGATATTCCAAACCGGTGGAATCTATTCCCTTGGGGCGGCGCCACACGTTAATGCCTGCCTACTGGGTTATTAGATCACCTCGCAGCCTGCCCCTCTTGGCAGATCATCATCCACAGGGCCGCAAACCATGTTTTGTTTCAAGCACTACTTTGCGCGCAGAGCTGTTAGCCGTCACTATGCATGGGTCTATCACCCCAGGGCTCGCACCGTTTGCTTCTCATGACACGACCGCTCTTTTTTGTGCACAGAGAGAGAGAGAGGGGGGGGGGGGGGGGGGAGAGAGAGAGAGCACAGAGCGAGCGAGAGAGAGAGAGAGAGAGAGAGAGAGAGAGAGAGAGAGAGAGAGAGAGAGAGAGAGAGAGAGAGAGAGAGAGAGAGAGAGAGAGAGAGAGAGAGAAAGAGAAAGAGAGAGAGTGTGTGTGTGTGTTAGGATAGATGGGTGCTAGCACAACAGCAGAGGGAGTCAGGGTTGGCGTGCAGTTGGGGGGGAGGCCAAGTAAAAGAAAATGGGGGCAAATGGGGTGAAAATGGGGTTTTCAGTGTGTGGCTGTGTAATACATGGATCCTATTGCGGGCTGTTTTGTGGATGCATGGACACACACTATGGATGGGTGCATGCATGGACACACACTATGGATGGGTGCATGCATGGACTCATACTTTTTGGGGGCGGATGCGTGCACCACTACCAGGTTCTGGATGGAGGTCCCTGCCCTTTGTAAAGCCGCCGGGCTACCTGAGGGGAGTCTACTTGTAGAGGCTGTGGCGACGGGTGAGAGAACCCACTTATGCTTCCGCCTCTTGCATCTCGCCTTGATGCGCACGCTGGCCATGCCTGCATGCGCACGCTGGGCCATGCCTTCATGCGCATGGTGGGTCATAATGACTTTGCTAAACCCTATAAACTTTAAACCCAAAGTTTATACTCAAACCCTTAACTCTACACGGCCATGCCCCCCTGGGCCCAGATGCCACCAAGTACCTGGGGGATGATCGCAAGCTACGCTCTGGCTCGGTGCGCACTCGCCCCGCGTACTGCGTTCGAATCCATGGCCGCCTGTTGCCTATTGATCATGATGTACGCTGATGATGACAGATAGTGATCATGACAGACATTATTTAGGACAGAGGGCCATGCACTGGCATGAAGGACACAAGTCGGGATGGCCTTTCGTATGGAGGGGTACACAAGCAAATTGACGATTGGCTCGCGTCCGTGTTACAGGGAAGTATAGGCATTTATTGGGTAGTGTTTTTATGGATGATGGGTAGTGCTAGCGCATGCCACTCTCGGACATGACTGTGTATGCCTGATTTCTTAAAGATGACCGGCTTTGATTATTATACGAAGTACATCGGTAATCATGCATCATTGTGTGGATCACCATTCTGGGAATACGGTGCTTATCGGCAAGGTAGCGACACGGGGTACGTTTGAAGTCCATAGCCTGAGTTTGCATGGAAACGGCACTTCAACACAGGCGTGAAGATGTCTGACGGTACCTGCTTACAACAATTGCCCGATGCCCCTCCCCCCACAGATGGCGATGCGGTTGACACGCTGCCGCTGCGGAAACCGCTGGACGACTTTCTTCGCTTCAGCGTAATGCCGGACGACCATGTCCAGTACGCCGCCACCTGGTGGGTGCATGCTAGTGGGTAGACCAGGTGCAGTGCGCTGCCTCCTGGTGGGCAGGTGGTGGACCATGTACACTACGCCGTAGAGCCAATTGTTCTATGCGCCCAAGCATACCTGTAGTAATAAACTGTTGTTTGGTATGGAAGTGATCGGCACCAAGCTGTTCCACACGCTAAATTACGGCACACCTTCCAGTGCGTGCTCATTGAGCAAGAAATGCATCGGGCGGGGTATTTGGTTGCCTCTGGATTGGGTGGGCTACCACAGTCGAATGCCTCATACCCTATCTAGCCCGCTTCGTCCATGTCACAATAACGCTTATAGATGCAGGCCTGCTCCGAATGTCATGAATGTACGTTTTCATGACATAGTAGTAACTAAATACTACTATATTTTTACACCCCTGCAAGTGCCCTTGATCTTGAACACCCCTACAAGTGCTATATTGGCTGGCAGACTTGATGGCAGATTGCCCAAGTGCATGGACCTCAATGGTGTTTTGTCTGTCGTAAGTTACTTTGGCAACATTTTAAAAGTTTTGCGTTTTGCTCACGTGGCATTTGCGTGGCTTTCTGTTTGTGAATCATTATTCCCAGGTTCACTTTATCCGCTGCTGTGTGGATTATCGCTTGGAGAGCATCTGCCGCTAGAGCAAGCGAAGCCGTAAAGGCCGGCCACAAGGTTCTTCCATAGCACCATCCGGCCTCGCGGAAACTGGCCTGTTTGGTGGTAGGTAGATGGTGCGGCCAGCAAGTGGTTTGAGTGGGCTCATTCCCGCACTGGAGAGAGGTGCTCTTACAGAGATGCTGTTATAGCTTTGATATGTTACTATCACCAATTATGCGATGTCTTGGAACTAGTTTCAAAGTAGAGGACAGGGCCCCGTTTATACATGTCTGGGCTACCCAGGGATGGCACGTATTCCCGGGATGGTGATATGATGTCTGACAGCGTCTGGCATGCACGAAAAATCTGGGCAAGAATTAAGCCAAGTAAGTGGCGGATCGGCGCCACTACTCAAGTGTGGGGCCTGGGGGCTGCATGCATGCCAGCACAGTGAACAAAACGGTATACTCGCAAGCACGGCCACCCATACACTAAACCAGCTAGCTCATGGATGCACACCTATGCTTCGAGCTTTGCACCTCCAGAGCGGCTCCTCTCCTGGCCAGATTATACGGCCTATGGCAAAGACATGCATGTATGGAGGTGGGTTGGGAGATCAGTAAGGCAGCCCGGCTGCTCACCAAGAGTCAAGACATTGCCGGCCAAGTTTACGAATTGAAACAGAGCTAGGGATTCAAGGCTTTAGCACAGATCGTCTGCTACAGCGCCTTGCATGCCTGCGGTACGCCCAGGCTAGGTGCGTCCGCAGCTAGCGCGGGCCACCAGCACGTGCACAGGTAAGCGAACCTCTGTGATCCTCGATCATTTCCTCCGAAGGGGCCACGTCCCGTGCAAGTAATGTCCGGCCCGCTAGGTGTTGTCCTTGATATCTGTACAATATTGCCCTGTATGATTGAATTGACATGTGACTAATCTATGATATCTGTGATCGATATCCGTTGAGCGTGCATATGCAATACCCTGGCACATTTGGCACAAATCCATGGATGCCGGGCACTACACAACGAAAGCGAATACATCATATTCGCGGGGCTATATATTTCATTGAGAATGATAGATTACGGAGGTGAGATAGGCATGCAACCTAAGGAAAAACCCGATAACTGGGATAATAACCCTGAAGAAATTAATAGTAATCTGACACGGACATCCAAGGATCACGCCAGCTGCACAAGGTATGTACAACTAACTATACATCACAAAACTACACGCAGCAACAGCGCTGCCGGCCCACCATGCAGGCCTGGAAGGGATCTAGACCGCATGGGTCGCGACAAAGTCGGCCCGGGTGCGGCGGAATAACACATCAGCCACGGTGCGAGTGAGGGCGAGTGACAGGCGCTGCCGCCAATACGAGGACCACGTGCGGGCCGACCACGGGGCGGTCTGACCCTCGAGGTCGAGGCGGTCTTCACGGCGCTGGCAGCACTTGTGGAAAAACTCCGCTGTCTTGGGGCCAATGGCCCCGAACTCGTCAAGGACAAAGGGGATGACCCGGTGGGACCCCACATTGCCGTAGGAGGCAAACTTGTCGCGCTCAGCCACAGCGGCAGCAGCGCCGGCATCCACAGCCGCCCGGAGGATGTGGCGACCGGAAAGCGGCCGAGCCACGGAGACATCGATGAGCAGGTGGCAACCCTGCCCGTCGTAGTCAAGCACGGTAATGTTGGGGCGGTGGTTGGATGAGTAGAGGGCGGCCCCATCCGCGTCCTCGCACTCGATGGTGGAGTGGGGAAAGACCGACCGAACCATGGCACACACCACCCGGAGGAGAGCGGTATGGAGATAGAGGAACCAGTTCTGGTTCTGCTGGCCACCCATGCACGCGATGTAGTGCGTCCCAGTAGTATCCAGAGCAAGCCCGCAGCTGCATGCCGCAGGACGCACCCGCCGTGATGAGAGGTTGCGGGGCAAAGAGCTGGTGGCGGAGAGCGATGGCGTAAAGGGCCGGAACCAGCGTGAACAAAGGGCTCATGGGGAGGGCACGCAGGAATGCGGACCCCACGCTCCCCTCAAGGGAAACGGAGTGAAGCCAAGCCTTCCCCTGATCGTTCAAGCTCGCATGCAGACCCATCCAGTCGGCACAGTGTAGTATACCCGCGTAGGTCTTTTGTTGTTTTTCATGAACGCAGGCAGGGAAGACACTAGGACTGACGACAGTGGACACGCCGGGCGTGCCCCGGGGCAGGCGACGGTGGACGGCCTGAGCGGGGCGGACGAGGTCGCAAGCCTGCCTTATATAAGGTAAGTAATACACTCAGCCACAAGCCACGAGCCACGAGCCACGAGCCACGAGGTAGCCATGGCTGACGGCGGCGCTCATAACTTTCACGTTTGAGCACCGAATTTAGTCGTGAATATCACAATCGCTTCGTCTTTCTAAGACGCACATGCTGATATAATTTTCCGACGCTATTACGCAATATACGATGAGCAAACGCCCATCGACGCAACGCAGCCTGACGGCTGCGCTCGGCAATGAAAATACGTCTGCAGCTCCGGCTGCAGCTTCGCCATCAGGGCCGGAAGGCAGTGGTGACACTAGTCGCGCACTGGTGGCCGCCCAGCACCCTCCCGGGCTTCCTGCCTCGCCATCGGCCTCGCCAGACCCTAAACGCAGCCGCTCATCCTTTCCACGCGAACCGCGTTTCAAGTACCACTCCTTCCATGCCGACGATCACGACTGGTTCAACAACATTTCTCCGGTCGCTGAGCACTATGCACTGCATTTTCTTCGGGGACTACGCCTCGCTTCTTGAGCTGTGCCTCTACTTTCACAGCATCCGTCGCCTACTGGAATTTGACGGCCGTAATCTTACACAGAGCCGCGAACTCATGCTGACGGGCTTGTACCCCCGGCCCGAGCTTCAGCACATGATTCTTTGTTCCCTGCTGACGAAGTCTGACGGCGAGATCTTGGCCCCCACCATCTCCGCAGCCACATACCGCTCCATCCTCACGGAAGCCTTTCAGCAGCACGTGACCCCCCTTGCCGCAGATGTGGCGGCAATGGGCGGCACGCTGGCTGCTGAGCTCCCTCACATTTCCACCACCGTCACCTCCACCTCCACCCTCCTCACCTCCACCTCCACTGCCACCTCCACCTCCACCGCCGACATCAAAGCCCAGCTCCTCGACATCGACCAGCGTCTTAAGAACAATGCCATCGCTATCGAGGTCCTGCAGAACACCGCAGGCCTCACCGCCCAGGCAGTGAAGGACATTGCCGCCAAGCCAGCCCCGGCTGGCCTGACCGGCGATGCTCCTCCCATCACCACCTGGGCGGACATGCTTAAGCAACACACCACCTCCACCACCTCCGCCGTCGCAGCCCAGCTTCAACGGCAGACGCTTGACCTCCGCGAGGAGGCCGAGCTCGCCAAGCGCAGCCTCAACGTCATTGTCAAGAATCTCAAGATGGAGGAAGGTGAGAATTCCGAGAAGCTTGCGCGTGCTTTTGAGAGAGAAATCCTTGATCGCATGGGCCTTACTGGTGAGATCGAGCTGGCCGCCCACCGCCTTCCCCGCGCGCGGGGTAAGGCAGGGCCGCCCCCGCTCCTTCTCACCTTTAAGACCCCGGCGGACAAGAGTTTCTTTTCTCAGACGCCGCAAGCGGCTCGAGAAGACTCTCTTCACCCTTGACGACGACTTGACCCTGGCGCAGCAACAACGGCGACGGGAGCTATGGCCGACCTACCTCCAGCTCCGGCAGACCAAGGCGGGGCAGCCGGTGTACTGGAAGGGGGCGGCCATCTACGTCGGCCACAAGCCCTGGCAGGCGACCCCCGCGGCCCCAGCGACTCCAGACGCCCCAGCTTAGGGGAATACAGCAGTAGTAGTGTAGAATAGATAGACCGTGGCCATGTACATGTACGCCTCCTAGAGGCCCTATCCCAGCAAAGCCACGCGCTTTATTTAATCATGTACATGTGTGCCTATGATGTGCCACACTCCAGACGATGCCTAGTTTTATTTAGTAATGCTGTGCCCATGCAGAGAGCTGCTCTCTGCTGAGATGCCACGCTCTAGTTTTTGTATAGCCATGATGATCTTCCCCCTCACAGGCATGCTCCCCCCTTACCCGGGCATAGCGTGATAGACCATGAGGGTGCGGGTGCCCTGGTGCACCTAGAGCAGGGGTAGCTTACATTCCCACCCTTGCATGAAGTAGCCTAGAATGTATTAAAAGCCATATGCCCCTTCTCAGGGCTATGTGCTACATCTACTCCCAACGGAGTGATGTTGATAATTAATTAATTAATTAATACACTCAGCTTTATAGGAATTATCAAGGAGACAACCAGCGCAGGCCAGAAAGCAGGAGAATCCGGACCAGGAATTATGTTTACATTCGAGCTAGAATGTAAAGCATGTATGTAAGATTGAGCTGGTACAGTAGATGTTTTCATAAGATTATTTACATTGAATGGTGATTAGTTTGGACCTCAAGAATTCTTGATTTGTGCGTGTCATCCATCCTGTGAATTGCGCATGGCCACGGGGGCCGGCATGCTAATCAATTATGTAGAAGATCAACATATTGCATGGGCCGGGTGCTGCATGTGACACGTACGTGCAAGCACACAAGTCCACAGGATCGAATAGTGAGAGCTGCATGTTTCCTTTACTCCTGTTTCCTTTACTCCACTGAAGCAAGACTTACACGGAGCTTGTGCCCCTCTCAATGAAATTAAATTAAACGTGATACGTGACACCACATGGTTGCATGTTGGCAAGGGGCGCCTTGACACGCTCGCTCTGGACCCACTAGAGTTTCGGTGGGTCCTCACAACGGGCGGCAGCCCAATGACGAAGTGCCTCTTAACGAGTACACGGCAGATTGGGGATACCGGCTTCTTCTACATAAACATCACAGGATGCACCCGGGTCGCCTAGGCTAGCTCCGATGGCACCCCGAGTGGCCGGGCTACACCTGGATCAAGAACATTACCTTGGCCGTGGATCACCCATTGGGACTCGACAAACGGGCCACTGACGTCCAACCCCTAGCTGCTAATGCACCGAGCTATCGAGGTCAACATGGTGTCCAGAGGCCCGGGTCTCCAATGTGGAAACCCTGGAGGGTCGTCCACTTGTAAGCTCCAACCTCAGTTCACGGCGCTGCGGCACCGCGGCGCAGGCATCTGAGACGTGCACGCTGCACTTGTCTCTCGCCTAAACCACTGGAGGGCAAGTGCGGCGTGCTCATGAAGAAGCTTAATTGTTCAAAGCCATCACCGCCCACACCAAGGCCCTGGCCACACAGGTCCCAAAGATAGCTCGGAGCAGACGGCCACCATCGCGTCGGCCAGCCACCCCGGCCGGATGCTGGCGACCTTCCGCCGCTCTCCTAAGCCGACCTGCTGCGGTCAGCGACCGCCTCAGCCACTGACGCCATCGCCATGAGACCGTCCAGGAGCTGGAGGACCACCGCCAGGCCGAACAACGGGAGGCCACCGACCGCGCTCGCCGCGAGTGCCGAGTGGTGCTGCAGGCGTCGTTTTCCCCAGCAACCAGGTGAGACGTCAACCACCCTTGCTGACGAGCTCAAGAACCAGCTAGCTCCTTACCCTCATGGGCCTGGTAGGTGAGGTAGAACTGCGCGGGTGCCTGTGACCGCCTTCCCACTCACGGGACAAGGCGGGTCCCCCACCAGTCCTGCTCACCTTCCCCTTCCCTGAGGACAAGCGGCGGTCCCTCTCTCGTGGCAAGAGGTTGCACGACAGCTCACCTGCCAGGTCACGCTGGACGACGACCTGACGGCCGCTTAGCAGCAGCAGCGACGCGACCTGTGGCCCGAATACCTCCGCCACGTACAAGGGAGGACCCCCAGAAGCCAAAGGTGTACTGGATCGAGGGGCGGGGACCTGATGATCAACCACAAGATGTGGACGCCCCCTGCGGGCTAGAGTAGCCCTTAGAGCTTGAATCATTGGTCAGTCACTGCCGCCCTGGCAGCCATATGCCTAGAATGTTTGCCCAGCCGTGCCACCATACCTATAGTCACGTGCACCGCTAACGCACGGCACACAATGGTCAGCCATAGCCTTAATTAATTAATTATTTAAACGATCGTGCTCCCATTGGGGAGTCCTGACCGGAGTGCTTTCAATCCCAGCTGTATGCACATGCACAACAGGAAGAAAGGGCGCAGGCGGACCCCCTTTCTCCTTCATGCCAGAGGCATGCCACAGCTGCAATCGGACACGATAGACGATCCGGCCGGGCAAGTTCTGTGGGTGCAATATAAGACCTGGATGCACATGAGCATATCATATTACACGGAGCGTGGGCGAGTAATCTGATCATGGCTAGGACGGAGCATGGCTGTACAAGGGCTAAGCTAAGGCTATGGCTGGTTGTGTACCGGGTGCGTTAGCGGTGCACGTGACTATAGGTATGGTGGCGCGACTAGGCAAACATTCTACAGGCAAGGCTGCCATGGCGGCAGTGACCACCAATGACTACATGCTATAGGGCTATTCTAGCCCGCAGGGGGCGTCCACGTACATCTTGTGGTTGATCATCAGGCCCCGCCCGCGCCCCTCTAGTACACCTTGGGCTTCTGGGGGTCCTGCTTGTGGCGGCCGCAGGTATTCAGGCCCCACAGGTCGCGTCGCTGCTGCTGCTGAGCGGGGGTCAGGTCGTCGTCCAGCATCCAGGTGAGGTCGTGCAACCACTTGCGACGAGAAAGTGAACCGCCGCTTGTCCTCAGGGGAGGGGAAGGTGAGCAGGACTGGTGGGGGAGCCGCCTTGTCCCGTGAGTGGGAAGGCGGTCACAGGCACCCGCGCAGTTCTACCTCACCTACCAGGCGGCCCATGAGGGTGAGAAGCTGGTCCTTGATTGAGCTTGTCGGCAAGGGTGGTTGACGTCTCACCTGGCTTCCATGGGGGAAACGACGCAGCACCACTCAGCACTCGCGGCGATTGAGGGCGGTCAGTGCATGGCCTCCCGTTGTTCGGCCTGGCGGTGGTCCTCCAGCTCCTGGAGTTTTGTGGCGATGGCGTCAGTGGCAGTTGAGGCGGACGCTGACCGCAGCAGGTCCGCATACATAGGAGAGCGGCGGAAGGTCGCCAGCATCCGGCCAGGGTACGTGCAGCTGTCCGATGCGATGGTGGCCGTCTGCTCCGCGCTATCTTTGGGACCTGTGTGGCCAGGGCTTCGGCCCGGCACAGTGTGGGCGGTGATGGCTTCAAGCTCAGTCTTCATGAGCACGCCGCACTTGCCCTCCACTTGCTTGGTTTAGGCGAGAGACAAGTTCAGCGTGCGTCCCAGATGCCTGCGCCGCGGTGTGCAGCGCCGTGAACTGAGCTAGGTTGGAGCTTGTGTGCGACCGTTGGTTTCCGTATTGGAGACCGTTGGCCTCCACCGCCGTGTTGAGCGCTGTGGCCATCAATGTCATCTTCTCGGCGGCCACGTCACGTGCTCCTCCAGCACTGCTCGATCGGATGTCATCCTTGCGAGTGAGGATCGAGGGAGCCAGTGTGGCTGCCGGCTGCGCAGGCCGGGGTGCCGGGTTGCGCGGATCGAGCCTAGCGAGGAGGTCGCGTTCAGTTAGCTTGAAGAAACTGAAAAGGATGGCGAGGCGATGGCTGAAATCTGGCAGCTGGGCCAGGAAGTCCTCCACGTTGTCGGCGGGGATGGGCCCCTTGGGCCCACGAAGCTCGTGTTCCAGTGGCAGCGTAGTACTGGCATATCTCGGCGCAGTGTGCGTCGGTCAAACACTCATATCTCATATATTAAAAATATAATTACTTACAGCAGAGTGAAATCACTCAAACCAAAGCAAACGCCCTGCTATAAACCTATATACAGAGCCATGTCAAAGCTCTATACTACGATAAGACCAATGGAAACGCCTAACGGGAGGAACCTAATAGCCCTGCTGCACCGCAAAATCAGCCCGCGTACGGCGGAGCATGATGTCAGCCATGGCCCGAGTCAGCGCCACCGACAAGCGCTGACGCCAATATGACGTCCAGGTCCGCGCCGACCATGGGGCCCGCTGGCCCTCCAGGTCCAGCCGGTCCTCCCGGAGCCGGCAACACTCCTTGAAGAAGGCGGAGGTCAGGGGCCCCATGGCCCCAAACTCCTCCAGGACAAAGGGCACCACACGATGGTGCCCGACGTCGCCGTAGGCCAGGAGCTTGGCCCGCTCCGCCCGGTCCGCCGTGTAACCTGCCGTGAGGGAGGCCCCAGCCACGTGGCTAAGAGCCAAGGGCCGCGCCACCGAAACGTCAATAAGCAGATGCCGGCCACCCCCCTCAAAGTCCAGCCCCCTCAAAGTCCAGCACCACGATGTCAGGCCGGTGGTTGGGGGAATAGAAGGCAGCGCCATCCGCATCCTCGGACCGGATGTTCGCGTGGGGGAGAACCGACCGAACCATGGCGAGCACCACCGTCAGGAGGACAGTGTGCAAATACAAATACCAATTCTGATTCTGTTGGCCCCCCATGCAGGCAAGGTAGTGAGTCCCCGTGGGATCCAGCGGCTGCCCACAGCTACCACAAGGCCGCCCGGCCGGAACAAGAGGCTGCGGGGCAAATAGCTGGTGCCGGAGCGCCACCGAGTAGTGGCTGGGAGCCAAGGCGAATGGGGGGCCATGGGAAGAGCACGAAGGTACGCCGAGCCCACACTCCGCAAGGAAAGCGAGAACAGCCACGCACGTCCCTGGGCGTTGAGGTCCGCGAAAAGAGCAATCCAATCAGCCGTGTGCAGAATACCCGCGTAGGTTTTCTGGTGTTTATCGATGACGCGGGCAGGGAATGCGGCGGGAGATTGAACGGAGGCGACCGAGGGAGTGCCGCGAGGGAGGTGGCGCTGTACCGCCTGAGCGGCACGGACGGGAGAACAGGCCTGCTGGATCTCAGCATAGGCCTCCTGGATGGCGGTGACGAAGGGCAAAGGGCTGCTGGGGTCCAGGAGGTCAGGCGCTGCCGTTGCCAAAAGGGGCAGGAGCCGGCAGCTTTCCGCCCACGACTGAGCGACGGAGCCCAAAAATGCTGCTGGGGCCAGCCGGGCGGCACGATCGAGTCAGACCGCAGCCACCCATCCGTGCAGGCAGGGAGGCAATGCGAATAGCATGTGGCGGGAGGTCGGGGCCCGGGACCAGCTGCGCCAAGGCCGACTGGATGCGTTCGTCGTGGCCCTCGGCGGCCAGCCGGACCTGAGCCGGAAGAGCGCCCCGGAGCCAGTGAACGACGCGAGGGTGAGCGCAAAACCACAGAAGCAGACCCTTGGTCTGCGAATCATGAAGGCGCGCAATCAAGGGCAGTACCTCAGTGCGTGCCTCGAGGGCGGCCCGCAGAGCATCGATGACAAACGCGGAGTCGCCAACCGGAACGCCGAGGACATCCAACCCATGGAGGCGCTCGTCCCGGCCCAAGAGCTGGGGCGGAAAGCCGGAGCAATCACCTTGGGGCGAGTACACCGCGCATGCACTTGGCCAGGGTCAACTGGAGGTTGATGTCGGCCACCGCGGTCTGCAGTGCCAGCAGAGCCGCGGTGGTGTCCGGCACAGGGCCCAGAAGGTAGATATCATCCAAGTAGGCCTGAATAGCGACCGCCGGGTGGGCAGCATGGACCGCTTGGTGGAGGCAACCCTGGAGGGGGGCGGCAAAGTACAGGGGTCCCAGGGGGTCCCCTTGCTGGGTGCCCGACCGCGACAGCAGGCCGCCGCGAGTGCCGTCCTCCATGATGTGAACCATATATACACAATATACACATATATTAATAATATAATTACTTACAGCAGAGTGAAATCACTCAAACCAAAGCAAACGCCCAGCTATAAACCTCTATACAGAGCCATGTAAAATCTCTATACTACGATAAGACCAATGGAAACTCCTAACGGGAGGAACCTAATACACATATATGATAGTATCAAAGAGACAACCAGCCACATATATGATAGTATAGTCATATATCTCGGTCAAACACTTGCAGCCAGCCGCTGAACGTAAAGCATGCCGTAGTCTAGTAGGTACTGACAGTCGCCATTTGTTTTTGTCGTAGCAAGGTTTCTTGGGCTCTGGCGAGGCGCTTGGCGATGGGTTTGCTGGCGGTGGGTTTGCGGGCCCACGGTTGACTGGGCAAGGCCGGACTCGCGATGGCGAGTGGGTTGGGCTGGGAGCCGGAAAGCTCCTTTTCCAACAAACCTCGTTTTGCTTTTGGAGTCGTCATATAGCTGCATGCTCGTCACGTGCGTAACTATAGTTTCGATACTGCGTGTCAGCCGTAACCGATTATACTACCGAGTGCGTCTTTAAAAGGCGCATTGAATGCACTGAGTGGTCTGACCGATTTTGGGGCTCAGACGCAAAAGATCTGAACTCCGTCTGTCAGACAGCCTTAGCCTTAGCTTAGCCCTTGTTGTACACTCCATGCTACGTCCTGGCTATGATCAGATTACTCAGCCCACGCTCCTAGTTGTTATGATATGCTCACATATGGGTCTTATTGTGGCACCCACAGAACTTGCCGGATCGTCTAGTCGTGTCCGATTGCTGATGTGGCATGCCTCTGGCGTTAAGGAGAAAGGGGGTCTCTGGCCTTTCTTCCTGTTACGTGCACATACAGGGATGAAAAGCACTTCGATCGGTGCTCCGTGACTCCCCAACGGGAGCATGAGTTTAATTAATCGAGGTCAACTCCTACCAACTACTACCGTCGGTACTCCCACGCGTCAGCGTGCCTATGCCACCTATTTCCCAGATGAACACAATTGAACACAGATTCCTGGAATGCCAACTCGCAGGGGTTTGGCACTTGAAACTCAGGGTCTATTATATGGGCAAAGTGGATGGCTATTACATCACCACCCACCCGGCGTCACATTATCTACGGTCGTTTTCGGCATCAGTGGGACACGGGACGAGAGCCTCACAGCCAATCAGATGGCATCATGGGTATGGCTTTGTACTATACGATGCTCCACACCATTTAGCAAGTACGCTTGACGAGACCGTCTTCACACTACGCGCGGAGTACACCAGAGGTGGCGTGTCACGTCCGTGATCATTTACGTCCCTGTGCACTCGAGAAACGGCACGTTCACCGAATCATTTACGTCCGTTTCAGTTCCGTTGGTTTGCTTCCACGGTAGCCGTTTGGCTTGGATTTGTTCAAGTCCAGATGGGTACCGGCCGGTGTGAAGCGCCGCCGCCGGATGCTAGTACCCAACTCTTTGACGCTTGTGGCTGAATATTTACTTTTGTAGTATGTTCAGTCTACCGTTGGTAGATATCGGACGGCACAGTCATGATATGTCATGATGACTGAGCGTCGCGCGTATAATCATTATGGCATTGCTGCCGACGGTGCAGACTCAGTGATTTGATTGATGCGCACACGCGTCGCTCATATCCTGAGCGCGCCAAAGCCTGAAATGTGTTATGACAAGCAGGCAGGATTGGCAGCACATACGATTTGCTGTATATTGCTGGGAAATGCGCACATAGTTTGGCGCGCACGTATAGCCAGGTTTGACAGCTAGTGCCTATGGCGCGGGATTTGCTTGCGTCAGCAGCACTTTGGGAAATAGCTAAAGGGAACGAGCCTCGACCATGGAGGTCGTTGTTTGCTCGTTTCTTCCCCTCACAACTGGTTTGTTGAATCTTCATGGGGATGAAATAGTTCGAGCAGCCCGGAGCAGCCCCCGTGAGTGGTTGGATGCAGTCCATTGCCACAAGAACGGATTGACGGAAGTCGGAAATGACAATCCTGATGTGTGTAACATTGGGAACGATCAACATGCAGGCAAGGGGACAGCCCCGTATAATGCCCTATAGGCCTGTCATCGGTGGCTCAGGCGAGCCAGTAGCTCGAACAGCGGGATGGAATTCCTGAGTACAGCTGCTCGTATAATTGCAACATTACAGCTCTACAGTCTTTGTAATTTGTCATTGATCTTATTGGAATGGAAAGGTCTTTTGCTTGCTTTGATGATAAAGCATTATCTCTATATGCGTCAGCCTACCAGCTAGTATGCGTCAGCCTATATCCTATGGTATTGCACTGGTCGGTTGTATTGCACCCACAGTGTTGCGCCCCGGCATGCACCATGCTGTGGAGAGAGCGCCCTGTGGCCTGCCCACTCAGTGCGGCAGTGAGAAAAGCTAGGGCGCCCTCCCTCCTTTTCGCTGTGTATATAGGGTTGAAGGTTCCTTTACTCTGTATTGGCACCCACGTGACGCAGTCACGTGCTTATTAATTAGTTAATTAATTAACTATATCAATATGAAATCGGCTGGCGGGATGGTCTGTCATGAAGGTGGCGGTGCCGTAATTAAGATCGACTGCACTGACCTATCATTTTTCACCTTTTTAATGTAGTGGATCACACTCATAAGTGCTCTATTGCTGTGGATATGTCTTCCAAGTGATAGTCTAGGACACTAATGGCACGCAAACGCGACAGGCATGTGGTCCGTCGATTTATATCCTCCTGCGGTCGGTACTGGCTCCTGGCGACGGAACAACACTAAGTATGGGACCCAGGCCCTAACGATGATGTCCCAAGTCCACTGGAAGTCTTTCATGCACTCATGGGGATGAATAAGGTCTTTACACTCATGCCGGACGACGATATATAAGTACAATGGCTACCATGGTCGCAGGGCACACTGCGGGCACCCCAATTTAGGCTCAACTAGGCTTTTGATTATTTGTGGCATACCTTGGTTAACTTAGCCCCGGAAATATACATCACCGAAATAAACAACACCGTCCATTTCCCCGGGACGGGACGACGATGTGGACATCCGCCGGCGATGTGGACATCTGCATCGGCCTGGCCTGGGCCAGAGTTCGTTCGCTCAACCCCCACTGGCGCTCGAAGGACCTGGGCGAGCCACGCAAGCGCGTGCTCCTAAAGGTCCTGGTCCTCACACTGCTCACCTATATGGCGCCGAGGCATGGACGCTCACGGACACGCTGGCCACACGGCTGGACGGCACGGTTACCAGGATATGCTCCGACAGGTCCTGAACGTAGAGTTTTCCACTCATAGGCCTTTGGAGTCTTTGTATCAGGGTATGCCTCGCATTTCGGACGAGATTAGGCAGCGTAGGATAGCATTCGTAGGACATCTTGCTCGCACCAGTCAGGTAGACACCGACCTCGATCTGCATGGCCGGCCCCCAGCGGCTTGGCCAACCAGGGCGGCATATCCTGACCTGGCCTGGCCCCAAGGACATTCCTAGAAAGATGGGTAAACCTGCCATGACCTATACATACCGGCCAGCAGTTGCTGGCCGACCTAGTGGTCCTGCATATGGGCAGCCCAGTTTGAACACCGCATTTCCTCCCTCTCTCTTGCTTGGACTGCTATGCAGAACAAGAAGAGGTGGAAGACGATTGTCCAGGCTCGAACACGCCAGCCCCTGTGGGCAAGCCCCCCCCCCCCAGGAGGAAGGGGCGCTTTGCTGAGTAGATTATAGTTAGGATTTTCTATAGATTAGCTTAGAGCTAGCTTACTTCGGTTCCGCGGAGCCCTTAGCCCACCTCCATCCATCCATCCAGCAAGGGAATACGTGAGCACTACATGATCTCCCAACGGAGTCATGTTATAATTTAATTTAATTTTAATTTCCCCGGGAAAAAAAAAATTAAGAGCACGTAGACTGCGTCACGTGGGTACCAATGAAGTACCTTCAATTAACCCCTATACACATGACGAGGAGGGAGGGCAGGCCCCAGCTTCTCTCAGTGTGGACCTCAAGTGGGCAGGCCGGTGTGGCCACATCGAGGACTCTCTCTGCATAATGGCGCAGGCCAAATGTAGGCAATACAACCGGAAGTAGCAAAAGCATAGCGGATGCAGTAAGGCTGCCCCATCGATCGTCCAGAGGCCGCCAAAAATAGGCTTGGAACTCATTGCTCAAGAGTTGCCGGTGCCCCTCTAAGAGCTTGTTATAGGCATGTAAAAACCTGCCACAAAGCGAACAGACCCACACTGTGCATACCATTCATAACGTAATGTAACGCTTTGCGAGGTTGACAGCGTGGGGCCCCGTCAGTTTGCACTAACGCAATCATGCAGTGAATACTCGATAAGTCGCGACGTCTGCTCACGTGCAGATGCTCACGTGCAGGATGTCCTCCATGCCCCAGTGGAAGTCCTAGCTGTTTGTAGCAAGGACTACCGCAGAGCAGCGGTGCCAGGCAGAGCCTGCTAGATCCCCTGGGGTGCTGCACATTCTATGTAGATGGAGGGCAGATCACACCAGCCGAGCCACACAGAATGTAGCCACTTGCTGCATGGTCTTAAAGATGCACCCTGCTGACATAAATACATGTCCAGGCTCATTCACTAGATCTGGCAAAGAAAAGTTAGGGACATCTAGACGGTGCGCCTTTATCATCGTGGCGTTAGGGCCACCTTACGAGCACAGCCTTGCCAGCGCATGGCGGGGGTTTTAGGCGCCAGCTGCTGGATGCAGCGCTGTTAAAAATAGTGCTGTTGAGCTGCCATGCACAGGACATGAACATGTGGCATCATAATCGCCTGGCAGTGAAAATTTGCCAGGTGGCTGCATGCATGAAGCGTCCAGCACACATGGTAACCACGGCACATCCATGCCGTTACCTGCCAGCAGTTAGAAGCTGGTGGGGTCGTATGCTCGCGTTGGGGCGGGCTAGGACCCCCCCCCCCGGCTTGCTCATGTGCCCCTGGGGTCCCGACATCATGCGCACAGGCAACATTCCCACCCGTTGCCGTACCAGTTTTGATGGCGGTGACGGACGAGGCTGGCCAATCATGGTGATGTTCAACCCTTCCAAGAACCGGAACTTGAGTTCCTTGTCCAGGGTGGCTTCCAGGTACTTGGCAAGCAATGCGCGGATGGTTCGTCGCTGTGCCTCGGCAGCGCGCATGACGTCCTGCTGGCTGCGGCCGTCATCAACGTAAAACGTGAGAGTCACAAAGTAGTCGAGCCACGTCCCGTTCCTCTTCCAGTTGCCCACAAACGGGAACTGCACGCCACGGCGCGAGAAGAGCACGTCCACCTGGCAGCGGTCCGAGAAGCCTAACAGGGACGCCAGGTGCTTCTGCAAGGCGGAGGCATCCCAATGTGATGACGTGAGTTCCCGGAAATTTGTCCCCTGCACCACCAGGTGCGCCTCCACATCCACTGCCAGCGGCTTGGGGCAGAGCGCCCCCCCATGCTTCAGGATGGCGGAGCAGACACCTGAACACTCAGCGCGCGCACACATGCGCACACAACCACAAATGGTCCATGCGAGGCCCGAGCACGGCAGCCGGGGTGGCGGAGAAACACCCAGTGTACGCGCAGCGTGTCAGGGGCAGGTCAGGAGCAGCACATAAACCACCGTCAGGAGCAGCACATAAACCACCACCAGATGCGCAAAGCGTGCAGCAAGAGCCACGCTCGCCCGGTTGATGACCCAAACTATCCGCCGGCAAAACACCGCACGTGTCAGAGGAAGGACTTTGAGCGAAAATCTAAAGGACACTTTCATGATGACCGGAAGCTGGCGGCGAAGTCACCAGCCTGTGATCCGTGAGCTTGGCATTCCTCACAAACATCCCCGGTGGCAGTAGCACAAAGCACCCAGGGGCTTGGCCACTGCCCACCCACCTACCCAGGGGCTTCCTTCCGCCCACGCTAGCAGTGGCACAACGTGCACATGGTGGTTTATACCACGGTGCGCACAGGGACCCCAGTGGTGGCGAGGTGCAGGGCCATGTGCATGTGACGTACTGCCATGTGGCCCTCCACGCAATGACCAAGAGACCACCCCTGTCGCGGTCGCTCATATGTCCATACAGCACTGTGAAGGGGGCGTGGGGGACGGAATGCCTCTGGAGGACATCATGATACCGTGAACGGAGTAGACTCTGTGTGGGTGCCCACAGGATGGGCCATGGCTCACTACAGGCGGATATAATACGTGGGCGCGTGTGCAGGCAAGCAGGTCTGCATGCAGGTAGGCGAGGCCGGGCAGGGAGGCGGGCAGGCGGGCTACAACAGATGAGACTTTGACAGGTGGGCCATGGGCATGTAGGCAGGTGGCAATGTGTAGGGTTGGACATTTTGGGTCGGGTTGAACTGGCCCCAGCGTTCGCTCCATGGTGGGGTGCTAGTGGTTATCACAGGAGCAGCCACCCAAGGTGCTTGGGTTCCCGCTCGTGGCGGCCTGGCAGCCCATGATTACTTGCTGTCTACGTGGGCGTGTAGGCAGATCGCGATGGACCCACAGACAACATGCGGTGACGCTGGCCTGCCCCAAAACCTTTGCAGATGTGCACTACAAGAGGCTCCCAACTTGGTAGCCCATCCTCCCCCGTGTGTTACCGCTGCCTCCTTCAGCACTCTCTGAACCAGTCTGCATTTCCCTGGACAACCGCAGCTGTTGATTACGTGTGACGTTTACTTAGTTATCCTTGCCTGCTAGTTGGCCTACAACACACTCCCTATTCCCTGTCTGCACCTATGTCCGTGCCTGTTTCCGCACCAGCTGCGTCCGTGCCCTGCCGGTCCCAGCTCTGGTGCCTCTCCCGGCACCCATCCATCATCCCCCGGCACCCATTTATCGGTCAAAATACGTCCTTGCGCGCCTGCGTCTGTGTGCCTCTCTGTGCCTCTCTTGCCTTGACCGCTTCCTTCATCTCAACCGTCTGCCCATTTGTCTGTCTGCCTGTGCACCCACCTGCCTCCGTGGTTGGCTAATGGCTATTCGCTGTTTGTCTTGCCCCCCCCTCTCTGACAGAACACACAGCCCCGCCCCTCATCCCCTCTCCACGAGCCACCCCCTGCCCCACAGGACCACCCATCGGCCCGGTCTATCCTCTCGCATGTGGCCCTAATGGGTCATACCACACCGCCAAGCTGGCGAATCAGGAAGGGAAAAGATCACGCTGCATTTCCAGCAGTGAGGTGGCACTATCGCCTGGTGATGACCACTCAAGGGACACCAGAGATTATACGGACAGTCGGTGACGTACAAGTGCACACGACGGCTAGGCGCGGTGCCCCGGAAAGCAAAGCGGTGCCAGCCAGCTGGCCTCACGCACGAGAAAGTGTCGAATGCTTGGCATTTTCGCATGCAACAATCTCCCCCGCCCCTTCTACAGCACACAGCTTGTGCGTGGCAGGACGTGGTTGCGATGCGCGTTGCCATTGCGAGATTTTGAACTACATATCGTGCCTCACAACAGGATGGAACTCGCCCCACCCGCTCACTCACATGCGTTCCCACAAACAGTAAGGTGGTGGGTGGATTTAGCAATGAGAAGTAGACCACATAAAATCACATGCTCGAACCAAACACAGAACGTTCATGTGTGTGCGTGGGGGGGGGAGGGAGCAGAGGCAGGACTCACGAAATTCACGGTGGAAGACCAACTGCTTGTCCCTGGCCACGGGCGCACCAGTGCCAGCACGCGTCACGTTGCTCGCCGGAGAACGCCTCGGGTCTGTCTCCTCAAACAGGGTGCACACGCCGATGCCATGGGCCGCGTTGAAAGTGAAGCACCTGTCACCTGTCACCCTGTCCCGTGACAGCAGCATGGCCACCACAGAGAAGCCGCTCCTGGACCCCACAGCGAGGCAGGTGGCCTGCGACAGCAGCAACAGCTCCGCCAGGGTATGCATGAACGCGGCGCGCTCGCTAGCATAAGGGCTGCCTTGCAAAGCGGTAGGGCTGCCCAGCGTGGCGTTGGGCACCCTTGCGTCCACGTGCACGGCCTTGCGCCCCGTGTAGGACACCGCGTCGTCGCGGTGCCCTCCTGCCACCAGGTGCGCATGCATGCGGTGAATGGCCTCCTCGTTGTCGGATGCGATGAAGATGGGGACGGAGGAGGGGTCCACGGAGCCTGCTCCTGCAGACACAAACGGCGGGCGTGATGCTACACCCGCCAGGTGGGCCGCACACAAGGCATAGTCCTTGGCGCCTTCATCCGCGGTGCAGAAAAGCGAGGACCGGAGGTTGTCCTTGAACTCCTGGCTGTTCCCTACCCTCATGTGGGCGGCCACCCAGGGACTCCCATCCCCTGGGATGTGCAGTTGCGTGCGCAGCCGTGCGATGTGACGCTGCAGTTCCTGCGAGGGGCGGAACAGGAAGTGCCACGCCCACGCGAACCGGGGCCCACTGGGCGCACTCCAAGGAGCCCCCGTCCGCCGCTCCATGTTCTTCTTTGCTGACTCAGCATCCAAGATGTCGTCCCAGGCGGGCGCATTCAGCAGCACATGAAACGCGGGGATGGATGCATTGGAGGCGTCCGCGACCAGCAGGTTCCCATCCAGACGCGTCGCCATCCTTCCGAGTGGCCTGGCCTTTCGGGCCAACAGATAGCGATGGGAAGTGCCGGGTTGAGGGGGAAGCAGGCCATCGATCACGGTATGCAGGCCCCTGCTCACAAAGGGGGCCACGCAGCCGCCCCACGACCCCCAGTCGATCGCGTGGGGAACCAGGAAGTCGGCCAGGGGGTAGCCGGGGTGCTGGATGAGGAAGACGCGCCGCGTCACCACGGCGAGGTAGAATGCACCTACAATGCCTTTGAAGCGGTCCCCTAGGCCTCCACAGTGGCCAGGGTCGCATGCATACACCAGGAACTTGACCTGCTGGGCAAGTGCATTGTCGCGCGCCGCTTTCTGCAGTTCGCGCCGGTGGAATTCGGCGTACTCTTTCAGCAATAGTGGGATCGTGCCAGCTGCCCGCGCTGGCTTAAATGCCAATGCACGCGTTATTGCCTCGTGGTTGCAAGGGTGCGATCTTGTCACCGGGACAGCTGCATATCCCGACACAGACTTGCCAGCAGTTGCTGTAGGGTTCCGCAGATCAGCAGTGTTCCAAAAGTGCATGAGCGCCCCCCCTATGACGCGAATTGCCACAATGGCTGCCACACAGGCGTACATCGACTTCCGTCGATCTTTCATCTGTTGCAGTAATGGTGCAGGCACCGTGTTTGGGGCCTAGCAGCCGCCGCATGCAGCTGGCACTTCCACTACCGATGATACCAAACGTTCGGAGCTGCAAACCAAGAACGTTGGCTAGACTTGATTGCACAACATAACGGTATCACTGAAAGCATGCCGGGACCGATCCGTGGCAGCATCGCCAATGCTTACTGAAATTGCCATGCCATGCCCCCGTGTGCTAATGGGAAAAAGGTTTATTTCCCCCAGCAACGGTTACGAGTAGGACTTCCGGATCGCGCCGCTGTCTGGTTCCTAACCGCCTGCCAAAGCATGCGTGATCCATCAGGCAGCGGTTGAGGGGGTACTCCCGTTAGCTGCTGCACATATAGCGAACTGCGTTGAAAATGCCATGTCATTTTGTGCCGTTCAGTAAGCTGCCGGTAACCAGAAGATGTCTTCGACGATGGCGGTATGAACGAGTTGGCAAATTAAAGGCTGGTGATAATGAACCCGGCGCCCGGCCGCTGGGTGGTCACAGAACACGGATTTTCGTGCAAGGGTGATAAAGTACTAGTGTTGAAGGCCATAATTGACTCAACAATGCTAAGATCAAAGTACGGGAAGACTGGCAAGTGAAGACCTGCGTGTTCTGAATTAAGGGTTAAGAATTGTGAGTCTGGGTAATAATAATTGCGGTTATGATGTCCTGGATGAGTGAGAGGGCGATTCCTTGCTGAGAAACGCAGGCGTTGCGCACAAAATTATGGGAAAAGTAAGAATCGTTTCGGGTAAAATACTGTAGAATAATAATCAAATCGCGTACGCAACTGACGCAATACCGCAACTACGAATGATCCATGCGGTAGCCTGTATATACCGCCGTGGGCAATGGCCCATGGCCCATTGGTAGGCGCCCAACCTCCCCCAACTGAAAACCGGAGCTGACTTGCGACTTCTGTACGTTCTAAGCTAGCTAGAGCATTTGTAGCTACACGCCTGCTACACGTGTACTTCAGCGCGGAGCCCTCGCCGTGTGCACGTGAGTGCTGCCGCGTCACGTGGCATGCATGTATAAAAAAGTTTTACGGGTTCCTTTTTTGTTGTATACTACATACTGTTCATTATATCTTCAGTGAGGAGGATTTCTTCCCAACTGCGATGGCGGGCATGCGAGTCGCCATCCCACCGTTTAGCACTTTATAGGTCCACATTCTAGGGCGTAAGTCCCCAGGTCACCATTTGTTTCTCCCTAAGAATCAAACTGCTTTCGTTTTTCCAGCTTACTTTCATATCTGAGGGGAACCAATGTTTTTGGGTTGCAATGAGAGGCAGGTTCAAGCCAGCGGGATTTTGGCCGCTAGCATGATCCGCGACCGGCAACTTGCCCAGGTGTGGCAGCGTTTGGGAATGTTGTCAGGTTTTGTTTTGTTTTTCAATAGGCAGCGAGTAAGCTCGGGAGCGTCATAACGATCAGGGTTCGAGATCCGCTCCCGTGAAGACAGCGGTGCCAGGGCGTATACACGGCCACGGGGCTGCAAAACACACGCTTCGCCCATGGGCATCCACGTGACATGCGTGCCTGCCTTCTGAGAGAAATCGGTGGTCGCGACGTTCCCACTCATATCCTGTGAGTGCGTGCGGGACTGCAGGTCCCCATGGCAGGAATAGCGAAGAAGAGACTTGCGCTATACTTTACGGTCATAGCTGTGATGCTTGTCCGATTAATCATGGGGCCCATGGGCAGTTGGGGAGGCTCCGCCCCAGCCGCTTCCCAAACATGGGGGTCACATCCTGCCACGCACCCGACTGGGCCGACATGCAGCGACGCGGATAAGCAACGGGCCCTCGACTTTCGGCCTGGGCAGGTACACGCTGCTATGCCTGATTATTTAAAAGAGTATGCCGAATTTCACCGGCGCGAACTGCAGAAAGCGGCGCGCAGCAATGCACTTGCCCAGCAGGTCAAGTTCCTGGTGTATGTATGCGACCCTGGCCACTGTGGAGGCCTAGGGGACCGCTTCAAAGGCATTGTAGGTGCATTCTACCTCGCCGTGGTGACGCGGCGCGTCTTCCTCATCCAGCACCCCGGCTACCCCCTAGCCGACTTCCTGGTTCCCCACGCGATCGACTGGGGGTCGTGGGGCGGCTGCGTGGCCCCCTTTGTGAGCAGGGACCTGCCTACCGTGCTTGACGCACTTGTGCCCCCCAAAGTGCGATCGCCCAGGTACGAAATGCCCAGGTATTCCGAGGTACTCCCTGGTCAGTTCAACAGTGACCTGCTGGTCGCGGACGCCTCCAATGCATCTGTTCCCGCTTTTCATGCGCTGCTGAACACGGCCATCTGGGACGACATCTTGGATGCTGAGTCAGCAAAGAAGAACATGGAGCGGCGGACGGGGGCTCCTTGGAGTGCGCCCAGTGGGCCCCGGTTCGCGTGGGCGTGGCACTTCCTGTTCCGCCCCTCGCAGGAGCTGCGGCACCACATGGCAAGGCTACGCACGCAACTGCATATCCCAGGGGATGGGAGTCCCTGGGTGGCCACCCACATGAGGGTAGGGAACAGCCAGGAGTTCAAGGACAACCGCCGCTCCCCGCTTTTCTGCACCGTGGATGAAGGCGGCAAGGACTATGCCTTGTGTGCGGCCCACCTGGCGGGTGTAGCATCACGCCCGCCGTTTGTGTCTGCGGGAGCAGGCTCCGTGAACCCCTCCTCTGTCCCCATCTTCATCGCATCCGACAACGAGGAGGCCATTCACCGCATGCACGCGCACCTGGTGGCAGGAGGGCACCGCGACGACGCGGTGTCCTACACGGGGCGCAAGGCCATGCACGTGGACGCAGGGGTGCCCAACGCCACGCTGGGCAGCCCTACCGCTTTGCAAGGCAGCCCTTATGCTAGCGAGCGCGCCGTGTTCATGCACACCCTGGCGGAGCTGTTGCTGCTGTCGCAGGCCACCTGCCTCGTGACCGGTGCGCTCAGCGGGTTTTCCGTGGTGGCCATGCTGCTGTCGCAGGACCTAGTGACAGGAGCCAGATGCTATAGTTTTGATGCAGGCGCCACCAACTCGATATGCACGGTCATGCCGGACACCGACCCTCGCCAGCTGGCCGCGGTGCCCAAGGGGACGCCGATGGTCAACTATGGTGGCCTAAACGCTGTTCGGCACACTTTCATGCGTAAGTAGCCACGGGGATGCCCTCCCCCCCTACACTGTCTGCCATCCCCTTTGTAGAAATGCCACCTGTCCTCTACTTCCTATGGCTTGTGCCCCGCATACCGTGGGGCATGAACTTGGGGGCCTGGCCATCAACACGTCTGCCAGTACAAATTTGTCGCAGCGGGCAACATCAAGGGTTTTCATGTGGTCGTCATGCTAATTGTGTTGCATTATGCGCTGTCATAACCGGGGGGCTGTTGGCCCAGCCTGTGTGTGTGTGTGTGTGTGTGTGTGTGTGTGTGTGTGTGTGTGTGTGTGTGTGTGTGTGTGTGTGTGTTAGTCCCCACCATGCCTGGCGTAGCTGCTGTTGGAGATAGGACATACATCAGCCCCCCACGCCGTCATGTCCAGTGTGCAGGATTTTTCATGCTGGGGGCAGGGTGGCATGTAGACTACCCCTATCCCCAGTAGCTCCTTAATGACGCGACCCTACCTCCAGCCCTTATGCAGAATTCTGTGGGGTTGTGCGCCTATATACTGCAGCCTATTTGTATGGGCTACCGTGGAGAACCCCTGCGATTGATGTCATGCGTGCTGCTCGGCCATCCGGTTGAGCATGCCCATTCTTATTTGCCACCAAGAGCAGCTGGCCCGCTCGCCCTGGATAGTGATTCTGAGCTTCGAATACATCCACCAAATTTCAACCTACTATGTTTCTTCACGATTGCCATATGCCATAACGTCAGGCTCGAGCTACCATGGTCCGGATTCTCCCGATTTCTGGCCTGCGCTGGTTGTCTCCTTGATATGCCGGTGTGTCACGGCCTGCCAGCCCTGGCTGCACTCAAGGGCACCAGCACTTTGTTCTTTCTCCCTCCTGTTCCTCCTGTCTTGGTCTCGCTTGTGCAGGGTATTGCTCTGCAATCGTCATGGAGGGCGGCAACCTGTGCCCCCGCCCCTTGGCGGTGGACATCGTCTTCCACTCGGTGCTGATGGGTAAGGACGTTGTCGTCATGAAGTATGCCATCTGGAAGGTGCACGGCTTCCAGGACAGAGTGGCCATGATGCTGCGGGTGGAGCCGTGCCGCATCGACGTGCTGTTTTCGCGCCGGGGCCTCGAGCGGGAAACGTATAATCCGACAAGCAGATCTGTGGACAACTATGTGACCGTCACGGTCTACGTGGACAGCGAGGAGATGCAGCAGGCGGTCCACGCCACCGCGAACAGGCGGCTTGCCCACCTGCGGTCTGCAGTGGGGGCATGCATCACCAAGTCCCTCAAGGTAGGATACACGTTTCGGTTCGAGCCCAATGTCAACATCACGCTGGTTGGCGGACCGGGAACGGTGCAGGCGGCAGCAGTGGTGATCCCGGCTGGTTCCGCCAACCGCAGGCATGCGTCTGGACCGCGCAACCGCCCCATCACACTGTCCATCCCCGGTGCAGGCGGCCGTGCCCGCCAAGTGAAGGTCACTAGCCGAGGGCTTAGCTCATGAATGCCAAACAGATGTATTAGCACACAAGCATCACGGTGCGTGTCAGTTGTGCACAGGGTGTGTGCATTGCCACTTACACAAGGCAAAAGCCATCCGTCAGCATCAGTACCGGAGACAACTCGAAGTACAAAAACAAGGTGTGTCAAAGTGGACTCTGACCTTTTCAAGAAGATTTTTTTTCAGTAAGCACCATAAAATTGGAGGGTGGCATTGCGTCCTCCTAATACAAAGTTATCATTCGATCATGAATGCATCGCGCCTCACCATCCATAACATCCGGCCCCGCAACCGGCGGGCCACCACGGCCCCCCTGCCCCCTATAGTAGTAGAATAGCTTCAATTATAGTAGCTACTACTACTATAACTTTAACATTAGGTAATTAGATAGACTGGCAGATTAGCCAGGTCGCCTACACCATCACTTCCTGATTCGCGCCATCATCCTTCTGCGCGCAGCAGGCGTATAGTTCCTAGCTAAACGGGACTGCATGATCATAATTAATCATATTACATTAAGCTTCAATAATTTCGTTGATGACAATGGTGTCTAGGTGGCCTGGCTAATCTTCCGGTCTATCTAATTATCTAATTTTATGATTCAAAGTAGTTTACTAGCTAATTATAACAGGCATTGACTGACGGCGCACTGGGGGAGGCCGGTATACTGGAGCCTGGGGGCGGTCATCTGGACACGTTGACCATAAGCCAGCTGGCAGGCACCTCCTGCCACCGGCCCAGCAACCTCAGTCTAGGAATATATACCAGTAGTGTAGATTAGTCAGGCTTAGCCTAGCATGTGGCCTACGCGCATGTGCGCCCATAATGGCCCCCATGGATGATGCCTTCAGCATTTAGCCAAGCCATGCCTATAATGGGACCCCCATGCATTAAGAATTAGCTCAGCCCTGCCTATGCAGAGAGTCACTCTCTGATGAGACTGAGCCATGCGCTAGCCATGTATAGCCATGGTGATCTTCCCCCCCCATGCATGACAGGCTCCCCTTAGTTGGGTTGAGCTTGAGACTCTGGTGGGGCAGGTGCCCTTGGTGCACCTAGAGCAAGTGTCATTTACATTCCCACCCTTGCAGGAAGTAGCTTAGACTGTAGTTAAAAGCCATATGCCCCTGACTGGTGTGCCACAGTACATACTGGGATGAAATCACAGTCTATCTCTGTATTATTATGCTCCGTGCCGCTCCCAACCCGGATCAGCGCTCGCCCGTGTTTAATATCAATGACATGTGCAGCTTACTTCTTTGATGTTTGAACGCATGGTGGCACAGTCTAGCTGGCTAATGTTGTTTAGGTTTTGTGGGTGACCCCACTAGGCTGGGCAGTGCTATAACTATATATTAAAATTAAATTAAATTATAACATGCCTCCGTTGGGAGATCATGTAGCACATATTCCTTGATGGATGGTGGAGTGGAGAGAGCCGCGTAATCTAACTAACCTAACTCTAGTCTACTGATCTAGTCTAGAAAAATCCTAACTACCCTACTCATCAAAACGCCTCCTCCTCTTGGGGGGAGGTGGCTTGCCCACAGGGTCGGGCCTGTGAGCCTTGACAATCTTCTGCCACCACGTCTTGTTCTGCATGGCAGTCGATCCAAAGAAGGGAGAGAGAGTGAATGCGGTATTCAAACTGGGCTGGGACCAGTAGGTCGTCCAGCAACATCTGGACGTATAGTTCGTGGCATGTTTCCCTACCCTTTTGGGAATGCACTTGGGGCCAGGCCAGGTCAGAATGTGCCGCCCTGGCTGGCCAAGCCGATGGGGGCCTGCCAGACCAAGGGCGGTGTCGACCTGGCTGGTGCGAGCAAGGTGTCCTACAAATGCTAGATCCTACGCTGTCTAATCTCGTCCGAAATACGAGGCATGCCCTGATACAAAGACTCTGATGACGGGCGCTTGGAAAACCCTACGTTCTTTTTTGGAGCATCCTGTAAACAGTCTGTGCCGTCTAGCCTTAGAGATGCCAGGGTGGGTGTGAGTGTCCACGCCTCGGCGCCATACGTGAGCACCGCGTGAGGACGAGGACCTTGAAGAGCATGCGCTTGCGGTGCTCGCCCAGGCCCTTGGAGCGCCAGTAGGTGGTGAGCGAACGGAGCCTAGCCGGCCATGCAGGCCAGGCCAATGCGGGTGTCCACATCGTCGGCGGTGTCAGGGATCGAGCCAGCTCCCTAACAGTTTGAAGCGATCGCGGAACGGGACCGTCGTCCCGTCGAGCAGGCGCGGCAGCGGCGGTGTACTGGAGGCCCCAATCACCATCGCCTCAGTTTTGACACTAATCTCCAACCCCACCGCCCTCGCCTCCAGGCCCAGACAGTCCAGCCAGGTCTGATGTGCTCGGGGCGCGCGATGCATGAGGGTGGTGTCATCCGCATAAATCAGGTCGGCCAGGCGGTAGCCAGGTTCAACCCCGCCGTGCTCTTTCTCGTTAAGGATGTCCAAGCCTGGCTCGAACCCCTTAAGAGCAGCCGGTAAAGCGCGCACGTGCTCGGCGCATGACGTGATCCACGGCAATAATGAACAGGTATGGGGACAGGACACAACCTTGCCACACCCCGTGGCCGGTGAAGGGGGAATGGTGGGGTGGTGCCTTCCGCAGTCCGCACTACTGCCTGTGAGCCCTCATACAGGCGGCGAATGGCAGCAATAAACGCAGGTGGCACTTGATCCAGAGCTAGGATGGCCCAAAGAGCCTCCCAGAGGACCGTGTCAAAGGCCTTGATATAGTCAACAAAAATGAAGACCAGCGGCAAACTGTCAAGGGGAAGGCGACGCACCTCCTCCATCAACCGGCGCGCGACAAACACAGCCATGACATGCAGTGTTACGACCACGACGGAAACCCATCTGAGATTGAGACTCACCCAGGTGTGGGTCCCGGACGCTGAGCGCAGCGCGGAGCCTGTGCAGCATCATGCGCATGAAGACCTTCAGCGCGGCGCTCTGGAGGCAGACACCCCGGTAGTTACCGGGGTCAGCATGGCAGAGCCCTTCTTGTACAGCATGACGCGGATGGCCGTCTGCCACTCAGCAGGCGGAGGCTCGTCAGAAAGCAGGACACGGTTGCAGAACGCCAGCAGAAGATACCTAACCACTGGATCAGGGGTCAGACTTCAGCAGCTCAGCAGAAAGGTGGTCGGCACCCGGACCGCCGCATCGCACCGCAGCTGCGAGCAAGGGCGCCGTCCAAGTCCTTCAAAGTGAAGGGGTGGACGACGTCGTCGGTGGCAAGCTAAGGCAGCCCTCCTGCAAGGCGGGGACTTGGTAGTCCGCGGCCGAGGAGGGGGGCGCTGGCGGCGGCGGGGGTCCGGCAACCCCGAGGCGGGCGGCCGTCTCAGCCGGGTGAAGCGGCGGGGGGGGGGGCGCGATCGAGCCCCCCCGCGGGTCAAGGAAACATTGTGGGCCAACCTGGCAGCGGTCAAGGCTGACCGGCGCCGTGCCGTCCCCCGACGTGTGCTCCACCGGGGTGCGCTGCCGCCGGCCGCCGAGCCGGTCGAGGTGGTACCACATGTCCTTAACCATGCAGGGTTAATTGCCCTGGTTGCGAGTCTGGCTGGCAGGCCTTGGCATCCGCGATGCACTGGGCCGCCTCCGCGTCCTGAGCGTGCTCGTAGGCCTCCACGATGGCGGCCTTGAGCACTGGTTTCTGCAGCGGGTCCCGGTTACGCTTGAGGCGGTCGGCGGGCGGCCAAGACCTTGGGGTCCTGGCGGTAGTCTGAGCGGGCCGGGCCGGCAGGTGCCGGGCCGCCAGCAACGGGGCACGGGCCGCAAAAGCCCGCAAAAATGGCGGCATTGGGGGCACCCTTGTCCAGCTCGTCGACGTCCGCCCGGGCGCCCAGGGCCGACAGGTACTCCCGTCAGCACCGGTTCTGCTCGTGCTCGATCGGCGTCCGTCCAGTTCTCAGGATCTCCCCGGACCGGGCGTAGAGCAGACCAGTCAGGGCGGACCACTGGGGCGCGGCGCTCGGGGACGTGGAACCGGAGCCGAATGGTCGCGCGCACCAACCGGTGGTCAGAGCACACCGTGGGCGTGTCAAACACTCGGGTGTCCAGACCCGAGGTGCATCTGGGCTGCCGTACCACCACGTAGTCCAAACAGGCCTGACGGCCGTTAGGGCCACGAAAAGTGACCAAGTCCTGTGAGGGACGTTGGAAGTGGCAGTTGACAGCTGCCAACCATCCCGCTATCCCGCAAAAAGGCAGAAAACAGGGGAGTGTTGTCGTTAGCAGCCGTGTCAGCAGGCGCAAAGCGACTGCCTGCAGCAGTGCCCACGGGGAGCGTGGCATTGGCGTCGAGCAGCATAACCAAAAATGCTGATGATCAACCACAAGATGTGGACGCCCCCAGCGGGCTAGAATAGCAATAGCCCTAGCTTGTAACAAGTGGAGTCACTGCCGCTAAGGCAGCCATGCCTAGAATGTTTGCCTATAGCTGTGCCAACACACCTAGTCACGTGCCGCCAACGCACGGTACACAACCAGCCATAGCCTTAGCCTAGTCCTAGTACAGCCATGCTACGCCCTGGCTATGTTCAGATTACTTGCCCACGCTATACTTGTTATGCTACGCTTACATGGGTCTTATTGCACCCACAGTTTGCCGGATCGTTAGCGTATCCGTTTAGCTAACGCGCCCGATTGCGGCTGTGGCATGCCTTTGGCATGAAGGAGACTGGGGGTCTCTGCCCTTTCTCCTGTAGTGCACACTTCGGTGCTCCGTGACTCCCCAACGGGAGCACGAGTTTAATTAATTAATTATTTAATAACCAAAAAGTGGCGGGCCGGAGTGACCCCCTCAAGGCTATATGCAAGGACTCAAAGAACTCCTGGCGTTGAATCCGACTCAGGTAGACCACTATGGTGTGCGTAGCCCACCCCCACCGTGAGGTGGTGTTTAGACCGCCCCTCTACGGAGGTGAAATGTGCTACCATAAGGCGTGGGGACCGTTAGAAGAAACTTAAGCGTGCTGAGGCTAGCAACTGCCAGCGGCGAACACAAAAGACCAACACCACCCGTTGGCCTGGCGTACCGCTGCCAGCGAAGTAAAACCGCCAGCCACCCGCCACTGAGGCCGGCGATCAGTGCTCACAATGCCAAGTGGCACCTTGCGGCGATGTTCCTGAACGCCTAGAATAGATACACGATGGGCTATGCAGAAGGCAACGAGCTCTTCTACCCGATAGCTATGGCCGTCCTCTGCTAGTAATGTGCGTGCATTGCCCTAACTATATACTGCATCCACTACTATGCTTTTGCTAGTACAGTTCCTGTGGCATGTACATATTGCACCCACAGCTAGTTGGCCCTGCACCGTGATGCAGAGTCTGAGGGTCCTCTAGATGTGGCCATGATGCAGCCCGGCTACCCACTAGCTAGCTTGATTGAGCCGGCAGTGAGAGAAGCTATACATTTGAGGGGCGCTTCGATGTAGGGCGGCCTGCACTGTGCCACCCTCCCTCCTCGTTATTTGTGTACCGATAAGGTTTTAAGGTTCCTTTACTTATTGGTAAACCGTACGCGCGGCCGAGTCTACGTGGTTTTATTTAATTATTTTATCCTTGATCACGCTACCGTTGTTGGGGAGTCGCGGAGCACAATGATACAGAGAAGTGCTTTTCATCCCTGTATGTTGTGCACACACTGGGAAGGGGGCAGGCCGGGACACCCATCTTCCCTCATGCTCGGAGGCAAGCCACAGCTGAAATCTTAACTACTCACGCCGGGAGAGCTTGGCATAACTGTGGGTGCGCTAATGCTGAAATGTGTGTGGGTGACATGGCGGGGGCCGGCATTGTCCGCATCATGGCACAATGGAACTGTAGACTGATCGAAGTGTGCGGGTAGACATGCGGGTGCTTAAGCTCCTGCTGAACTAACTAATAAAGGTAGCCGGTAGTGTGCTGAGCCATACACGGCGCTGCGAAGGCCATGCATGAAGTGGCTAGGCCATACAACATACGTCAACATCACGCCACCCTATCTAAACCTAGCGGTAGCCATCGATCATGGATCAATCCTGCATGTCACGTGGTGCCCACGTGCCGGTGGGTGGGACCCATAGTTTGCGCGCTGTACAGGTCCCGGCCCTGCCAGTGGACTTTGGCCCTCTCGGGGTGATTGCTTGTGGCGGATGAAGGTGGGCCTCGCGACGCTGCTGCTGCTGCTGCTGCTGCTGCTGCTGCTGGCACTGCTGCTGCTGCTGCTGCTGCTGCTGCTGCTGCTACTGCTGCTGCTGCGCGCCGCGGGAGTCAGGTCGTCTTCTGGACTGGACAGCGACCACAGTGCAGAGTCTTTTGCTGCCAAAGGAAGCGCACCTTATCCTCTGGGGAGTCAAAGATGAGCAGCTCCAGATGGCGGGGGAATCAACGTTCTTTTCCCGCGCACGAGCGGGGCAGCGCTACTCCATTACAATTCGTTCAAGTGGCCCGCCGGAGCGGCTGTACAATTTTTCCCAGTGAGCGCGCTGCCAAGTGTACTTGTGGGCAAATTTTTAGGTGCCCCGTCACTTCGAGGTACTAAAAATTAGGCTACGGTACGAATTCAGCGAATTTCAGCGAATTTTCAGTCGAACCAAAGGAAGTGACGCCAACTACCAAAAAGTTTCCGTTACGAATTTTCAGCCCAACACTCGCGCAAAATGAAGGGACGGCAACTACCAAAAAGCTTCCGTTACGAATTTTCACTCCCACACGTTTGCACAAGAGGAAGTGACGGCAACTACCAAAAATTTTCCGTCAGTGCGATATGTCACCTTCGCCCCCCACACGGGGGGTGAGCCCCATGCAGGTAAGGAGCTTGCTTGTCGGCTTAGCGTCAAGAGACTCGGCATCCTAGCTCGATCCGGCCCCAGGCCGGGTCGATCCATGGGGCCATTTTTAGGTGATGTGGCCATGGGGAAGCGACGCAGAATCACCCACCAGCGGCTGCGCCGGTCGCGCTCGGTGGGGCTCCGTTGAGTGTGATTTCTCCGTTGAGTGTGATTCCTCGTGTTAAATGAAGGGTACGTATTTCCGGCCATTGAGGGTGGTTCCTCAATTCAAATGGTGGTCCGAGAGCAGCAGCGGTGCTTACAACTGGACACTCCTGGCCGCTATATGAAACAAACGCACTAGTTAATCACAAGAGTTTTGTTTTTTAGCTAGCTAAACCATGTACTGTCTCCTTTGAACATTAGCCAGCCATATTTAAAAAACTACCAACGTACTAGGCTACTCGTGCATTTCCAGTCCTCGATCCATAGCTATTGAACCATAGTTCTGACCGATTGACACACGCGGACAAGATAAAGGCTGGTGCGAGCTATGCCGGCCATGGTCCGGTTTCTAGTCATGCATGCCGCTAGCCGTGCATAGCTTCACCAAGGGTGCGGAGTCCGGATTCGCGGGCCTGCATTGCACTGGCCCATCCTAGCATATTAATTAATAAATTAATTAAAATCATAGCTCCGTTGGGAGCATATGTAACACATAGCCCCTGAGAAGGGGGCATCTATGGGTTTGTAATACAATCAGGGCTACAACCTGCAGGTGGAGGATGTACAACTATCACCTGCTCTGGGTGCACAAGGTGCACCTGCACCGCCATGAGGGTTCATGCCTCCTTACCAAGCACAGGCACCCAGGGGGGGCTTGAGGAGAGGGCCTAGAAGGCCTGCATGACATATGGGGTGGAAGGTATATGTGGCTAGGCTATAGCTGGTGTACACATGGCATCTCAGCAGAGAGTAACTCCCTGCATAGGCATGGCGTGGCTAAATTCTTAATGCATCATCCATGGGAGGTCCCGTTGTAGGCTGGGCGCGGCTAAATAGTGAAAGCATCATCCATGGGGGCCATTATGAGCGCACATGCGCGTGGGCCACATGCTAGGCTAGGCCTGACTAATCTACACTACTGGTATAGGTTCCCTAGTCTGGGGTGGCAGGGGGGGCCTGCCATGGCTTGTGGTCAACGTGGATGACCGCCCCCCTCCAGTACACCGGCTTCCCCCCTGCGCGCTGCCGGAGCTGAAGGTAGGTCGGCCATGGCTCGCGTCGCCGCTGTTGCTGGGCCAGGGTCAAGTCGTCGTCCAGCGTGAAGCGAGTCTCCGAGAGCTTCTTGCGGCATTTAAGGAACGCCAGCTTGTCCCCCATGGACTTAAAGGTGAGAAGCACGGGTGCCGGGCCAGCCTTACCCCGCGCGCGGGGGAGGCGGACAGCCGACATGTCCGGCAGCTCACCAGTGAGTTGCATGGGGGCAAGAATGTCGCGCTTAAGCCCTGCATATGCCCTGTGTCATCCTACATGCAAAAGGCACAAATATTGCACCCTGCACAGTAGCCTGGCCGGCAGCATTAATTAATTAATTAATTAGGAACATAACTCCATTGGGAGTATATGTATAGCACATAGCCCAGAGAAGGGGCATATGAGCCTATGATACATTCTGAGCTACTTCCTGCAAGACGGTGGGAATGTAAACAACACTTGCTCTAGGTGCGCCAAGGCACCTGCATCCCCATGATCTATCAAGCTATGCCGGCCCAGCTAAGGGGGAGCCTGTCATGGGGGGAAAGATCAGCATGGCTATACAAAAGCTAGAGCGTGACATCTCAGCAGAGAGCAGCTCTCTGCATGGGCACAGCATAACTAAATAAAGCTAGGCATCATCTGGAGTGTGGCACATCATAGGCACGCATGTACATGATTAAATAAAGCGCGTGGCTTAGCTGGTATAGTGCCTGTAGGAGGCGTACATGTACATGGCCACGGTCTATCTATTCTACACTACTACTGCTGTATTCCCCTAAGCTGGGGCGTCTGGCCAGTCGCGGGGGCCGCGGGGGTCGCCTGCCAGGGCTTGTGGCCGACGTAGATGGCCGCCCCCTTCCAGTACACCGGCTGCCCCGCCTTGGTCTGCCGGAGCTGGAGGTAGGTCGGCCATAGCTCCCGTCGCCGTTGTTGCTGCGCCAGGGTCAAGTCGTCGTCAAGGGTGAAGAGAGTCTTCTCGAGCCGCTTGCGGCGTCTGAGAAAAGAAATCTTGTCCGCCGGGGTCTGAAAGGTGAGAAGGAGCGGGGGCGCCCCTGCCTTACCCCGCGCACGGGGAAGGCGGTGGGCGACCAGCTCGATCTCACCATTAAGGCCCATGCGACCAAGGATTTCTCTCTCAAACGCACGCGTAAGTTTCTCGGAATTCTCACCTTCCTCCATGTCGAAGTTCTTGACAATGACGTTGAGGCTGCGGTTGGCGAGCTCGGCCACTTCGCGGAGGTCAAGCGTCTGCCGTTGGAGCTGGGCTGTGACAGCGGAGGTGGTGGAGGTGGTGTGCTGCTTAAGCATGTCCGCCCAGGTCGTAATGGGGGGAGCATCGCCGGCCAGGCCAGCAGAGGCTGGCTTGGCGGCAATGTCCTTCACCGCCTGGGCGGTGAGGCCCGCGGTGTTCTGCAAGACCTCGATAGCGATGGCATTATCCTTAAGACGCTGGTCAATGTCGCGGAGCTGGGCGGTGATGGAGTCGGTGGAGGCGGAGGGGGGGGGGGTGGAGGCGAGGAGGGTGGCGGTGGTGGTGGGGATGGTGGGGAGCTCAGCAGCCAGCGAGCGACTCACAGCTGCCACATCTGCAGCTAGGGGCGTCACGTGCTGTGAGAGGGCTTCGTTGAGGTGGAGGAGGAAGGTGGATTCGGTCAAGGGGGAGGGGGTCCAGAGGTCCGTGACAGAGCGCTGAAGGATGGAAAAGAGGGCGGCGAGCTGAAGACGGGGGCGAGACCAGCGGGCCAGGTTCTCAGGTCGGTGAGTAAACCGGCCGTCAGGTCCAGTGCGGAGGCGGTAAAGGCGATGAAGGCGCTGGCACAGGTCGAAAATGGAGGCGTATGACCCATAAAACACGAGCTCCAGTATCTTGATGGGTGGCATGTCGAAAAAGCTGGGTCTGGCATCGTCGAAGGTGGAAAATAACTCGTCGACGTCAAAGTGGTGCTCAGACCAGCTTGGTTCGGTTGGGCGGCTGCGTTTTGGCTCGGGCGAGGCTGAGGGCGAGGCAGGAAGCCCGGGAGGGTGCTGGGCGACCACCAGTGCGCGACTAGTGTCACCACTACCTTCCGGCCCTGATGGCGAAGCTGCAGCCGGAGCTGCAGACGCATTTTCATTGCCGAGCGCAGCCGTCAGGCTGCGTTGCGTTGATGGGCGTTTGCTCATCGTATATTGCGTAATAGCGTCGGAAAATTATATCAGCATGTGCGTCTTAGAAAGACGAAGCGATTGTGATATTCACGGCTAAATTCGGTGCTCAAACGTGAAAGTTATGAGCTCCGCCGTCAGCCATGGCTACCTCGTGGCCCGTGGCTCGTTGCATGACCCAGACTATCTTCTGTAGCCTGCCCGCTTGCAAACAACGGTGAGAGAAGCTATAGTGCACTGGTTGTCTCCTTCACGTTGAGAGCTAGTGCCAGAGGGCCCGTGCCCTCCCTCCTCACTGGGATCCAGGTTTAAAGATTAGTTTATTCCTGTGCCCACGCGTTTAAAAGCTGTCGCTGGCCCACAGCGGGCTGTTCAAAGTCATAGCAGTGGTGCGATATACACCCGAATTCCAAGGAAGCTTTCCGACCTGGCCGTATACGTGGTTGTCAAGCACGCAGCGATACTTTCGCAGTGACACGCAGTGACAATTTTTGCGCGAACCCAGGTCTATCAGGTCGCTTCACCAAAGAGCAGCAAGACAGCAAGATAGTCGACATGATGGCCATGAACCAAAATTTGGGTTTCTCATAACAAAAATGGCAATGCATCAAAAAGCTCGGCCCATATGCACATGGTGAGAATCCAGTATGGTCGCATGTATATATCCATTGAAGCTCACTTAGCGCAGACCCGCTTGGCAGCTATGACAACGTCATCCACCTGGTCATGTCCAAGTAGAGCAAACAAGGTCAAGCCATTCATGCTAGTAAGTGATAGCGCCAACAAGTAAGTCACATCATGGAAAACAAAAATGTGTCACAGAACAAGTAACCAGCTGCATTCACGCACATTTTCAAGGCAGATAACTGTGGACTGATGCTCCTGATCACATGTGAGCATACCAGCAAGGTGTCTACCAGCATGAACCATCACCATGGATGACTTTGGCCAACTTCCTTCATCTGCATCTCTCGCTTCACTTGGCTGCTCAATGGCCACTATGACTGTGATAGTGTAATATAACAGAATACGCCTTGCCTGCCACCATGGGCCAATCCTTACTTGCAGGCTTCTCTTATTTCAACAGGGCCATCTCTGTAGGTATCTGCAAAGGAAAGCCACATGCCCGCGTTTACATGCTGCCCCCCCGTGGTTGAGAACCTGCACCTGCGATTCATATATCTGCGCCTTGCCCGTGACTAACAACACACACATTCACAACGCAAAAACCAAACCTTATCTCTTTGCTGACACAACCCTTTTGATACGCGTAACCCAACAAATAGGGGTTGCATGGCCAAGCGGAAGCCTGGGCATACCTGCGAGCATGCCCAGCTCACAGTATCACTCATGTAACTGCATGGGTATTGTAGAGCCAGACATGAGCGCACCTGACAAATCACAGCTGCACACTCATCACCTCTAAAGGACACGCAAACATGCACAAAAAACCAGTCATTAGATACTTCCAAGGCGACGAGGGCAGCAGAAAGGGGACCAATGTTCACATGTGCGAGCCGCAACATCATGCGCCACAAAACAAGTGCGTCCGACAGGCTCACATGTGCCGCAAAACATGCGTGTGCGACGGACTCACATGCGGCAGCGCTGCCTTCTCCAGCTGCGACGCGTACGGCATCGGGATGTCTGCGCCCGTGATGCGCTGTGGCGGTGCGTCCAAGTAGTCAAAGCACTCCTCCGTCACGATGAACCTGCGACGGAAACAGGCAATACGCACAGGGCGGCACACGGGGCATGTTCAGTACACCCGGAGCGGCAGAGAATGCTCCGTTACGAATTCAAGGGAGGAACTGCAAAACTGCATGTCCAGCCTCCCCAAGAGAAAACCCCTCCATCATTCCAGAAAACACTTGGAACAACCGTTACCGCCACAATGCC
The DNA here is from genome assembly GCA_009746045.1 of Mesostigma viride. Taxonomy (NCBI): domain Eukaryota; kingdom Viridiplantae; phylum Streptophyta; class Mesostigmatophyceae; order Mesostigmatales; family Mesostigmataceae; genus Mesostigma; species Mesostigma viride. Next base: position 2,640,144 of record RPFO01000065.1, read on the forward strand.
AGGCATGGCAGCAGCGGCATCCTCTGTGAAGTAACGACAACGGCACCGATGGGCACCATGGGCAGTCAAGGTGCGGATGCAAGTGGCTGAAGGTGTCCCCCACCCCAACCCTCCAGTCCATCCCTTCTCTTCCCCCCTTACCCGATCTCGGCAGCCACCCCATGCTGCGGCCAGCCCTCCTCCACGCACAGCACACGACCCGTCTTCTTGACCGAGGCAGCAATGGCTTCGCGGTCAATGGGGCGCAGCGTGCGCAGGTTGAGCACCTGAGGGGCCAGGGGGGGCGAGGGAGGGGGGAGAACAGAGCAGGGGAAGAAAACAGCCATCGCTTTAGTAAATATACCCCACACAAAGAGAATGTAAAGCTGCTTTACAAAACGGGCGAAACAAAGAAGCATGGCATATGCAAGGGGCATGGCACGCACTGGGACCAACCAGGACACACGGAGCCGGTCGCGAGTGTACACTTGGCATCATGTGCAGGCACGGTGCACCCTATGGGAGCGGGATCAAGCAACAGCAAGAGCGAGCGAGCCCGCAACAACGTACGTATGTTTCCCCGCGATTTCAACGTTTCCTCTTATCAACCACCTCGCCCATGAATAAAACGCTGCATGCCTGGACCCTCCCAATGAGGTGCGCCATGCATGGCTATGCACGGTTTCATCCCGAACTGCCAGGAGGGGATGATGTTTCATCCCCAATGCCAAGTGTTCATTCTGCAGTGCTGTGATGACAGCAATTTTAGTTTGACAGTCTGCGACATCAACGTGGTGAGCTATTGCCCCATAGCCAACCACTCTGACTGGCGTCTTAGAGATCATTATTCACCCGCCTAATGATGATGGAGTAATGACAAAGTAATGATAGTGTAAATGCAACACGTCTTCCATCCCATCCTACGCGTGGGGCGTACCTCGGCGCTGATGCCCTCCCCATTCAACCTCTCCGCCGCCTGCCCGCCCACCCACAAGGCCAAAAAAGCACGGAGGAGAAGAAAGCACACAAGGGAAGACAAAGTCAGTAGGCGCATGGCTTGTTCCTGTGCACGAGCGTACAGGCCAGGCAAGGTGCATGGGGCCAGGAGAGCAGCCATGACAGGCAGGCATGGGAAGTATATGCTACCACACTCAGGCACCCCGACACACAAAAAAAGCCATTAGGTAACTGAAATGGGGAGGCAGGCTGATGGTGGCGAGGACGGAAGGGAAGTGAACAAGGCATCCTGGCAAGTCATGACACAGCCGCTGGATATAGATATATACCGCTGGATATACAGCGATGGATACAGCCGCCCCCCCAGAGCGCACCCATGCACATCGACGTTGATTGCTCATACGTATCATTCAAGACACGAACTAGGAAAATCACCACACAAATATCTTCCCCCCCCCCCCCCAAAAAAAAAGGCCAAACCAGCGCAATGACATCATGCCAAGAATAAACAGGTGAGCAGCGAATCCAACCGTAAGCATGCCCGCTTGGCCCGCTCCCCTTGCGCCTTTTCCGTTTCCCCTTTCCCTTTCCCCAAGCCCCTTGTCCCTCGCCTCTTGTCCGTGCACGTACATCCAAGCAGACGCCGACCATCTTGGAGAACGCAATGAGGGTGATGTCCGTGCCTGGCCGCTCCACCTGCACAGCCGCCAGGGGGGGAGGCCGGGGGCCCGCAGCCACAGGGCCATGCCCACCACATGATCAGCGACACCCACCACTGCGGTGATGGCCACACGGGAAGAAAAAAACCGCAAGCCGCATCTCACCAGTTGCAACCCGGAATGCATACCAGGCACACCACAGGCCGTAGCATCAATCTATACACGAGGCATCATATCCATAATCGACATCAACCATGGCTGAGACACTGCTAGAGGCCTAGACATCGATACCATTTGGACATGGGCGCCCATGACAACACAGGCCGAGGTCTGTCTGTACCCGCATGTGCCTGCAGGGTTTCTACTGCAATCCGCTGCGACCGGCACGCACCCCTTCAGTCATCCGCAATTGCTAAGGTTGCGGAAGCAGGCAGAAGTTTATTTGCTTGCTTGCTTGTTTGCTTGTTGCTTTGCAAGCTTGGAAGGTTGCACTTGCATGCATGCATGCTTGCTTAGTACCATGTTTGGTTGGTTGATGCGTGCGTGGGTGCATGGGTTGATACTACCAGAGCAATGGGCTGTTTTGCTCATGGCTGCGCAGCAACCACACCCTGTGCTGCTGGCTATTAGGTGCCAGGTGCTGGCGTGCCGCACGCCTTTGCCCCTTACATCAAAACACGAGCATTTGGCACGCACCTTTGCCTTGCCGATGGGAAGCACAAAGTCCTTATCCAGAGCCTCTGCAGAGATGGTCATGGTTTGGCCATAGCTGCAGACGACAGCATCGAGCACAGGACGTACAACAACATGGTGGGCCCATGACCACCCCAACACAAGGAGGCGATGAGGGCCGGAGCAGGTGAGCGCGGGTGTGTGCAACAGTGGCAGGGAAAACCGGCAGCGGACGCCAGCCGCCACTTGCCACCGCCACCCACCGCACATGTGGGCTGGGATGAGGCAAGCATGCTGTGACGCGGCAAACATCGCAGCACCCCGCGCCCACAGCGCCCCGCGGGGCCAGGCCACCAAAAGGGCCGCCCGCGGGCGGCCATCCATGGACACTCTCACAGTCGCAGACACGCGGGCGATGCTTGCACCGTGTCCACGTGTCCTACGATCGGCCACATGTCACCCCAGCCTTAAAAAACAGCATCATCCCAGCCTTAAAAAACAGCATCATCCCAGCTATTTGTTGCCACACCACGCACTCCATGGCACGTCCCTACGGCAGACCCAGCGGGGCGCGCCAAAGCACTATGAAAGCCAACCCATTTGGAGGACTGCCGAGTGAGGAAGTGGAGGGCCAGCCATGCAGTCATCGCCGTGGGCGTGGAATAATTTTGGATTGTAGCACCTCCCCCTCTCCCCCACCCCCACCCTCCCACCCCACCCCCACCCACCCGCCCCACCCGCCCCACCCGCCCCACCCGCCCCACCCGCCCCACCCGCCCCACCCGCCCCACCCGCCCCACCCGCCCCACCCGCCCCACCCGCCCCACCCGCCCCACCCGCCCCGCCCCACCCGCCCCACCCGCCCCACCCGCCCCACCCACCCCACCCACCCCACCCACCCCACCCACCCCACCCACCCCACCCACCCCACCCACCCACCCCACCCACCCCACCCACCCCACCCACCCCACCCACCCCACCCACCCACCCACCCCACCCACCCCCACCCCACTCCCTATCTTACCCTGTCCAGGCCCCATAAAAAGCTCATGATGTTGACAGCTCTACGGGGTCACGACCATCGGTGGGCTGATACACATCGATCCCGTGAGCCCTGGGAAATACAAAAACCAGGCATGTTTGCATCTAGAGTGGTTTGTCCTCCAGCGCCCAAGCAATGGTGCATAACATAACACGATGCGCGTACGGTAGTTTGTCCAGCAACCAACCGATCGTGTATGATGTACATGACGGGATGCACGTACAGTAGTTCGTTCTCCAGCACCACGCAAGGGTCCGGGTCCCGAATGGCCGCCTTCATCAGCCCCCGGTGGTCCTCCCCACTCCAGGGTGCCAGCACCTTGAGCCCTGGCACGCTCGCGTACCAAGCGGCAAAACACTGCCGACGGCACGCACCGTGCACAGGGTCCCCAACCAGTACAGACAAATGGTCAGACGATGGCATAATGGGTGCAGACGACGGCATAATGGCCGCCGACAGCACCTTGGTCACTCGCATAACGGCCGGCATATGGCGCAACAGGACACCTTGCAAGGCACACGCACCGCCCATGGTCGAACCGCCAATGCTAGAACCACCAACCACCCAAGTGACATGACACGCACTCATCTGTTGGCTGAAAGTGAGACAAGGAGGATCCGGCTGGCCAGGCATATTTTCCACCCAGGGACGTTGTAATTGCTTCTTGTAACACGATCCGTTGTCTGCCACCATGTCAGCAGCAGGCTGGCCACACTGCTGTCATCTGTACCTGGGAATGCTGCGCGGCCACGCCCGCGGCGGCGCCGTTGGGCCCCCGGAACACAATTGGTACTTTCAGCTGGCCCCCCGACATGTAGTGGCTCTTTGCGGCGCTGTTCACGATTTGATCGATGGCCTGCACGCCGCAAGGGGGCCATGGGCACACGCACGGGGACAGGAGTGCGCAGATGCAGCACGCAGGCGCATGTGCAGGCGCATACACGCGCAGTGACATGCCACATGAGGTGTCAAGACCAGGGGAGGGTCCCATGAGCGCTGCGAGCCCGTGGGCACCTTGGACGAGACGAGACGAGACGAGCGGGTCCCACGAGATGAGCGTGTGTCACCCCTATTAAGAAAGCCTCGCCATTGCCCAAACCGTGACGGGCCAACGGCAACCCTATAAAATGGGCAAGACAACCCTATAAAATTTGTTGGATTATGACTGACGGAGAAGCGACCGAGTAGCGCGTGGGCTTGCCCGTCAGGTGCCCGATCCTGGCTACGGACATGGGGCACGAGCCGTGGGATTGCACGTTTGCGGTTCTGTGGGCAACGGCCCAATGGAGCCAATCGGCAACACCTGTGTTGATGCCAGGAAACGGGAACTGGACGCACTAGAATCCTCGGCACGTGGCTTGCAGCAGTGCGTGTTGTGGTCACTGCAAGGGAGGCGCCCAAATTCATTCTGCCACCCACCCCACAAGGGTATCCCCTCCCTGGACCCAGATCCGCTCCCTGTGCCCGACAGCGACCTGTCCCTAACCAGCTTAGGTTACATCATATGCATGCGTCCGTTGGACGGTCTCTAGAGTAGGCTCATGGGGTAACTTCGCGCCCTGATGGGGATCTGATGGGGAAAGCAGCGTCTCTAATGCCACAGGCTGCCACCACAGGTTTGGCTAGCCAAGCCACCTGCATGGATTGAGTATCATCCTCACCTGCATGGAGAAGTTGGCAGTTGCTTACCTGCATGGAGAAGTTGGCCATGGCTTACCTGCATGAAAAGTAACCACCTGCATTGAGAAGTTGAATTCCACCCTCAGCTGCATGGTGACATTGCCAGTGGCTCACCTGCATGTAGAAGTTGTATTACCTGCATGGAGAAGCTGAATGCCTTACCTGCATGGAGAAGTTGAAGGTCATGAACTCGACGACGGGTCGCAGGCCGGCAAACGCGGCACCGACGGCCAGGCCCGTGAAGCCCGCCTGGTATATGCCAATGCGTGGTTTGAGTGAAGGGAGAAACCGAGGGGCAGAGCATGAGATTTGTGGAGTGGCCCCTCGATTTACAGTGCCCTTGCTGATGAGTACACATTCTGGGCGTGCTTCGACAGCCGGTGGTGCAACTGGCTATACACGCACAAAGCACAATCTGACCGTGAGAAGAAACAGCTGTCTGCGCACCCACACCTCCCACACAGAGGGCCTGATCTAGCCAAGTTTGTGCATGTCCAGAATTCGTGCTCCCATGTGCTTGAAAGGGAGAAGAGGAAGGGGCGGGGGGGGGGGGGGGGGGGGGGGGGGGGAGAGAGAGAGAGAGAGAGAGAGAGAGAGAGAGAGAGAGAGAGAGAGAGAGAGAGAGAGAGAGAGAGAGAGAGAGAGAGAGAGAGAGAGAGAGGGAGGGAGGGAGGGAGGGAGGGAGGGAGGGAGGGAGGGAGGGAGGGAGGGAGGGAGGGAGGGAGGGAGGGAGGGAGGGAGGGAGGGAGGGAGGGAGGAGGGAGGGAGGGAGGGAGGGAGGGAGGGAGGGAGGGAGGGAGGGAGGGAGGGAGGGAGGGAGGGAGGGAGGGAGGGAGGGAGGGAGGGAGGGAGGAGGGAGGGAGGGAGGGAGGGAGGGGGAGGGAGGGAGGGAGGGAGGGAGGGAGGGAGGAGGGAGGGAGGGAGGGAGGGAGGGAGGAGAGAGAGGAGAGAGAGAGGGAGGGAGAGAGGGAGAGAGAGAGGGAGGGAGAGAGGGAGAGAGAGAGGGAGGGAGAGAGGGAGGGAGGGAGAGAGAGAGAGAGAGAGAGAGAGAGAGAGAGAGAGAGAGAGAGAGAGAGAGAGAGAGAGAGAGAGAGAGAGAGAGAGGGAGAGAGAGAGAGATTTAGGCAGGGGTGGCCCGTGGCATGGCCACACACACAGCCAGCAGTTGAACACTGCTGATGCCAGTAAAAGCACACACAGCAATACAACATCCCACATGAGCACTTGACCCACCCACTTAACCACCCATCCCACATTCCAAAACCAGGAACCAGCCACAAATCCCCCCCCCCCCCCTCCCCTACCTCGGTGATGGGGGTATCCCTCACGCGCTCCGGGCCGTACTTGGCGAGCAGGCCACGCGTGATCTGGTGGGTGTGCATGTGTGGGTGGTACAACCAGGCATTACGCGTCCAGTCGGGCGGCAGAAGAAAGGCCACTGCGACGTCAACAGGCCGCTCTGCTAGGGATCACTCGACTGCGGACAAATGACAGCACGCCCAAAGCACCAGTAGCAGGGGTGCAGGGGTGCAGGGGTGCACACCAAGATTACAGCTCGGCGGCCGGATGCCAACCTGTACCTGACCCAGCACCCACAAGTTCATCGCATCCACCATCATCGGCTGTTCATCGCATCCATTGTCTTCATACCCATCAGTCTGCAGGTACGAGACAGTCCCCGGCCATATAATAACGGTGGGGGCTGCGCTCTCAGATCCTGGTTTCTGCTTCTACTGCCTAGCCAATACAGGTGCTTGCCCATGTCAACGCGTGCTTCTACCGATGCCGGAACCCATGTCGACGCGTGGTTGGCTTGCCCTGCTCCTCTCCCGTGAGCGCATGCACACCCACAACCTTACCGACAGGCATGCGTGCGTGAGCTGCGCAGTTACTCATGCCCATTCCCTTCTGACTATGCCCTGCAAGCAAGCATGTGCACCCACGTACCTTATACGCGCCTTGGTATTGCCCGACCTGCGGGGGGGGACCACACATCCACGCAACCCAATGGCAGGCGAAAGAAATAAGGCAAGAACGCTCGTCACGGCCCATGGCACGGGCACACATGACGGGAGGCGCAATAGGCAGCGAACATCCAAGAACGAGGAGGTAAAGAATAGTCGTGGAAGCTTGGGTAGCCGTCCGGGCAGCACGCTCCAAGCAGCTGCCACGTGCCAGCACACAGAGCAAATTCTAAATAGATTTAATCCTCGCACAGACCAGGTATCCAACATAGAGCCCCCCCCCCCCCCCCCCCCCCTCCAGGTAGTTATACACCAGGGTTGGGTGTAAAGGGGGTCGGGGTGTTGACGTAAATGGCACCGAAAATGGCAAAAAGGGTGATGTAGAACGTTACGTAGACCTGGACGTTTACGTGCGTAACGGAAAGACGTAACATAATGCAAATACGTCAAACTGCACAAAAGCTTATGATTTGGCGCGACGCGGCGCAATCAGCCCTACAAGAGCTCACTATAACCACGTCACCTTGTAACTATCTGCCGACATTCCCAAACTAGTTACGTTCCATCCACCCTGCATTACGTATACACGCAAAACGTGACATAGATACGTAACGTAAAGGGCCAAAGTACGTTAAGGGCTTACGTGCCATTTTTCGCCACGTAAAGCGTAATGTAAAACCAAGTATTTCCGTCCACGTAATTACGTAGGTGACGTATTGTCAGCCATTTACGCCCAACCCTGGTATACACCATAATTCCCAACACGGTTCTGCAGCTGCCAGCACAAGCACTCGGCAACTAGCATGTGACACACGTACCTCCTCTCCCATGATGAACACGTTGGGGTCCCGCTCTAGCTCCTCATCCAGCGCAGAGTTGAGGGCGTCGCGGATGGTCATCTGGGGGAGGCGACCACCGTGACGGGCATGCGAGGGATGCAAGCGGAAATTGTTAACAAAAACGCTCCGGCGCTCAATGCCGCGCACGGCCAAATGAGCTACGAAAAAGCCGCTACGTTGAGTAGGAAAAGGTAGCACGGCCACTAATTTGCTCTCGCCTCCCCGGCTAAAATATCCCGAAAACGCACACCCGGGGGCACCGCAGATACCATGTGACCCGCACGGGAGACTAACCTCGACCGACGCAGCATTGGAATACTGCCTCCGGGATTGCACTCCTGAGAACACCTTTTCCAAGCCCGCCACTTGGGACGCGACGGCACCGATGGACGCTGGACTGTGTCCAGGCCGCTGTAGTGGCACAGATGTCGCAGGAATACACGATGGGAAATCAATTGGGTAAGCAGAGACCTTCGCAAGAATTCCACCAGTCCTCACCCAGCTGGTTATCACGGGAAAATTTTGAAAATGTTCTTCCTTTCCACAATTCAATGTTCAAGATTATTTCCCACTTACAGTGGCAACCCCTTGGCGCCATATGGCAGACGCTACGCGACTGGTACTCCACATTATTTACAAAACTGAGGAAAGCTGGTGGAGGATTGCACGGCAGACGACCGGGCAGTAAACAGGTAGCCTAGAAACCTCGGCTACAGCGGCCAGCCAGGAATGCCGCGCTACAGACCCTCGCCCTTCTCGCCTGCAGCGAGCCTGCTGTGCTAAATGCCCGTCGTGCTGCTTCCTCTCCTCGCACGTTGCCTTTGTCGAGGGCGTGGGGCCATGGGGGGAGACACGAGACAACCAGCAGCACCGTCGCGCGAGCTGGTCGAACCAGGAGGCAGGAAGACAAGCGTCGCGCGCATTGCCGCCAGCCACCTGAGCACAGCCTAGTCTATACTACTAAGTAGTGACTAGTGTCACCCCCTGATCCTGCGCGCGTCCGTTCACAAACGGAGAAGCCGGACAGAGATCAAGATACTTATTGACGGGCGCCACGCCTGAAGAGGTGTAATACAGTTGTTGCGAACCGTCACATTCGCCGCGTCAGGCTATGATGTTTGCCATTATGCGGGCGTTGGAAATTCTAAATGCGGACCTCGTACTGCGGAGCGCGGTGAAGATGTGAACATCGTCAGTCGACTTGCAGCCGCTTCTTATGATTTCGTCCTATCGTCATATGCCAAGTGGCATGTGCAGAGGGATCGTGGGCCATGAAGTACAGGCAATAATACGGCACATGAAGCTGCGTCCTCTCATTAAAATCCCAAATATGAGTTCTCCATGTGCCAGATCAGAATCCATGTACAGCGTTGACAAGTAGTTTGGATTCAAGTTAGCGAGCGACCTGCCAACTGCCGAGGCATGCCTCTAATATTTCCGAGCAGTCTATGGCTGATGCGAGGAACATGCAAGTTCCACCATGCCTCTTCCATTTCGGCTCATGTAGCACGAAATACACATAAATGTAGTGACTTTTTGCTTGGGTTTGATTGCTTTGGTGTATATTCCAATGTGCGGCCAGTGCAATGGAAGGCTTGACGGGCATTGGTAATTGTTCCTATTTTATCCGATGAGGTCGGCTCTTTGCTGCAAATGAGTTTTTAGGCTTTTTCTTAGCGCCACTGGGCAGTCGTGGTCGAATTTCGGCTGCTAGCTCATTAAATTTGGTGTAGATGATTGACGGGAGTCCAGGCATTGGTCACGCATGATAAGCCCGTTGACGGAAATCGTGCGATAAAGAAGCGGCGTTACGCCCCCATAGGAGTCCTTATGTACTGGCTGCTGGCCATATTGAAGCATGCACTTCGGCCATGTCACTGATGACACCCCGTGCACGGACAGACAATGGCTGGGCCGCCCTGCGTGTATCCTGGTTACTCGCGCTGCTGCTATGTCATTTGGCGCACATAGTGGACGGACGAGGCCCCCTTCCCGACGGACCCGAACTACCTGATTCACCGGATCCCGCAAGCTTTAATGAGAATGCGCGCCCAGCGCGTTCGCCTCAATCCATGTGCAGGCAGGGAAACGCTGACGACGTACCGCGCCGGACGGGGCCGTCCGTATGCCTGGGCAGCGGCAGATACCAATACCTGGCCCCAACCGTGTTCATACTGGGCGGGCGGCGGGCGGGGACTACCATACTCGCTCAAGCGCTGACACGTCTATCTGGCGGCGTCCTGCGCACGCCGTTCACAGAGGAGGGAGATGCCCCAGAGGATGACGAGGACAAGGAACCCGACACGAACGAGGAGGATGGCCCACCCGAGGGGGACCCGCCCGTGAGCGCATCTCGCCCCCGCGTGTACGGCACGCACTTCTTCGTGCGCAGCCCCTGGTCGCCGACCAAGGAGGACACGTTCCGCTACGTGTCTCACTTCCCCGCGTGCCCCCACGTGTCGCACCTGCGCGTGGGGCTGGACGCGAGCGAGGACTACCTGGCCACGCTGACCGTGCCGGGCAACCTGCACCTCATGTTCCCGCGCCTGTCCAAGTACTTCCGCTTCCTGGCGGTGATCCGCGACCCGGTGGCGCGCACGCTGTCCTGGTTCAACAGCTACGGCCGCACGCACGCGCGCATACCGTGCCATGTGCGCTTCCCGGACTGGCTGCGCGTCGCCATCCCGGCCACGCGCACGTGCGCCATGCGGCGGGCCGTGCTCAACACACCGCGTAAGCAGGTGAGGACAGGTGGCATGAGCAGGCGAGGGCAGGTGGCGTAAGCAGGGGAGGGCAGCTAGCAAGGCCAGGCTGTGGGGAACTGAGGGAAACGCTGCTGGCTGTGCCATGTGCTAATCGCTGCCCTGCGCGACATCCCAGCCGACGCATGTACCTGACGCATGGGGCCTGTGAAGGGAATCACGCACACAAACGCACAGGGCCAGTGGCCGTCGGCCCCCAAGGATAGCCTAGGCCGTGAGCGGGGCGCACCCTTCTCCATGCTGGCTCCTCGGCAAGTAATCGGAATGTAATGGCCAAGTAATGGCCAAGAATGCCTGGACATCGTCGACAGAAACCCAGTGCTTGTTGTCTGCACTTGGTTAAAACGTTTGCTGTTGTTGCTGGCACTTGGCACGGTGCAAACCGTGCAGTGTCAAACGGAACAATGGTCTTGTTGCCTGGCGGGCCTTGTGGATGCGTGAGCCAGGGTCACACCATCATCCGCCGTACCCTGCATTAGGAACAAAGCGCCTCTAAAACATGCCCTCTCTCCCCCCTGCCTCCTCGATCACTCCATGACATCATCCACTTGCCTGACGTGATCCATGCTTGTGCTGCCATTACCAACCTGGCCCCTGCCACCAACCCGATCCCCCGCCACCAACCTGGCCCCCGCCACCAACCTGCCATCTGTCACCAGCGGTACCTGGATTGCTGGGAGACCCTCAGCCAGCCCACCAATGCTAGCCTGCCTGCAGGCGCTGCGGGCCCCGCCTCCCTCCTCGCTGGTGGTGCGATCGGCACCGGCCTGCTGGAGGGCTGGCATGTGGTGCAGGTGGAGGAGTGGCTGAGACTGTTCCGCAAGCGGCAGATTTTGTTTCTCTCATTTCGTGACCTGGTGGCAGATGCCGCGACGCAGGCCGATACTTTCTGCCGGGTGAGCACTGCGGGGGGGGGGGGGGGGGGGGGAGGGGAAAGGGCGAAGCAGCTCGGAGAGGGTGGGCCCAAGCGAGGGTTTCCATGCCCGGTGTATAACGTTGGGCTCCTGGCTATGGATGAGAAGGGGCATTGCGGGGGTAGGGTGGAGTCTCTGGTGGTGGTGGTGGTGGTGGTGGTGGTGGTGGTGGTGGTGGTAGTGGTGGTGGGGTGGATGATTGTGTTTGTAGGAGTTTATGTGGCTGTGCATTCGATTGATTGCGGTTCGCGGGAGGGTAACGGGGCACACAGAGTTGCGGCAAAAAAAAAAGTTGTGGCCGCCACACCCTGCATCTATGTGTGTCAGAAGTAGTTGCCCAGCGTCATGCATCACACGGGCAGGCAGGTGCGTTGTGTTCCGCCTGCTTTGCAAGGACACAAGCCTGCAGGCTCGGGTGGGGCCCCCTCTAGGCTGACGTGGGCTTGACCACGTATCTGTGTGGCCACGTTGCATAGTTGAATGGGGCACAGCGGGCAGCTGATACTCACTAGTGCAGCGCCCTATCCATTTGCAAGGTGGGACATGGTTAGCCACAAAGGCGTTTCTTGTCTGAGATGCACTTAACCACTGGGCAGCCCCCCACCTGCCCGTTATTTGCGTGCTGTTATACTGGCTTCACCTTTTGCTTGGCGTAAGCTGTTTATCTTTACGCCGTCACTACCAGGTGCCTGACGCCATCACTGTACCCCCTTGCCGGTATGTGCATTCCTGCCTGGCTGCCCACCTGGCCATGCCGCAGGTGTTTGATTTCCTGGGCATACCAGGGGAGCGGCTGCCCCCCCGTACTGTCTACCGTGCCGATGGCCACCAGCTGTGGCTGCGTGCCCAAGCAGCCCGCGCGGCTGCCGCCGTCAATGGGGCCATCGGCTCCGCCCCAGCTGCACGAGTCCCCCCTATATGCCCGCCCGAGCGCATGGACGAGGCGTCACGCACCAAGCTGGTGGAGTTCTTCCACGAATGGAACCAGGAGCTGCACCTACTGGCGGACGCCCGCGCGCTGCGCATCGAGACGTTTGCCAACCTTGCGGACATCAGCAGCCGCAAGAAGGACGTGCTGTCGCAGGACCAGGGCGGCAAGGCGTCCAAGGAGATCGAGAGAAAGGAGAGGGCGGATAACAAGATGGTCTCTGTGCTGCGTAAGATTGTGTCCGGGTGGATGCGCCGCTAGGCATGCCTGGGGGGGGAAGAACCAGTAGACGTCTCCTGCAGATCTTTGGCCATCGTCAAGTGGGAAACCGGTCTTGGAATGAGTTTGACATGTTCCCTCTGGGGAGAAAGGGCTACATTCATGGCCCCAGGGGCTACTTTCAACGTCTGATGATGCTGCGTCGCTTCGGTTCGGGTGCTGTGGTCAGCGCGTGTGCAGACGGGAAGGCAATGTGTACAAATGGGAAGGACGTAGTAGTATGTGGGTATGCGGGGGGCTAATCACATCACCACATAGTTATTGCCAGGGCCGGGGCTCACAATGCATTCAGTTTTAGGCAGTCGGGGCAATCCAGGTGGCCAAGTTAGTGGCAGGTCACATCGTACATAATCCTGTTGGGCATTAGTCTCGTCCTGCCGGTGGATCGCATCCGTTGGGAGAGTCACGGGGTACAGTCTTTAGAGCAGGTACCTTGCATCCCTGATGGATGCACAACAAGAAGGGGGCAGGGCCACCTTCTCTCTTTGCCTTGAATGAAAGGCAGGCCACAGGTTCTATTCTCTTCTTTTCACTGGCAGAGTCTTGCAACTACTGCGGATGCAATACACCTTCGTCGAAGCAAAAGCGTAGCGCCTGCAGAAAGGCTTCCCCATGGTCCACCGGCTACAGATATAGGCTCGGAACACATTTTGAGGCGCTGCCGGTTTGGGAGAATGTAGATGCCTCACACGGAGCCGGCATGATCAGGGGCGCACATTTTGGGGCGCTGATAGTCTCATTGAAGTATTATTAATAAATTAAGAACATATCTCCGTGGGGAGTAAAGGTAACACATGTCCCTGAGAGGTGTGTGTGTGGTTTTTAATAGATTCTGAGCTATAACCTGCAGGTGGTGGGTGTAAACTGCCACCTGGCTTCTCTGGACCGTGCACAAGGGCACATGCACCTCTGGACAATGTCCATGTATTCCAACAACTGTAGTGTAGACATGGGGTGGAAGATTAATTAATTAATTTTAACACGCGCTCCTGTTGGGGAGCGATGGAGCACAATAATACAGAGTTAAAGTGCTTTTCATCCCTGGTTGCACACTGGGAAGGGCCGAGGCAGAGATACCCGTCTTCCCTCATGCATGCCCAGAGGCAAGCCACAGCTGTGCACAATCACACTTGAGGAGAGTCTGGCATGCATAACTGACGCCGGGTGCACTAATGCTGAAATGTGCGTGGGTGAAATGGCGGGGCATTGTCTTGCACAATTAATGAAACTGGAGGCTGAAGTGTGCAGGTAGACATGCGGGTGCATGCAGGCTGGTCGAACTAACTCAAGGTAGCCGGTAGTATGCTGAGCCATACACGGGGCGCTAGCTGAGATCGAAGGCCATGTGAATTCATACCGTAATACATCAACATCACGCAACCCGTGGAACCCATAGCTTGCACAGGTCCCCGCCCTGCCAGTGGACTTTGCATGGGCTTCTCCGGGGATTACTAGCTTGTGGCGCCAGATGAAGGTGGGCCGCAGCTTGCGCCGCCGCCGCCGCCGCCGCCGCCGCCGCCGCCGCTGCTGCTGCTGCTGCTGCTGCTGCTGCTGCTGCTGCTGCTGCTGCTGCTGCTGCTGCTGTTGCTGCTGCTGCTGCATGAGCTGCTGCTGCTGCTGCTGCTGCTGCTGCTGCTGCTGCTGCTGCTGCTGCTGCTGCTGCTGCTGCTGCTGCTGCTGCTGCTGCTGCTGCTGCTGCTGCTGCTGCTGCTGCTGCTGCTGCTGCTGCTGCTGCTGCTGCTGCTGCTGCTGCTGCTGCTGCTGCTGCTGCTGCTGCTGCTGAGCACTGCTGCTGCTGCTGAGCATTGCGCAAGAGTCAGGTCGTCGTCCAGCGACCATTAGGCCGGTGAAGTGCAGCTGCTGAAGGAAGCACACCGTTATCCTCTGGGGAGTCAAAGGTGTCAGAGCAGCACTGGCGGGGGCCGGAATGTTCTTGTGCCGCAAGCGGCCGGGGCGCCGCACTGAGATGCCATTACAAGATGGGTAGTAACCCTCGCCCAGTGCGATGTCACGTTTGCCCCCCCCACGGGGGGCGGAGCGCCCGCCGCACGTGCGGCCTGCGCACGGGTGCCAGGTATAATAAGGATCGTGCCCGTCAGCTTCTTAGCGTCAAGAGACTCGGCATCCTCCCCAAGGTCCATGGGGAAGCGACGGAGAGGAGGGGGGACATCCCCCCCTAAAATCGCACAAGAGCGCGCTCCCTCCGGTCATCTGGCCTAGCGCGCCGCCCGGCGCCAGCCAAAGTGAAAAATGGCCCGCACGGTGCGCTCTGTCAGCCAAAAGGCCCGCGGCGCGCCGGATCGAAAACGGCAACTTTGGGAGTGTGCTACAAGCTACGTTGGTTGTAGGACACGTGGCACTTTTTATAGCATCTCTTATTAGTAGAAATGCTCTTAGTTAGTTGTATCCCGCGCCACACATGGCAGCAGAGAGTCTGTTGTTGTGCATGGTGGTGGTTGTGGTGGTTGTTGTTGTCAAGTTGTTGCGCCCGGCCACGCCGCACATGGGCGCCAGTGCAGAGATTTGGAAACGACCTATCTAGATCGATATAGTGGCCTAGATGAAGCTCTTAGCAAGCGCTAATGATATAATTTAGCAAACTGGCTCCAAGTAATATAGTCCTGAGCTGTTCAATGATGATTCAACATTTTGTACTGCAGTGCTCCGGCTTCACGCTGGTTGTTGGTGCGATGGTGGTTCAAATGCAACTTGCAAGAACGTCAAGCGGACTGAAGACGATGCCTGGCGCCAGGTCCGGTGTCAGACTGAGAATCAACAACAACAACAACCTGACGGCCGGCCTGAAAGTTGATACGTCTTCCTAGAATCAACCAATGCGGCTTGGTAAGTTCTCAGCGTAAGTTAATTGTAAGTATACAGCATTGTCAAAGCTGACTCCTGCACTAAAAATCCATCAAGCGCCGGATCCCACGCTAGCGGGATCACCTGAGTGCAATCCTTAATTTTCTAAAACCAGGTGCCGGACCGCGGCGGGAAGAGTGCACTCCTGAAACTTGTCGGAGGTTGGCGCCACCCTCAAAAATTTCGCGACCGGAGTGCACTCCGTCGCCAAAATTCTGGCGCCGGACCCGTTTTTCCCGTTTTTGGGTGCTGATGCCATATTATAATTGGTGAGATGAAGCTGGACGGGCCCTCCGCCTTCCCCGCTCGCGAGGTAAGGCGGGGGCACCTCCGCTGCTGCTCATGCATCTTTGAGAACCCGGCGGACAAGATTTCGTTCCTCAGACGCCGCAAGCGGCTCGAGAGGACTCACTACGCATTGGACCCAGGACCTTTGATGACCCCGGCTGGCCCGGCGGCAGCAACAACGGCGATGGGAGCTAGATGGCCGACCTACCTCCAGCTCGATCCGGCAGCTAGACCGCGGCGGGGAAGCCGGTGTACTGGAAGGGGGCGGCCATCTACTTCGGCCACAAGCCCTGGCAAGCGACCCCCACTGCCCCAGCACCTCCAGCCACCCCAGCTTAGGGGACTACAGCAGTAGTAGTGTAGACTAGTAAGGCCTAGCCAAGTTGGCCTTGTACTGATGTACGCCTATTTCGTGATCGCTTTAAATTAACTGCTGGGAAGCATGCTTCCTGACACCGCCGCCGATGTGGCCGGATGTCCACCCGCATCGGCCTGGCCTAGCTGGGCTCGGCATCGCTCACTCAATTAAAACCTACTGGCACTCGAAGGTCCTCGGCGAGCACCGCAAGCGCATGCTCCTCAAGGTCCTGGTCCTCACGGTGCTCACGTATGGCGCCGAGGCATGGACGCTCACGGACACGCTGGCGGCCAAGCTAAACGGCACGGTAACCACTGAGGATGCTCCGTCAGGCCCTAGCTGAATGTCGGGTTTTCCACGCATAGGTCTTTAGAATCTTTGTACCAGGGCATGCCTCGCATAAATCGGACGAGATTAGACAGCGTAGGATAGCATTCGTAGGACATCTTGCTCGCACCAGCCAGGTAGACACCGCCCTCGGTCTGGCCGGCCCCCAGCGGCTTGGCCAGCCAGGGCGGCATATCCTGACCTGGCCTGGCCCCAAGGACATTCCTAAGAAGGTAGGCAAACATGTCATGACCTACCCACAGCATGCAGAACTTTGCTGGCTGACCTAGTGGTCCCGGCTCAGTTAATTGAACATCGCATTCACTCCCTCTCTCTTGCTTGGACTGCTATGCAGGACAAGAAGAGGTGGAAGACCATGCATTGTCCAGGCTCATACGCCCGCCCCTGTGGGCAAGCCCCCTCCCCCCAAGCGGAAGGAGCGCTTTGCTGAGTAGCATAGGTAGGTTTTCTAGATTAGATTAGCTTAGAGTTAGATTAGTTCGGTTTCGCGGCTTTGTCCCCCCTCCATCCATCCACGTACGGGAACTTATTATGTGCTACATGATCTCCCAACGGAGTCAAGTTATAATTTAATTTAATTTAATTTTAATGTACGCCTATTATTATGGTCCCCATACCAGCTGATGACTTAGCATCAGTATAATTTTGCCATGTACATGTGTGCCTATGATGTGCCCCCACACCTGGCAGATGATGCCTAGCATTATTTAGTTATGCTGCGCGGCCATGCAGAGAGCTATACTCTCTGCTGAGAAGCCATGCCCTCTAGCCATTGTCAAGCCATGATGATCTAATTCCTCCCTATGAGGTGAGACAACTATGCCTGGACGCATGCATGGCGATCGATCCAACGCCGTGGAAGGACTAGGGTAGTTGCATGTCCAGATGAGAGGAAAGACGCGAAGGCCGCGGGAGCTAGCCGCGTGGCTATCTCTAGGAAGACCTGCATGGAGGGAGACAGAGTGTAAAAAGAAAGGTTGATAGGGAAAACACAGATACACACACACATGCACACACACACACACACACCAACACCACCACCACCACCACCACCACCACCACCACCACCACCACCACCACCACCACCACCACCACCACCACCACCACCACCACCACCACCACCACCACCACCACCACCACCACCACCACCACCACCACCACCACCACCACCACCACCACCACCACCACCACCACCACCACCACCACCACCACCACCACCACCACCACCACCACCACCACCACCACCACCACCACCACCACCACCACCACCACCACCACCACCACCACCACCACCACCACCACCACCACCACCGCCACCCAAAACAAACAAAAACAAAGAAGGAAAAGAGGGAACGCATACACACATCAGTGCACGAAGGGGCTAAAAGAAAAAGTAAGGAGGATACATTACAAAGGGAAAAGGAAAAAAGAATTAAAAGAAAGAAAGAAAGATTCAAGAAAAAGAAAGAAAGAAAAAAGAAAGAAAAAAGAAAGAAAAAAGAAAGAAAAAAGAAAGAAAAAAGAAAGAAAATACATGTAAATAGTAATAATACGAACAATAAGTAATAAAGACAAAAGTAAAGAGTAATAATAATAACAAAAGCAACAATGGAATAAATAAAGAGGTCATTGCTGGGATGTGGTGAGGCACAGGCGATGTTGGAGAATGGGTCAGGAGTTCGATGTTTCATGCGTACGTCCATGGTGCCCCTCGGGGGTCTCCTGTCCAACAGGGTCATTTGAAAGCCTCGTGCCCAGCTCACTCCCATGAAAAAGGAGTAAGTTGAAAACCCCTAAATGGTCTGGCTGCCGATTTTCCGCCTAAAACTGAGTTACAGCCGACACGTCGGCACCTTCTCGGGGGACCAAATGCCGCGAAATCTATTGAGAATTAGGGCAAGCTTAGCTGAGAAGATCGAAAGTTTATAAGTTTCCTCACAGCATGGTACTAGGGTTTGCATACTTTTGACAAAGTTTAACCCATGTTCTGGACCGTCCAAGGTGGGGGGGTACAGGGTTTTTTGGGTACTTTTGGGTGCAGTCGGTACCGACGTACGACGCAAAATTCACGTTCGCACGTGATTTTCTTGTGTGACAGCCCGTGCATGGCGGCCGCGCCCACGACCATGGCAGCCTCAGGGCGGCTCGTTAGGGGCCTTAGAGTTAGCGTTCCTGCGGTCCTGTTCGGGGCTGACTGGGCAGAGGATAAATATGGTGAAAATTATGCGAATGTGCGCATACCAGGGACAGTAACGCGGGTGACACGAGACAAAACGCAGGCATTTTGCTTGTTCGATGGCGATAAAAGGCCGCTCCCACTCACGAAGGACCAGGTTTTTGAGTATCTGGTGGCTGCTGACGATGTGGGGGATGGTGCCGATGAAACTCCTGGCCCGGCAGAGGCGCGGGAGGCGACCCCTGAGGCGGATGAGGTGGAGCAGTCGGACGCTGGGTCTGAGGAGGAATACGAGGAGGAGGAGGAGGATGACGGCGAGGATGATGAGGAGGACATCGAGGAGTCTCCGGTGAAGAAGCGCAAGCGTTCACGAGCCAAGAAAGCTGCCAAGCACCCCCCCGGCGCCAGAGGATCGATGGGGGCAGAAAGAAAGGCCGCAAATCGCTGGCCGCGCGGGCACCGGATTCTGACCCGGAAGAGGAGGAACATCTGCAAAAGCAGTCCGATGGCGTGGAGGACATGCCTGAGCAGGATGTGGGCGATCCGGTGCTAAGCGACGATGAGCCTGCTGATGAGGGGAGTGCCTCGGATCCTGCACGAGGGTGGGTTTTGGGGGTGGGAGCACCCGACGGCCATGTGCAGTCTTTGTCGACAAACATTGCTGTCGACGTTGCCATGCCAACTCCTGAGCAGGCCAAGCTGCCTGGCGGCAACCAGACTAAGTACCAAGAGAGCCCTATCGACATCTTTGCTCTGCTGTGGACACGAGATGAGGTGCTGGGCCCAATTGTGGAGGAGACAAACAGGTATGCCAACATGAAGCTGGCCACTCTGCCACCCCAGGCACGTGAGTGGACGCCATTGACCATCCATGAGCTGGCCAAGTGGTTGGGGATCCTGGTTACCATGGGCCTGGGGCGCCTGCCTAACGCACAGCTCTACTTCACTGACCGCAAGGTGGGCATGTCCACAGCCCCGGGCCTGCAGCACGCCATGTCATTCAAGCGTTTCCAGCAGATCACACGCTTCCTGCACTTCAGGGACAGTGCTTTCAAGCCAGCCAACACCGAGTGCCGCGAGTACCGCCTCTACCAGTTCGAGTGGCTCGAGATCCACCTCAACAAGGCGTACAAGAAGTACTGCACGCTCGGGGGGAAGTGCGCCATCGACGAGCGCTGCGTGGGCACCGGCCACAAGTACTGCTGCATTCGCTGCTTCAACCCACTGAAGCCAGCCCCCTTTCACATCCTGGGGTACTCCGCGTGTGGCCACCCCAGCGGCTACCTGTGGCACTACCACACGTACGACAAGCTGCCGGAGGAGCAGCACACGGTCAAGGTGGTGCAGCTCCTGGGGGAGACCCTGCCCCACCCCATGGACGTGGCCATGGACAGGTGGTACACCAGCCGGCCAGCCGTGGAGTGGCTGCATGAGCAGGGCCACAACGTGGTCGGCACGGTTGTGCCCAACCGCAGGGGCATCCCCTGGGCTGAGCTCAAGATGCTCATCCCCAAGGGCAAGGCACTCAAGCAGGGCTTCTACGCGTGGGCAGTGCACGAGGAGACGGGGCTGCAGGCGCTTGTGTGGATGGACCGCAAGCTCGTGTACCTGCTGCAGAAGGGGTATGGCCTGCAGGAGGTCTTGGTGGACCGCCACGGCGGGCGTGGCAATGCGAGGGTGAACGTCCCAGCACCGTCAGCCGTCCCCAACTACTGGTCATGCTACAAAGCAGTCGACCTGTTTGACCAGCTGGCTGCAGAGTATGACGTGGGCAGGGCCCTGGTGAGCAGGGTGTGGTGGCACAGGGCCTTTGGGGCCCACCTGGTGAATGCCATCACCAATTCATACCTGCTGATGACCTTCGTCAACCGCGGCAAGTCCACCATGACCCACTACACCTTCCTGTCCCTGCTGGCAGCCCAGCTGGGCGAGAACAAGTGGCCAGGGGCGCCTGCCCCTGTCAGGCAGCTCACCCTCACACCAACCAGGGAGGGACGGTGGGATGGCAACCACCAGCCTGAGCGCATTCCCTTCGTGATCGAGGCTGACTGCGCGGTCTGCTCCGCCACAACCACCACCGGTGCCCGCAAGCGCACAAGCTCGTGGTGCCCAGAGTGTGACATTGCTCTGTGCAGCAGCGTGGACTATCCGTGCTTCCAGATTTTCCACTCAGGCCAAGTGCCAGGGCTGGACGTGATTCCAGGGGAGTCAACCCCTGACGCCAGGCACTCCAAGAAACTCACCGAGAAGAGCGAGCCGGGGAGGACCTGGGCAGGACAAAGGCAGACCCGCAGGACGGCAGGGCCTGGTTCCACCCTGCAAGGGGTCGCTAGGAAGGCCTGGCTGAGGGCCAACTGCCCCATCAACAAGAAGAAGAAGAAGAAGTCAACCACCCCATCATAAACTGGGTGTATTGTACGCCATAGGCAGTTTGCACACTATAGTGGCTCCTCTTGAGAGGCTTGTGTGTTGCTTATTTTAATTGTGCATGTGTGCCCATTATCAGTTTGTAGGGCATGAACATCTGATTGCCACATGGATGAGCATGTAATGTGTTGGTGGTGTTATATGTGCATGGTGGTGTATCTCACTTGTAGGCTCATCGCTCAGCCTCGTGAATGGTATATAGCCAAGCAGTGTCTCCACCCCGAGCCAGTTTATTTTACATTGCCACCTTGTGTTGCCAGT
Source organism: Mesostigma viride (assembly GCA_009746045.1). Lineage (NCBI taxonomy): Eukaryota > Viridiplantae > Streptophyta > Mesostigmatophyceae > Mesostigmatales > Mesostigmataceae > Mesostigma > Mesostigma viride. The sequence goes on from RPFO01000065.1 coordinate 2,661,539, forward strand.
CTAGTGCACCCAGTTTGAGCTTAGATGGACAATAATTAGGTTGGGGATGTGACCTTGTCTTGTGATGAACATCGTTGCATGCCAGCGGCCCCTACTCATGGCGCTTTTATTTGCAAGCATAATAAACCATTTTATTGCATATAATGAGTCAAAACTATCAAGGAAGTTCATATTTCACGTCTATGCTATTAGTTGGGTCCCAGGACCTACAATAATGACAGCCACCCTTGAGATAGCATGTGACACGTACATGAAACAAGTACTGCCGATGCATCGGCACCTTCTTGTACAGGGTGTAACTACTGGCATACCCATCCAACCATGGACCCCAATGGCTCAAACTATTCACCAACTAATTCTCCATCATCCCTGAAGTGGCAGGTGCCTAGGTATTTTTGCCTAATTCACAACACACATTCTACCAAAAATGAAAACGCGCGTCTTGACCCCCCTGACTTTGACGGCAGTTATATATAGCCTACCCTGCATATATATGAGCTCCAGCAGGCCTGTTCTCCCGTCCGTGCCGCTCAGGCGGTACAGCGCCACCTCCCTCGCGGCACTCCCTCGGTCGCCTCCGTTCAATCTCCCGCCGCATTCCCTGCTCGCGTCATCGATAAACACCAGAAAACCTACGCGGGTATTCTGCACACGGCTGATTGGATTGCTCTTTTTGCGGACCTCAACGCCCAGGGACGTGCGTGGCTGTTCTCGCTTTCCTTGCGGAGTGTGGGCTCGGCGTACCTTCGTGCTCTTCCCATGGCCCCCCCATTCGCCTTGGCTCCCAGCCACTACTCGGTGGCGCTCCGGCACCAGCTATTTGCCCCGCAGCCTCTTGTTCCGGCCGGGCGGCCTTGTGGTAGCTGTGGGCAGCCGCTGGATCCCACGGGGACTCACTACCTTGCCTGCATGGGGGGCCAACAGAATCAGAATTGGTATTTGTATTTGCACACTGTCCTCCTGACGGTGGTGCTCGCCATGATTCGGTCGGTCTTCCCCCACGCGAACATCCGGTCCGAGGATGCGGATGGCGCTGCCTTCTATTCCCCCAACCACCGGCCTGACATCGTGGTGCTGGACTTTGAGGGGGGTGGACGGCATCTGCTTATTGACGTTTCGGTGGCGCGGCCCTTGGCTCTTAGCCACGTGGCTGGGGCCTCCCTCACGGCAGGTTACACGGCGGACCGGGCGGAGCGGGCCAAGCTCCTGGCCTATGGCGACGTCGGGCACCATCGTGTGGTGCCCTTTGTCCTGGAGGAGTTTGGGGCCATGGGGCCCCTGACCTCCGCCTTCTTCAAGGAGTGTTGCCGGCTCCGGGAGGACCGGCTGGACCTGGAGGGCCAGCGGGCCCCATGGTCGGCGCGGACCTGGACGTCATATTGGCGTCAGCGCTTGTCGGTGGCGCTGACTCGGGCCATGGCTGACATCATGCTCCGCCGTACGCGGGCTGATTTTGCGGTGCAGCAGGGCTATTAGGTTCCTCCCGTTAGGCGTTTCCATTGGTCTTATCGTAGTATAGAGCTTTGACATGGCTCTGTATATAGGTTTATAGCTGGGCGTTTGCTTTGGTTTGAGTGATTTCACTCTGTTGTAAGTAATTATATTTTTTAAATATATATGAGAATCAGAATTGGTATTTGTATTTGCACACTGTCCTCCTGACGGTGGTGCTCGCCATGATTCGGTCGGTTTTCCCCCACGCGAACATCCGGTCCGAGGATGCGGATGGCGCTGCCTTCTATTCCCCCAACCACCGGCCTGACATCGTGGTGCTGGACTTTGAGGGGGGTGGCCGGCATCTGCTTATTGACGTTTCGGTGGCGCGGCCCTTGGCTCTTAGCCACGTGGCTGGGGCCTCCCTCACGGCAGGTTACACGGCGGACCGGGCGGAGCGGGCCAAGCTCCTGGCCTACGGCGACGTCGGGCACCATCGTGTGGTGCCCTTTGTCCTGGAGGAGTTTGGGGCCATGGGGCCCCTGACCTCCGCCTTCTTCAAGGAGTGTTGCCGGCTCCGGGAGGACCGGCTGGACCTGGAGGGCCAGCGGGCCCCATGGTCGGCGCGGACCTGGACGTCATATTGGCGTCAGCGCTTGTCGGTGGCGCTGACTCGGGCCATGGCGGACATCATGCTCCGCCGTACGCGGGCTGATTTTGCGGTGCAGCAGGGCTATTAGGTTCCTCCCGTTAGGCGTTTCCATTGGTCTTATCGTAGTATAGAGCTTTGACATGGCTCTGTATATAGGTTTATAGCTGGGCGTTTGCTTTGGTTTGAGTGATTTCACTCTGCTGTAAGTAATTATATTTTTAATATATATGAGGTTGTCGGTGGCGCTGACTCGGGCCATGGCGGACATCATGCTCCGCCGTACGCGGGCTGATTTTGCGGTGCAGCAGGGCTATTAGGTTCCTCCCGTTAGGCGTTTCCATTGGTCTTATCGTAGTATAGAGCTTTGACATGGCTCTGTATATAGGTTTATAGCTGGGCGTTTGCTTTGGTTTGAGTGATTTCACTCTGCTGTAAGTAATTATATTTTTAATATATATATGAGGTTGTGATATACCAACCCGAAGGGCACCTCATGGACGTGCTTGGCCCCCAAGGACAGCCTTTGGGTATGGGTAGGTTGGATGGCATCTGGTTTGCAAAAGTGCTGAGTTACAGCCGATGCATCGGCAGTACTTTCGCCCATTTAGGGGTTAGGTACTAGAATTAATACATAGTGGTGCAGGTGCACTTTGTGCACCCAGAGCAGGTGTAGTTTACACCCTGCCCTTGCAGGAAGTGTTGACTATATCAAGGCCTTTGACACGGTCCTCTGGGAGGCTCTTTGGGCCATCCTATAGCTCTGGATCGGGTACCACCAGCGTTTATTGCTGCCATTCGTTGACTGTATGCCGGGCTCCGGCACAGACAGGCAGTATAGTGCAGACTGCGGAAGGCACCACCCCACTGGTCATTCCCCCTTCACCACGGGGTGTGGCAAGGTTGTGTCCTGTCCCCATATCTGTTCATTATTGTCGTGGATCACGTCATGCGCCGGTCACGTGCGCGCTTTACCGTTCGAGCCCGGCTTGGACATCCTCCCAAGCGCGAACACGGCGGCATTGCCCCGGGCTACCGCCTGTCCGACTTGATATATGCAGATGACACCACCCTCATGGCGCGCCCCGAGCACATTCAGACCTGGCTGGACTGTCTGGGCTTGGAGTCGAGGGCGGTGGGGTTGGAGCACTGATTATAGTGTCAAAACTGAGGCGATGGTGATTGGGGCTTCCAGTCGCCCGCCGCTGCCGCGCGGCTGCTACATAAACGGGACGGAGGTCCCGTTCCGTGATCGCTTCAAACTGCTGGGGAGCATGCTCCCCGACACCGCCGACGATGTGGACACCCGCATCGGCCTGGCCTGGGCTAGGCATCGTTCGCTAAAAAACTCGTACTGGCACTCGAAGCTAGGCCCTCGGCGCGAGCGGCCGGCCGCAAGCGCATGCTCCTCAAGGTTCTGGTCCATAACGGTGCTCACCTATGGCGCCGAGGCATGGACGCTCACGGACACGCTGGCCGCCAAGCTAGCTAGACGGCACGGTAACCAGGATGCTCCGTCAGGCCCTGAATGGAGCGTAGTTATACGCATAGGTCTTTAGAATCTTTGTACCAGGGCATGCCTCGCATAAATCGGACGAGATTAGACAGCGTATAGGATAGCATTCGTAGGACAGGCTTGCTCGCACCAGCCAGGTAGACACCGACCTAGCTCGGTCTGGCCGGACCCCAGCGGCTTGGCCAGCCATGCAGGGCGCGGCATATCCTGACCTGCATGGCCTGGCCCCAAGGACATTCCTAACAAGGTAGGCAAACATGTCATGACCTCCCCAGAGCAGTTGCTGGCCGACCTAGCTAGTGGTCCCATGCAGCCCCGTTTGAACATCGCATCCACTCCCTCTCCCTTGCTTGGACTGCTATTAATTAATTAATTAAACTCGTGATCCCGTTGGGGAGTGAGTCACGGAGCACCGAAGTGCTTTTAATCCCTGTGTGTGCACAACACTGAGGAAGAAAGGGCAGAGACCCCCTTTCTCCTTTTATGCCAGAGGCATGCCACAGCTGCAATCGGGCCCGGCCGGTAAACGGCCCGGCAAGATCTGTGGGTGCAATAAGACCCATGTGAGCATATCATAACATGGACTGCTTAATGCAGAACAAGAAGAGGTGGAAGACCATCGTCCAGGCTCATACGCCAGCCCCTGTGGGCAAGGCCCCCCCCCCCAAGAGGAAGGGGCGCTTCGCTGCCAGAGTAGAATGGGTAGGGTTTTCTAGATTAGATTAGCTTAGAGTTAGATTAGTTCGGTTTCGTGGCTTTGCCCACCTCCATCCATCCAGCAAGGGAATATGTGCTACATGATCTCCCAACGGAGTCATGTTATAATTTAATTTAATTTTGCAGGAAGTAGCCCTGAATGTATCAAATTAACGTCAATAATCGCCTTGACACGTGCGGCCGGCCTTGGCGTCAGTCTGTGTCCACGGCAATAGAAGCTGATGCCTGAAGTCGGTTCATCTCCAGGCTGTCTCAGGAGCAGGCTGACAGTAGTGAATGGCTGGAACTTGACCAAGGCAGTGGGGGTGGCCCTCTCAAATCAGGCTGGGGTCACCCTGCACTGTTTCGCATAAGGTAGTGGTATACCAGCCATGCACTGACTGACTTTTTCCGGCTACTGTTTTTTCCTCCTGTTCACCTTTGCCCGGACTTACAGACTTTTTTATTTGCAAACTTATAGCCCGAGGCGGGGCCCGAGATTAATTAAGAGGTACCTTGAAATTAAATAAGAGACATGCCTCTATCCAGATATATTTTTGGACGCGAGTTTCGATTGGCGTTAACTTGTAGTATTGGACGGCAACATGTCAAGCCGTTTAATTCATTTGGACTTTTACATTTTCAGGGTTGTATAGAAAGGATCCGTTATATACCCGCCTTCTCCTCCCCTGAGGATAAGCAGCGGTTCCTCTCTCGTCGCAAGCGGTTGCACGACCTCACCTGGACGCTGGATGACGACCTCACCCCCGCTCAGCAACAGCAGCGACGCGACCTGTGGCCGGAATACCTCCGCCATAAGCAGGACCCCCAGAAGCCCAAGGTGTACTGGAGGGGCGGGGACCTGATGATCAACCACAAGATGTGGACGCCCCCAGCGGGCTAGAATAGCAATAGCCCTAGCTTGTAACCATTGGCGTCACTGCCGCTAAGGCAGCCATGCCTAGAATGTTGCCTAGCTGTGCCAACACACCTAGTCACGTGCCGCCAACGCACGGTACACAACCAGCCATAGCCTAGTCCTAGTACAGCCATGCTACGCCCTGGCTATGTTCAGATTACTTGCCCACGCTCCTTGCTATGATATGCTCACATGGGTCTTATTGCACCCACAGTTTGCCGGATCGTTAGCCTGTCCTTTTAGCTAGCCGCGCCCGATTGCAGCTGTGGCATGCCTTTGGCATGAAGGAGACTGGGGGTCTCTGCCCTTTCTCCTGTAGTGCACACACAGGGATTAAAAGCACTTCGGTGCTCCGTGACTCCCCAACGGGAGCACGAGTTTAATTAATTAATTAATTAATTATATACCCGACTTCTCTGTTAAATCTCATCGACCGGGTTTCGAAACAACCCACGAACGCCGTAGATGCAGATCCAACGGAGTAAACAACGTCACGACCGACGCGGCGCCAAATAGTCACCTAGGTTCCTAGCTTTTCTGCGAGCCATTTTGCTGTACAACGTTGTGCCACGTCGTGTACCCGTGAGATGTACCCGTGAGATGCAAAATTCGCTTGCCAGACCGGGATTCCGGGATCTCCGTCCAATACCGTCGTGCAGTACCACCAATGCACTACCAATCCATCAATCGTACAATACTACGACTTAACGCCAACAGAATCTCGCCTCCAAAACTATATATTCATAGAGGCACGCCTCTTATTTAATTTCAAGGTACCTCTTATCTCAGCCCCCGCAGACTTGTCTTCTCCCGGTTATTAGGGCTAAGTTTTGCAAAAAACCTAAGTCCTAAGTCGAAACCCACCCAAACTGGCAGCTCGGCTAGACGGCACGGTTTACAGGATGCTCCGACAGGTCCTTAACGTAGGTTTTTCCAAGCGCCCGTCATCAGAGTCTTTGTATCATGGCATGCCTCGTGTTTCGGACGAGATTAGGTAGCGTAGGATAGCATTTGTAGGACACCTTGCCCGCACCAGCCAGGTCGACACCACCCTCGGTCTGGCCGGCCCCCAGCGGCTTGGCCAGCCAGGGCGGCACATTCTGACCTGGCCTGGCCCCGCGGACATTCCCAAACGGGTAGGGAAACCTGTCACGAACTACGTTCAGATGTTGCTGGACGACCTAGTGGTCCCAGCCCAGTTTGAGCACCGCATCCACTCTCTCTCCCGTCTTTGGACTGTCATGCAGGACAAGACGCGGTGGAAGAAGATTGTCAAGGCGCACACGCCCGACCGGCCCTGTGGGCAAGCCACCTCCCCCCAAGCGGAGGAGGCGTTTTGATGAGTAGTGTAGTTAGGATTGTCTAGATAGCTTAGAGTTAGTATAGTTCGATCACGCGGCTTCCTCCACCCCATCCATCATGGAATATGTGCTATATGACCTCCCCACGGCGGCATGTTATAATTTAATTTAATTTTTTTTAAAGTCGAAACCATTTTTTCCTCCTGTTGACTTCTTTTATCCTGACTAGGTTGTCCCCAGTTTACAAATTAACAAAATTAACAAAATTACCAAAATTAACAAATTAACAAAAATCACAAGAAAGCAACATAGTGCAATTTAATTATGGAAATCATATATACCATATGATGAAAATTCACTCATAAAATGCTATGTCAGAGTCGGAGTCCGATGACAACAACATATCTGGGGCATCCTTATTCCGTTCGTCACGCAGGACTTTGTCAAGGAGTTGTTCATCTGTCAATTCAGCATCATCACAAAGGGGCTTACGCACCTCTTCGATGATGGCATCTATGTCAAAATACCCAGAGGCAGGTGGCTCCTCGGTTGTGCGTGCCGCGCGTTCCTGGCGTTGAGCCGCGCGTGCATCTGGAAAAACTGCATCTACATCATCCGATTCGAAGTACCGCTCACGCGGATTGAACAGGGCTCTTTCCAGGCCGCGTGCTATAGCAGACAAAGAATGTTCACCAAGCCTAGGTTCAACCATGATCTCGACTACGTATGCAGCTTGTACACGTGGGTAATCAAGGCCCCTACCTGCAAGAAATCTAGCATCTAGGGAGTATCGCCCTGTCTTGAACATGTGGGCGAGGGTTTTAATCAAGTTTGGACGCAAGCTAATACTATTGTGGTGCTTAAACCAGTATACAGCCGCACGCTCTAGTAAGTTGTAGGCGGTCAAGGAGCACCGTCCCTTGAGCCGTGGGGGATCCGTGTAATAAATATTCTATCCGCCCTTCTTCTTTCTCGTCCTCATCAATGCCATGGCAATACAAAATCTGAAACCCCTCTTGCTCTTCCGATTTAAGCAAATAGCCTATCATCCCTGAATAATTCAATTTGTGGCTGGACTTCACTTGGCGTGCCACAAGGCTCGGCTTGGTTTTGTCATGTTTTCCTTTTTCATCTATTGGTTCACCCCACCCAAGGTCTTTCTTGAGCTTGAGTTTCACAGCATGGGCCGATGTAGCCTCAACGTCAATTAGCATGTGGACGTGCTTGTGCATTTCGAGTATTCCTTCCTCCACAATTGACATGCCCTTGCCGCCATTGGCTAGGTGGAAGGCCTCTCTATCTTGCCAAGCTCATCATCGTCAAGATCGCGAGCCCCCCCTGAAATGGAGATGTGGAGTGTCATATTTTTTAGCGCCGTAGGCCCACGTGCGCGCTTGGGTTGACGCAATGGAATGTACTCGTCAGTTTCGTGTGCTTGATCTTGGTGCTGTTTTTCGACGTTGTCTTGCTCATCCGTTGCGGCAGCCTCACGCTCTTGTAGTTGCTGTCTTGCTTGGCTGTGACGAGCATGGTACATGAAAAAAAAAAATTGCAGATTTTTTGCAAGGATGGTGGTCAAGATTGGTTCAAAGACTTAATTTTCAAAGAAAAACTCACGTGGACAAGTTTGGCAAGAATAACAGGTTGGAAAAAAAACCCTGGAAAGGATTCAGCGGCTTACCGTCCACGCTTTATCTTGCATGTTACGTGACGGGTGAGACCAGATTGGCTCTTGGCTACGAAGGGCGGCTCGCAACAGTTGCACATGAAATTCTGATTCTTAATGGCCCCTTCGCCATCGCTGTCCTCGTCATCACCGGAAACACCAGCTTCATCATCTATGAATTTAACTCTTTTTGCCCAACGTGGAGGGGGATCCTCTTCGTCAACCTCATCCCCTTCCTCCTCCTCTGCCACTTCCTCATCCCCTTCCTCCTCTGCTCCTGGTTCGTCTTCCGATTCCTCTTCGTCTCCCCCACCGATGTTGACCTTGTCGACATTATCTTCCAGTCCTCATCCTCGGAGGCATCCTCTAAAATAGCATGCCGCCCGCGCCGCCGTTGCCTTGCTGCACGGTTTAACTCAGGCACAACGTTGTCCTCCAGACTCTGGAGGTCCGCATGTGCTGGATCCATTGAGTCCCGTTCTTGGGGATGAACTAGTAGGTCCGGCCTCGTTGGCGGTTGCTGGGCAGGCGTGGTCATCATGGACAGGGTCGTCATCTGGAGACGGCTCAAATGCAGGCGTTTTCTCATCGCATTCGTCAAAATTGAGGGCTCGTTTGGTCCCCTTGCCAGGCCAGGACGACTTGCCAACGTTTTTTTCTTGGCCATGTTGTTTTGTAGACGTTTGTGTTGATGATGATGGGGTTACAGATGACCCACCCCCAGCAAGCTTGCCAGCAGCAGACAAAACGGAATTCAATAATTCATCCTCCTCCGCCTGGGACCCCGTCAGATCCACGCTATCCACCAAAGCCCCTTTATTGATTGCGTTGGAGAGCAAGGGCCCTATTGTCTCAAGTGTTGACAGCACCTCATTTGTTGCATGTTTGACCACCCCATCCCACAGTTGTTCCTTTTTGCCCAAGGCGACTTTCAGCCGCTCTAACGTCTTTAGCTGCGGCTCAACCGTTGTCTCGTACGCCTTTCGCACTTTCTCCTCGCAGAGCTTTTCCTCCCTTTCTTTAAGTTCATGATACCTTGCCTTAGCAGCATTGACATTCTTGGTTTGTATCTGTACTCCTTCGTTGGCACGGTCCAGGTTAAGCTTCCTGTCCCTGATTAAATTAAATTAAATTAAATTATAACATGCCGCCGTGGGGAGGTCATGTAGCACATATTCCATGATGGATGGGGTGGAGGAAGCCGCGTGATCGAACTATACTAACTCTAAGCTATCTAGAAAAACCTAACTACACTACTCATCAAAACGCCGCCTCCGCTTGGGGGGAGGTGGCTTGCCCACAGGGTCGGGCGTGTGCGCCTTGACAATCTTCTTCCACCGCGTCTTGTCCTGCATGACAGTCCAAAGACGGGAGAGAGAGTGGATTAAAAATTAAATTAAATTAAATTATAACATGCCTCCGTGGGGAGGTCATGTAGCACATATTTCATGATGGATGGGGTGGAGGAAGCCGCGTGATCGAACTATCCTAACTCTATCTAGAAAAGCCTAACTACACTACTCATCAAAACGCCTCCTCCGCTTGGGGGAGGTGGCTTGCCCACAGGGTCGGGCGTGTGTGCCTTGACAATCTTCTTCCACCGCTCCTTGTCCTGCATGGCAGTCCAAAGACGGGAGAGAGAGTGGATGCGGTACTCAAACTGGGCTGGGACCACTAGGTCGTCCAGCAACATCTGGGTATAGGTCATGGCATGTTTCCCTACCTTTTTAGGAATGTTCTTGGGGCCAGGCCAGGTCAAAATGTGCCGCCCCGGTTGGCCGAGCCGCTGGGGACCGGCCAGACCAAGGGCGGTGTCGACCTGGCTGGTGCGAGCAAGATGTCCTACAAATGCTATCCTACGCTGTCTAATCTCGTCCGAAATACGCGGCATACCGTGATACAAAAAAGTGGCAAGGGCCAAGGATGCCTGCTGGCCCACCAGGGGAGGACGACGATGGGTGATGGGGGTGGATGCGGCGGGGGGTGGAGGTGGGGGTGAAACGGAGGGGGGAAGGGAAGCGGTAGAAATAGTGCTTTTCATCGCATTTATTTTGTCCTGCAAGCGTAGGATGCGAGCCTGCCGCCTGCTCTGGGTATTCGGGGATGCTTGCGCAACGCAGAGGCGTAGGAAATCTAGCATGCGTTGGGTGTTGCTAATCTTGCTGCTGAGAGCTGTCGTTCTAGCCCGAGATACCGGCACCACCATGTGTCTCAGTCGACTGTTAGGTCGATGCATGGGGGTGGAACGGGACTGTTTAGAGGCTGTCCCCGAAGCCTGTTAGCCGCGAGCCGACGAGGAAGGTTGTCTACCTACTGTCTACCAACAGAGGCAGCACCCTTCTGGCTAGACACCTGACGAGACTCCGCTCCGGGGGTGTTAATCTGAACACCTTTAATCTGCTTTCCATCAAAGAATGCGGCAGAGAGTGGATGCGGTGCTCAAACTGGGCTGGGACCACTAGGTCGTCCAGCAACATCTGAACGTAGTTCGTGACAGGTTTCCCTACCCGTTTGGGAATGTCCGCGGGGCCAGGCCAGGTCAGAATGTGCCGCCCTGGCTGGCCAAGCCGCTGGGGGCCGGCCAGACCGAGGGTGGTGTCGACCTGGCTGGTGCGGGCAAGGTGTCCTACAAATGCTATCCTACGCTGCCTAATCTCGTCCGAAACACGAGGCATGCCATGATACAAAGATTCTGATGACGGACGCTCGGAAAAACCTACGTTAAGGACCTGTCGGAGCATCCTGTAAACCGTGCCGTCTAGCCGAGCTGCCAGCTTGGGTGGGAGGGGTGGGAGGGGTGTCCCTGATGGCGTTTGTTAAATCAACTCGCTGCTTGTTTACTTTTCCAACGAGGTCCTTGAAGAGGTCTTGTTGCACCAGATTATTCATCGCCGCCATGGCCCCGGCGTCTTCGTTTCTTTTTGTTTCCCTTCGTTCACACACCTATTTTCGCGTGTATCCTGTCAATCACATGAATCGTGACGCGTGGCCGCTCCTTCTGCCTTTGCTTCGTGCCCCGTTAGTAGCCAGCCAATCACACACGACGTAAGGTTCGTAACCGCAATCAGTTTTCAGTTAGCCGAGAGATGGATCCGTTTGTTGGTGCTGGTAGGTGATCACTGTTCCGGCCGTCGGCTGCTTCCAGATATCTGGTGCCCATGTGAACCACCGTTATATCCCTGCGACGCGCCACGTTCCAACGTGTCGGCCATTTCCATTAAATGATATCTCTGTAACTGCTATTCTGTAGATTGCAAGGTGTCAAAACCTCCACCTGGACCTTACTGGGCCTGACGCCCGGAAGTGCCGAACTAATCGCCATCTGCAATGTCCTAGAACTACGGTCCAATAGATATTCGGTTTGAAACTGACAACTGCGACTCCCCCCCGGTGTAACACCGTTCCCCCCATTAAGGATTCGCTGATACTCATTTCCCCTCTCACCTCTTTGGTCCATAATTGGCTAATTTCCCCGATAACACCGTTCCCCCCCCCACATAAGTGCGTTCCCCCCCCCGTTGTAACACCGTCCCCCCCCCCCCATAAATGCGTCCCTCCCCCGTTGTAACACCGTCCCCCCCCCCATAAATGCGTCCCCCCCCCGTTGTAACACCGTCCCCCCCACGTACAGTACTTTCAACCGCAGCTCTGCCTTTCAACCGTCGAATGCGCAATCGATCTAGAAAGTATCCGCGATTTCAGTACATGCCGTCACCCTTGACAGTTGTCGTACAATAGTACAAATTAACGCCAATAGAAACTTGCCTCCAAACATATATCTCGATAGAGGTATGCGTCTTATTTAATTTCAAGGTACCTCTTAATTAATCTCGGCCCCCGCCTTCCGCTAATTTGCTAATTTGCTAAATTTGCTAAAAAAGAGCCAATTTTACCCCGACTGACTTGTCCTGCAATAATCCAATCACTCCCCCGTAGACACCACCGCATGCGAGGGGATGGACGATGCAGTCACTCGTGGAGCATCGTCGCCATCGACTTCCTGGCTGCCTGCGCCCGCGCCTGCTGGCAACGCCCCTGGCTCAACAGGCAGGTCATCCATAGGTTCTGAAGCCCCCGCTGGGGCCTCACGGCTGCCTGCTGGCGGCACCTGCTCGCCGCCTGTTGCTTGCCCTACCACACTGCTCTCCCTCCCATTATCCGCCTCCGCGGCCACAACCCCCGTGAGCACCAAACTGCGCATGGACTCCCCCTCGTGCTCGCCCTCCACAATTGGTTCTTCGGTCACAGGCACGGGTCCCACCACGCCCGCCTCCATCGAGGCCCGCAGCCCCGCGTGATTCGAAAGCGACTGGGAGTGATGCGAGCGGTGCGACCGGGCCGAGTGCTGCGAGGCGTCCCCGTCGCGTGACTCGGCCTCCTCGGCTTCCTGAATCGCGCGGTTTATCAGCGTGGCCGAGCGCCGCATGGTCCGCGTGCTGTGCAGCATGGGCCACACGCTGAACAGCGATGCCGGCTTGTTCAGGTCCGTGTGGTGCTGCTCCATGCTGGCCTGCGACCAGAACTTGTGCCCGGGGTTGACGTTGCCCGACTCTAGTGTGCGGATCTCCTGGCAGAGCGCGCAGAAGGGGCAGACGAGCCAGGTCAGGCTCTCCCCTAGCTCCGCGCAGCGCGGGTCGGCGCAGTGCTTGGGCTGCGGCAGGTTGAACGTGCGCCGCATCTTGGTGCGCATGTGGCCGCCGTAGAGCATGGCAAGCACGTAGCCCGCGATGATGCCCAGGATGGGCAGCACGTTGTCCATCATATTCTGTGCCCACACACGGCACGCCAAGGGGCGGGGGGTGGGCGTGGGGTGGGGTGGGGGAGAGGGAGGGAAGGGAAGGGGCAGTCATACGGGAATGCACGCAAAGCCGCCACATGCCATGGTGAGATGATTATCCTGGAGGACAGGCAAGAAAGCACAAGTTATCTGCACAATGATGCTGCGATGACTTGTGCAAGACATCCAAGCGACAGCATGTCAGGTGCCAAGCATACGGTGGCGTGCACTTCTGCTTGACTGCTCACTGCAGTAATCTAATCTCTTTCTAGGAGACCTGGTTGCTATCGTATTTGTGCTCGTGTACCGGAGTGCTTGATTGCTGGATGGAAGGTGCAGGAGGACAGCATGGGCCTAAGGCAAGCTTGTATAGATGCAGGAGTTTAGGATCTCTGGCACCCTCCCCCCCCCCTTTCCCCCCCCCCCCCCCCCCCACACACACACACAAACATGCTACACGCCCACGCACCTTGGCCGAGATGCCGCGCGCGTTGGATGCGAGCAAGAGCACGAGAAACGGGCCGACCAGCAGGACGATCAGGATGAGCGCGTGCAGGAAGGAGGAGGAGAAGCCCAGCCGCTTCTGCTGGATGCCGAACGCACAACAGAAGCAAGACAGAACCCAGGCAGACACCTTCACATCGGTGTGCCCGTCCAGCAGGCCCCCCTTCCAGTGCGCCTGGGGCCTCGCCTTGAGCAGCTTCTGTGTCTGAATGATCTGCCGCACCTTGTTCTTCATCGTCATCTTGACCGGCGGCTCCATTGCCACCGCCTGCGGCATGTGCAGCGCGATCTGGCGCAGATCGTCATCGCTCGCGCTCATGGGCAGCACGGGCGGCGCGTCGCCTTCGGCCACGGGCACCACCGCCCCCGCCCCCGCCCCCACCCCCGCTTTCTTCTTGGTCTCGTCACTCTTGCCCAGCGGGCAGTACATGTTGTAGAGCGCCGCAAACACCGCGGAGAGGAAGGAGAGGGTCAGGCAGACCGCCACGCCGAGGGCTGAGCGATCGTCTTGGTCGTATACCCAATGGAGGATGGCCATGGGGTACTGGAACCTGCCACACACGAGGGAGGGGGGGGGGAGGAGGGGTGCGGGCAGGGGCAACACAGCGGACGTTGTCAGCAACCACTTTTTGACCATGGGGCATGGCGTCGGATAGCAGCCGCATTCATGCCACATTGCGGCCACAAAGTTTCGCCACATTCCGTGACCGCACATGTGTGGGGCATCTGGTGTGGCCAGCAGGCACCAACCAAGCAGGATAAGAGGGGCAGCTGGGAGCGCGAGGAGGGTGGGGGGTATGGGGGCAGGAGGGGAGTCCATGTGCCAGGGGAGACGCTCCTGCTCCTGGAAAGATGCAGTTTGGTGTCAACTGGACACTATGGAGTAGCTGTGTGGGACCAGCGGCCAGTGGACTCGTGGATGCGACCGGCATAGGGCATATAATGAGCTGTGCTGATGCTGCGCTCTGCGGGGCGCTCCCGTGCGGGAAGGCTCACCTTGCCTCCATGGCGCGTGTGCCAGCTACTGTTCTGAAGGGGTCGGATACCGCATTTCTAGAGCTCCCACCATGCTCCGCCAGGAGGTGGGTTCTGGGCCAATACCAGGCATCGCTTCCCATCCCACCTTAATCATGTCGTGATGGCGATCGCAATGGAGGAGTGCTTGTCAAGTATGCCCACCCACCTGCCTGCCTATTGATCTATCCATCCATCCATCCATCCATCCATCCATCCATCCATCCATCCATCCATCCATCCATCCATCCATCCATCCATCCATCCATCCATCCATCCATCCATCCATCCATCCATCCATCCATCCATCCATCCATCCATCCATCCATCCATCCATCCATCCATCCATCCATCCATCCATCCATCCATCCATCCATCCATCCATCCATCCATCCATCCATCCATCCATCCATCCATCCATCCATCCATCCATCCATCCATCCATCCATCCATCCATCCATCCATCCATCCATCCATCCATCCATCCATCCATCCATCCATCCATCCATCCATCCATCCATCCATCCATCCATCTGTCCGTTCCTCCACTCCTCCCCTAGTATCACAGTGCATACCAGCAGTTGAGGTTGAGGAAGATGATAACCACCGCGAAGTGCTTGCGCTCGTTGGGGCGGTATCCCCCGTCCTTGGTAAAGGCGGCGCGCAGGAGCGCCACGTCGCGTGGCCGGTAGCGAATCAGCTTTACGAGGAAGGCGAGGCGGGCGGGCTGGTTGACCAGCGCTGCAAAGGTGAATAGGCCGTTGAGGATTTGTGACGTGATCTCGCTCACGCGATCCTTCTTCTTCTTGTCAAACCGGCCATCCAGCATGCCCACCATGGTCTGAGGCGCCCGGGGGATACATGCATACACACACGCCCACATGTACACACACGCCCACATGTACACACACGCCCACATGTACACACACACCCACATGTACACACACGCCCACGTGTACACACACGCCCACATGTACACACACGCCCACATGTACACACACGCCCACATGTACACACACGCCCACATGTACACACACGCCCACATGTACACACACGCCCACATGTACACACACGCCCACATGTACACACACGCCCACATGTACACACACGCCCACATGTACACACACGCCCACATGTACACACACGCACACACACGCATGCCCACCCACCCACACGCCCACACGCGCCCACACACACACACACACAGATGCCGGAATACGCGCACGCACAGGCAACAGTGTCAATAAGGTGCCAACAGGGGGCAAGCCTTATATAATAGAGGGCGTCCAGACACGTCCAGTAGGTGTCCGGGGGGCCCCGCCACCGGCTAGGCCGAGTTTTGCAGCCGGCAGGCAGCAAGCTGGGCCACTGGCTGCCACCGCACAGTGTGGTGCCGGGCCCTGCGTACGGATAATCCACGAGTTTCCATGTTGTGCCACTTGATACCTATGTTTGTCACGTAACGAATGGTGAATACTTGGTACATTCCTTTCTTTGGTGTCATCTGTAGGCACACTTGTAATTTCTTTGCCAGGAGGCACGGGGCAGCCGTGCGAATGTCATGCCGGCTTTACCCCCTGCACGAAAAAAAGGCTGCATGCGAAAAATGGCAGCAACGCAGCTGAAGCAAGACTGATAACGGTGATATACTGGGCTAGTATTGCGCTGAAAAACGGATAGTAAAACTTGGGTTCGACGTGCATGCTTCTGCAAGCGATTTCAGAAGTTTTTCAGCGACCGGAGGCCGGAGGTATACCTACTAGAACTGGGGAAGACAAAAGGTGCCAGGCCGCGCAAAAATTTAACTGGAACTGCGGATCTTTACGGAAAAGTGAGCAGCTGATTGCATGTTTGCTAACTGGATGATGCCGATGGTAAAAGCAACGAAACTTTCTGCCGGCATGCTGATGCAGAAAAAGAAAAGGAGGCCGTTCGAAGTGATGTTAAAGCTGTCAATTCCACCCCTGCTGTCAGTCCGAGTAGTTTTGGATTCCAATGAGGAGGAACGGGGGGTTGCGGCGCTGCGGATGACAGAAACAACATGGAGACGCTGTATTCGGAAGGAGGATTGCTAGTTGTCTGTGGAAAAAGGGACACACGAAAATTGCAGAGGGTGAAATAATAGGAAAGAGCCAGGGGCCATAGGAGTGCGCTGGGCGAGTGGGCAACAACGGGCAGGGACAAGGGTCTTAAAAAAGCTTTCACGAATGAATTCAGGGGTTTCAAGGAATGGTATTTTATCATAGACTGTATGCTACGCTGTCCTGTGAGTTTGCAGAATCTGTTGCTTTGCCTTGCTTTATACTCCCACTAAATTTGTCTTTCCACCACCATTACTATGCCACCACCATTAATACCTGTACTGTGTTATGTAATGGATGTACAGTTTGGCCCTGCCCACATTCCACATTCAGATAGCCCCTTACGTTCCTCAATTTGTCTTGTTGGTGCTTGGTAACTTGGCTGCAAATGGGTGCAGAATGCACAAATGTGTTTGGTACTTTCAGGCTGAGGCTTAAATGCCTAAGGCCATCAGCCACCCTTTTTGCCTGGGTTTTGTCCACAAGAGGCGCTGACCCAGTTTTGTAAGAATGCTACAGGAAGCATCAAAACCATTATGGAAATCCTATTGCCCTTTTGTTTTGCCCAGAAAATATTTGCCAGAGTCCAGGGGAGGAGCCCCCCCCTCTGACCCCCCCCGCCCTCGGCCACTTCGCGGCCTCGTCCAAACTGTCCGAATCCCCCCCCACCTAAGCAGAAACACTACTACTCATACAGCACATTCCTGGACATGCACGCTGGGTTGGCAGCTGCAGGGTGATCCTGGTGTTCGTTAATTAATTAAAGACGCGCTCCCGTTGGGGACTCACGGAGCACAATGATAGAGAGTTGAAGTGCTTTTCATCCCTGTATGTTGCACACAGGGAAGGGGGCAGACACACCCATCTTCCCTCATGCCCGGAGGCAAGACACAGCTGCAATCTAAACTACTAACGAGGAGAGTTGGGCATAGCTGTGGGTGCACTAATGCTGAAATGTGCATGTGTGGCGGGGGCATTGTCTGGCACAATGAAACTGAAGATTGTAGTCTGTGGGGTAGATAGGCGAGTGCATAGGCTGAACAACTGAGAGTAGCCGGTATTATGCTGAGCCATACACAGTGCTACGAAGGCCACGCAGGTGGCTAGGCCATACATCAATACGTCAACATCAAGCCTATCGGAACCCACTACATCCTAGTGCATGGCCCATGCCATGTGCATTTATTCAGGGCATGCATCTTCAGTAACGCACGCCACTGCTGCCCTTGCCCGAGAAATGCCACAGCACAATCAGATTGCCAGACGATCCATTTTACTAGCCATGCATGACCAAGCCCCTTACCATGAAGAGGAGGGCACCTGTACACGCCACGGCAATAATCCAGACGAATATGGCCCAATGGATAGGGTTGCGAAACCATTCCCTGCATGAACGAGCACCGAATGATGGGAATGCAATGAGTACAGCGTACATACCTTCAGAGGGGGGCGGGGTACCTTTCTGCGAAGACAAGGAGTCGAAACTGCAGGCGACAATCACCTACCAGACATGACATTTCGCATCTCGCCCAGCCTAGATGTACGGAAGCGAGCAATGCGGCGATACTTACTTTAATAGAACAAAATACGGTTGCAAGGTTTCGCCCAAGCTCTTGACAGATCCAACAGCCGTTTTTGTAAGATAGCTTGAGATGTCCGTTGAGTTGGATGCTGCCACGGCAGCTGGCTGGGCGTCCAAGTTATAAGCGCCTCCAGTAGGCAACACCTCTGCACCATCCTCTAATCCTCCAGTTCTGGAAACTAGTACAGCGGCAGTTGAAGCGCCGGCGTCGTGCGAATTTAAATTCTGATCAGAAGCAATGCCGGCGCCTTCCCCTCTTTGCGCGTCAATGTCCGTTTCTGTCGTCTCCATCGCAGTGGAGTCCCGAGCCGCTCCGGCGGGATGCACATCCTTCGCGTCGCCATTCACATTTTCTTCTACGCTCACGGCCCCCGCTTCTCTTTCGTCGCTAGGCCCCACCATTCGCTTCTCTACACCGGGAGCAGCCACGGGTGCTCACTACTACCAGAGCCGCAAATTCGACGAATCTTTAACGTCTCCTATCCGCGATGGTGTGGGTAATGCCACATTGACAATCTGCGATTTCGTGCGATTCGCCATGGCTTCTTGCTGGTGTTGCTCCAAGTTCACCAAGGTCAGCCCGTGCGCGAGCGTTTCTGCGAGCTTTCCTGTCACCTCGCTGTCTTCGTTCGGTTAGGAATTTTGTCCCCCGCCTCACAACGTGACAAGAATGCGCATGCTGTGGCGCCCGGCGGGTACGTGGCCTGGCAATGTGGCTTCAGCACAGGAGCATGGGCTGCCAGATCACAGGCCGGCGTACGAACGGTGTAACTACGAGAGGATCCGTTGGGAGATCTTCAATGCTG
>RPFO01000065.1:2682983-2716838 GCA_009746045.1 Mesostigma viride
AACAACAACAACAACAACAACAACAACAACAACAACAACAACAACAACAACAACAACAACAACAACAACAACAACAACAACAACAACAACAACAACAACAACAACAACAACAACAACAACAACAACACTCATGCCGGACGCCTATATCAACATACTACACCCCGGCCCCCCTCAGCTTGATGTTTAAGAAAGGGCCGGGTCCGACCAATCCAGGGCTCAAGATCTTAAATAATCTTACTACTGCGATTCTATTATACTAAGTTCTACTACATTCTACTACCGACAATTCTACTACTATTAATTAGAGGTCAAATCCAGGGTCTGTGTGTGGCAAACTCACAGGCATGCTCCAAGCGGCATCAAGATGGGCAGCGGTTCCCCGTCTCAGCCTACGGGGCAGGGTCCTCATCACCAACCAAATGTTATTCTCCAAAGTGCTCTACTACTGCCAAGGTCACCCACCTAACGAGTACACCAGGTGCCAAGATCATCCAACGAATCGGCAGCAATTTTGTTTGGAAACAGCAGGGTATCATAACACACACGGTGCCGGGATGGATCGATCGGGACATGTCCTATATGCCATGGGTTCAAGGAGGCTTGGGCTTACATAATATGGAGTGGCGCTTATGGTCAGTGTACACCAAACAGATCCTAACCGCTTTCATAGGCGTAAACGCACACCCTGGTTGTATGTTGGCACAAGAAGCTTTCGCCACAACCTATACCCACAACAATGGTACATCATGGCACTTGGGGGCAGCAATACTTACATGTGCGCTCACTTCGTATAAAGGCTTATCATGGTACTGGGCACGTATGTGGAAAGGCAACGGCCCATTCTTGGTATTGCTAGTTTTAACGTGCGCACCCTCCCTGCAGATCCTTCTACGAGCGGCGGCACCCCAGCACGCCAACGCGTCGACGAGCTGATCGCCCTGTGCGCCGACAACAAGATCGCTGTTCTTGGAGTCCAGGAGCACCGACGCACCGTTGACCCTCAGCACGCGGTCAACGGTCTGCTGGTCGACGACCTGCGCGCAGGCTGGCGGTTCCACTATGGTGGCGGCGACGCGCCGGGCCAAGGTGGTGTGGGCCTCTTGTGCTCGCCGGCAGCATCAGAGCAGCTCCAGTCCATCGTGCTGCGGTCCCCGCGTGTGCTAGTGGCCACTTTTTCGGCCACTGAGGGACATTCCCACCACACGCTAACCGTTATAGTGGGATATGCACCACATGCGGGTCGAGCTCAGTCTGAACGTGAGGCCTTCTTCGACGCCCTCAAGGAGGAGGAGGCCAACATCCCAGCTCGGCACTTCCTGGTTATGCTGCTCGACGCCAACGCCACGCTGCCAGTTGGCACTGGGGGCGCTCAGTATTCCCCAACCAACACGACAGCCAACGGTAACACGCCTTTATTTGCGAATCTGCTGGCAGAATCTGCGCTGGTTGCATGCAATGCTTCTTTCGCACGCCCCGCTGAGCAGCTGGCCACCTTTTTTGGGCCGTCGGATCGGGTGGTGTGCCTTGATTATGTCTGCGTACGTCGGGCTCAGCGCCCCTCAGTTGTCGATGCTCGCGTCCTGCAAGATTCTGTCAGCACGGTGGAATCTGATCATCGTCTCGTGCTCGCTCGCATCAGATTGCGGTTTCCTGGGGTGAAACCGTCGCGACAGCTGGCACCTCAGCCAGATCTGAAAGTGCTCCGGATTGTGCTGAAGGATGCCGACAAGATGTCAGCAGAAGAGCAGGCCGCTATGTCGCACAGGGATGATTTCCTGGCCGTATTCGACGCCGGGGGCAGCCGACAGCAGTTACACGCCATTCCGCCGCCGGGGGATATTTCAGTGATCCTCCGTGGTGTCGCCGCCAAGTATCGCCTGGCTGCCCGCACCCTCCCCACCTTGCCTCCGCGTCGGCAGCTTGCTGTCCACCGTCACGCACCGACAGTGGTCGCCGCCAGGCAGATGCTCCGCCGCAACAGAGATCCGCTCGCCAAACCTGGGCTGCAAGCAGCTCTGAGGGCCGCCTACGAGCAGGCTGAGAAGGCAGATGCTCAGCAGATGGTCAAGGACCTGCGCAGCTGCCAGCAGAAGCACGACGGCAAGGGGGCCTGGTTCTGGTACAAGCGCCTCGGGCACCCGGACGGCCTCGGCCGGCCCCACCGCCACGACGTCCCCGGCGCCCCAGCCAAGCGGCTTCGTACCTGGGCCACGGCCACGGCCGAGGTCGTGGGGACAGCTGCGCCGCCCCCACCCCTGCTCCCAGCCGCCGCCGCCCGCCCGGCCGCCCTGGCCGGCCCCGCAGGGCCCCCGGCCCCGCCTAGGTCAGCGGCGGACTACCTAGTCCCCCCGCTGGTCGGCCCACTTGGCGACCCGTCTGACATGCCTCCTTTCACCTCTCGCGAGGTCACGGAGGCGGTCCAGCGCCTGCGTTATGACGCAGCCACCGGCTCTGACGAGATTCCGGCCGCAGTTGTAAAACTTGCAGCCGAATTCGAGGACACAGGTGTTATGCTGCTCTTCCGGGACATCTGCAACCGCCTTCTGCTGTCGTCGCAACCACCTCCAGCGGCCTGGCAACACAGTTTTCGCACGATGCTGTACAAGAACAAGGGGTCGCCTGCCGACCCCGGCAACTACAGAGGGGTGTGCATTCAAAGTGCCCCCCTCAAGCTTCTTATGCGGCTCATCCTGAACCGCCTGCGCACGGCCCTGGACGGTCACCTCAGCGAGACTCAGCACGGCTTCCGTTCAGGTCGCAACACAGTACAGGCGCTCTTCGCTACTCGCCGACTGGTGGAGGAACTGCAACGCCTTCAGCCTGGTGAGTCCCCTTTGCACCTTGTGCTGGTGGACTTCATCAAAGCCTTCGATTCGGTTTTCTGGCCTGCGCTTTGGGACATCCTCGAGTTGTTCCGGATCCCCCGCCCCCTGATTGCTGTCATCCGCAACCTGTATGAAGGGTCCACCACTTCGGTGCGCACTTCTTACGGGACCACGCCCCCATGCCCTTTACAGAAGGGTGTGTGGCAGGGCTGCGTGCTGTCGCCCTACCTGTTCATTATTGTTGTCGAATACGTAATGATTCAGGCGCGCAAGCGATTTGCCCGCATCGTGGGCAGGGAACCAGGAGTGCAGGTTGCTAACAAATTCTGGCATGGCGGTGCGGACACGGAGATTCGGCTAGCAGACATCATTTACGCAGACGACACCACCCTCTTTGAGGACACTGAGCACGTGCAGACATGGCTTGACTGCCTGGCTCTCGAGGCCCGTGCAGTGGGGCTTGAGGTCAGCAAGAAGACAGAGGCCCTGGCGGTTGGGCTCACCACCTCAGCGCCGCCCCTCTATCTCCTAGACGGCTCTCGAGTCCTGTATCGGGACCGCGTTAAGCTGCTGGGCAGCCTGCTCCCTAGCTGCGAGGTGGATGTGGACCACCGCATCTCCCTCGCCTGGCACGCTTTACGCCAGTACCGGGCCCTATGGCGCAAGCCCCTGGGCAAGATCGAGAAACAGGACCTGTTCAAGGTCCTCGTCCTTCCTGTTCTCACGTATGGCGCCGAGACGTGGACCCTCACCGCCGACCTGGCCCGCAAGCTGGACGGCGCGGTCACCAGCATGCTGCGTTCCATTTTCAGAGTAGGATATGCTGCTCATGTCCGCAATGAGGACCTGTACCAGGGCATGCCCTATATCACCAGCACAATTAAGCAACGCCGCCTGCAGCTAGTAGGGCACCTAGCTCGCACCAACCAGGTAGACACCTCACGTGGCCCCCCCGCAGGACTGCGACCAGCCCAGCCTGGCCGGCACCTCCTGACGTGGGCTGGGCCCAGTGATGTTAGACGCCGCAAGGCCCGCACCTTCAAAGAACAGCTAGTAGAGGACATGGGGGGCCTAGGCCTCTCCGTGATTTGGAAGAAGATGATGGACAAGGCCAAGTGGGCCCAGGTCATAGAGGACAACGAGCCCCCCCCAGTGGGGAAGCGCCCGCGTGTGCAATCCCACGGGAGGCACGCTAGATAGCTCCCCTAGGGCAGCGTGCGGCTGCCTAGATAGATGTGTAGTTAGAATGTTGTTAGATAGATGTAGTATGTAGCCAATGTAGATAGATTAGACCGGTAGGAATATGTGCACCCATCCATCCATCCATCGGGGTTAATGCTCCGTGACTCCCCAACGGGAGCACGAGTCTAATTAATTAATTAATTAATGTGGAAAGGTTATAAGAACCTAAAACCGGACAGAATTGCTCACCCTACCACGCGGGAAGAGGTGGCACGCCAACCATTATATTTCAATGATAATTGCTGCGCGATAGTGAGCATAATGTGTTTGGTGTTTTAAGCGGCCGCAACCCATATGAGGGCTTTTTGACGGCCAACCCGCCGGTTACGCGAATCATCGATTTATACGCGGCTGACGGTGACCGATATCGCCTCCTAACATACACGGAAATCAGTGCGTGGATCGCAAACATGCCCAGCCGACCAGCTTGGGACAACCTTCTACAAGCAATTCCCGCAGGATGGCATACCCTCATGACAACCCCACGCAAACCCCTACAAGTCCGGGAATGGGTGAGCTATTACCCGGATCGCGACACGTCCATACATAAGCCGTGTTCATTCAGCCGTGTTCAGCCCGTCTCACGGTGCGAGACTGAACAAGTCTCGCGTGCAGACACGTGTGTAGTACTCCTACACACAGATCTCGAGTGATTTATCTAGTACCAAATCCGAAAGGCTTGCATCACTCCCCGGACAGGAGAACTTTTGCGGATGACTGTAGGTGTAAGTTGGCGATGCCATGGTAACCGGAGACGTCCGTCCTATAGTCAGCAAAATTGGTGCGAGAGGTCCCCAGTTCGATTCCGGTCGGATTCATTTGCAGATCGCGTTTTCCGCGTTTTCCGCGGCCCGGCACTGAACACAAAGGTTTTCACCTTTGCGGAGTGTCTGATCAGAATATACGCTTGGCTGATTTCGATAGTACCGGCTACGCCCCCTTCTAAAGAAGGATTCAGCCGTGTTCAGCCCGTCTCACGGTGCGAGACTGAACAAGTCTCGCGTGCAGACACGTGTGTAGTACTCCTACACACAGATCTCGAGTGATTTATCTAGTACCAAATCCGAAAGGCTTGCATCACTCCCCGGACAGGAGAACTTTTGCGGATGACTGTAGGTGTAAGTTGGCGATGCCATGGTAACCGGAGACGTCCGTCCTATAGTCAGCAAAATTGGTGCGAGAGGTCCCCAGTTCGATTCCGGTCGGATTCATTTGCAGATCGCGTTTTCCGCGTTTTCCGCGGCCCGGCACTGAACACAAAGGTTTTCACCTTTGCGGAGTGTCTGATCAGAATACATAAGGGCTGCATCGTTGCGGTCGCGTCGACGGGCGTTACCATACAATTGCTCCAGGAGACACCCAACGGTCAAGGACTTCTCGGCAAATTGATTACATCGTACGCCTACATTCCAGCATTTCAATGTCACCGCATTCGAGTGGTCCCGTGGTCACTGTCACAGGCGTGCATGTTACCACTGGACCCCACCACAGTGATACGCGACACCACATGGCTACATGTTGGCAAGGGGCGACTGGACACGCTTGCTCTAGACCCGCTAGAATTTGGGTGGGTCCTCACATCTGGCGGCACCCCCATGACGAAATGCCTATTCGAGTACACGGCAGACTGGGGATACCGGCTACTTCTACATAAAAATCATAGGATGCACCCGGGTCGCCTGCGCTGGCACCCCGAGTGGCCGGGCTACACCTGGATCAAGAACATTACCTTGGCAGTTGATCACCCATTGGTTGACAAACGGGCCACCGACGTCCAGCACCTGCTTATGCATCGGGCCATCGGGGTCAATTCCCAATTGCACCACCGGTACTCCCACGCGGCGGCGTGCTTATGCAACTTTCCAGATGAAACAATTGAGCACAGATTTCTGGACTGCCAACTCGCAGGGGTTTGGCAATGGCTGCTGGGTATATGGGCCAAGTGGATGGCTATTACAGCTCCCCCCACCACCGTCACACTATCTACGGTTATTTTCGGCATCACGGGATTACGGGGCGCGAGCCTCACAGCCAACCAGATGGCATGGATATGGCTCCGCACGACGATGCTTCACACCATATGGCAAGTTCGCAACGAGACCGTATTCACGTTACGTGCCGCGTACACGAGAGGTGCCGTGGTCCGCCGGTTTATCTCATCTTGGAACCTGGCTATGCGTCGTTACTGGCTCCTGGCGACGGAACAACACAAAGTATGGGACCCGGGCCCTAACAATGACACCCCCAGCCCACTGGAAGTCTTCCATGCACTCATGGGCATGAACCAGGTCTTTACACGTATGCCGGATGACGATATATCTACAGTACAATGGCTACCTTGGTCGCAGGGCGCGCCTTATTAATGCGGGCAACCCAATTTAGGCACAACTAGGCATTTCAGGCTATTTCTGGCATACCTGGGTCACCTTAACTGTTATATGGAAATAAACTAACACCCATTTCACCGGAAAAAAATCCAGGGTCTCACCCCCCCCTCTCACCTCTTTGGTCCATAATTGGCTAATAAAATATTATACCAAATCCGAAAGGCTTGCATCACTCCCCGGACAGGAGAACTTTTGCGGATGACTGTAGGTGTAAGTTGGCGATGCCATGGTATCCGGAGACGTCCGTCCTATAGTCAGCAAAATTGGTGCGAGAGGTCCCCAGTTCGATTCCGGTCGGATTCATTTGCAGATCGCGTTTTCCGCGTTTTCCGCGGCCTGGCACTGAACGCAAAGGTTTTCACCTTTGCGGAGTGTCTGATCAGAATAAAATATTATACCCATTTCCCCGAAATCCAGGGTCTCATGATCTTAAACCCGGCTGAGAATCTTAAACATCAAAGGGGGGGTGTAATTATCTTCAGTACAATGGCTACCATCATGGTCGCAGCCGCCTCGAAGGGCGCGCTTTATTAATGCGGGCACCCCAGTTAACCCTTAAACTGTACTGAGTCCGTTTTCGTGGCGCCAGTTGAACTCGCGCCACTCTAACGGACTGAGTTTGTGGCAGAACCAGGCGCCGCGCCAATAATAATTTAACGGTCAAACCTGGGGGGATCGAAAGATCTAGACGTAAGCTACGCCTGGCACTATTCAGACCGTACTTTGGACAATTGGCCAGGGAGATATGCTTGAGCAAAGTTAGGGGGGTACCATGGTCTAACGGGACCGACGTGCATGAAAAATATTGACGCGCACGGCTATGGCGGTGCACACAACTGACTGGTACGAGAGAATGGCTCGACATAACGGACTCAAATTTTGTAGGCATGATTTTTAGGTCATAAAAACGTTATACCCCTAGCCATGGAACGTTTGAAGATGCGTAGATGGGTCTCGGGGTGCTGGTAGGCGCAGCAAATCATGTTAGCGGCCAGGCGGTGACAGTGCGAGTGCTGCATGTTGCTAGGCGGAAATTTTCGAGATATTTGCGCATGGATAAACGTTTGACGTTGTTACCAACCAGATTTGCTAGAACTGGCAGCCAGGAAAGGCTCGAGGCTACGTCCATGAATCGGGCGTGCTGGCTCCCGCAGGAAAGGTAATCTGCTGTTCCGACCTGGTACGTTCTAGCCTCCTACCGTGTTCCGTTAACCGTATCTGGTTGTATTATCGTTTATAACTAATATCAGGGTTATAACCGAGGGCTTGTGATCGTCATTTTGTTGTTTTGCTGCCTGTAAGCATCGGCTTGTCATGGTTGTGGAATACCATCAGGTCAAGCAGATTGTGGACCATGTTTGGTCGCTGTTAGCTGAGGCTGCAACGGAAATAGCGTGATAACGGTTGGTATTGGTTAGTAGTATGGTAACGTTGATTACCCAATGCTTTTCCTGGCTCAAACAGCCCGAGACAAGTTCTTTTCTGACCAGTTTCAGGCATGGCTTCTTGTTTTGCTGGCCAACGCCCACCTTTTTATATTGCAGTCCATTGCATGTGACAAACATGGAGATACCCAATACCTGTTTGCATGGAAGCATTACCAACTTGTTCCTTTTGTTTTCTTCATTGTTGCAAAGAACGTGGAGGTGTTTTGTCATTCATTTGGTGCGTTAGTGATGTAGCTCCTTGCCAGCCCTTTGACGCGTGCTTGAGGCCTTGATATGAGCCTTTCACCTATTGTTTAGCATGGTCTTGTGTCTTATATGCTGGGCATGATGTTTGCATTGCTTTTGTTGCCATCTAGTTGTTGTTTTGTGCCACTTTGGGATAGTAAACCTATGCGGTAGTGCTAGCAACCGTCCCAAAATAACTTGCACCGTTATAACGGCCTGAGCTATTTTGGGCTGTTTGCTAGCTAGCCTGTGCAGTTCTGTGGCATTTCATGTTTTGAATGCATTGATGGCATGCCTATGATTATGATAAACTGCCTTTAAAAGGCCAGGGCCAACTGATTTGTGTAAATGGTCGATAATGCATTATATATGTCTCCAACCCCACGTGCACTGTACCCCCCTGGGGGGGGCGCTATTTATAGCTCATGTGGGGCATGCATATATGACCAACCACATGTCCCCAGTGTTATTTGATATATAAGCATGCTTCCTTCCAAGGGTGGGCCAGAAAATATTATTTGGCTAGATACTCTCGTACTTACAAAGATACCCCAACTCAGTCCGTTACGGTGGTTCCAGTTCAGACAGTTGAAGGGTTAAGGCTCAACTAGGCGTACCACAGGGTACAACAACAGTAGTCAATACAGGAGTCATGCTGTACAGTATGTCTGTACAGTAGGTAGTCATGCTGACACTATGGGGGTCACAGTGTTCAGATTACTTGCCCACGCTCCTTGCTATGATATGCTCACATGGGTCTTATTGCACCCACAGTTTGCCGGATCGTTAGCCTGTCCTTTTAGCTAGCCGCGCCCGATTGCAGCTGTGGCATGCCTTTGGCATGAAGGAGACTGGGGGTCTCTGCCCTTTCTCCTGTAGTGCACACACAGGGATTAAAAGCACTTCGGTGCTCCGTGACTCCCCAACGGGAGCACGAGTTTAATTAATTAATTAATGGGGGTCACTAGTGATGTTAGACGCCGCAAGGCCCGCACCTTCAAGGAACAGCTAGTAGAGGACATGGGGGGCCTCGGCCTCTCCGTGATTTGGAAGAAGATGATGGACAAGGCCAAGTGGGCCCAGGTCATAGAGGACAATGAGCCCCCCCCAGTGGGGAAGCGCCCGCGTGTGCAATCCCGCGGGAGGCACGCCAGATAGCTCCCACTCGGGCAGCGTAGATACGGAGACGTTGTAGTTAGAATGCGGCTGTTAGATAGATGTAGTACGTAGCCAATGTAGATAGACTAGACCGGTAGGAATGTTGCACCCGGCCCATCCATCCATCCATCGGGGTTAATGCTCCGTGACTCCCCAACGGGAGCACGAGTCTAATTAATTAATTAATTAATGGGGGTCACTATAGCCTAACCAGCCTGTACTGTAGACCACCGGATCACCAGGTTATTTAGGGATCAACGGACTCACCTGGAAGGGGTATCCACAGACCTCAGACCTCAATCCTCATGGCGTCGCCGCGCCGCGCCAGAGAACCGTTGGACCACGGAACCGATCGATCGAGAGGCGAGAGCAATCTGTTTGGCACACTTCCCAGTTCCCGCATTCTAAGGCCATACGTCCATTGCTGGCGTATGCCACGTTTCATTT
The DNA here is from genome assembly GCA_009746045.1 of Mesostigma viride. Lineage (NCBI taxonomy): Eukaryota > Viridiplantae > Streptophyta > Mesostigmatophyceae > Mesostigmatales > Mesostigmataceae > Mesostigma > Mesostigma viride. The sequence continues at coordinate 2,692,716 of RPFO01000065.1, forward strand.
TCTGACTCACGGCTGCGTCGTCACTTGGGCAGTCGTCACTCGTCGTCCTAGTCAGAAAAAGTCCTGCAGACTGTAATAAGGGGTCCGGACACACCGGAATTATTTCGCGCCAAAAAATTCGCGCCGGTACCCGGCACGTGAAATTGTGGTGCACGATGCGCGTAGCCCTTGCGCCAAGTTGGCCATGGCGACGTGCGTTAGGTAATAAATGCAGTAATATGGCAATAAGACCGCAGAAAATTATGCAGATGCGTCAAATCAAAGTTTCATCATGATCTTGCGTAGCCGAAGATGCATTATTGACGACATCGATGCCATTTTTCATCCGCGTTTGCGAGGGGGTCTGGCCCGGAAATCTTGCCGCAACGAATAAGCAGCAATACATGCCTACAGCGATAATTACAAAGGTTCTTAGTCCCTAGCGATGCAGAAAGCAACGTTCATTAACGGGGAGATTGAAAATGTTAAAGAACCTTTTATTTTATTACTTTTCCTCGTCATTTTCGGAAAGAAAACGCCAGGTCCTGCTTTATGCGCTGTCAACCCGTCCATGGGTGGCTGGCATTTCTTGCGCGCCTTGTCAGGAAAGATAGCATGCCATTGTACGTCTATTATCCAGTGGTTACCCCCGAAGTCTATTGCGTTTAGAAATCCCTTTATTCTAAGCTTTCAGCACGGTTTCCTGGAAGGGTGCGTTGTTTTGTTCGCCGCTTGCTGCATGCACGTCTCTAGTTTTCCGGCAGCTTTCAACCGATTCGCTTACGTTATGCGTGGCAAGCTCTGAAATCCTGTCTAGGATTGGGTAATATCAAGGTAAGCTGCTACGTTAATGTAATGATATATGGAAGGATTTGGATGGCAGAGTGCTTATATTGCATATTCAACACGTACCCCGGCATGCCTCGAGGGCGGCATGCAACAAGCTGGCGAGCATATGAACCGTGCGTCTCAACGTGCTGGGAAACAAGGTGGCTATACTTCTCTTGCTGGCCATGCTTTGTATATGTGTAAGCTATGCTTACGTGTGTGTCCTCTTTAGATTTGTGGATCACAGCCACTATGCTTCACAATCAATGTGCTCTCAAGGATGCTAGCCATGCTTATGAGGATGGCTGCAAGCCATTTCTCTTATGGCTTTGCTGTATTTCGTGTTTGCGCTTACAGTTCTGTTTTGTTGGTTGGTTTTTGAACGGGGTGATGTGAACCTGCAGGGTTAGAACATTGTGTTATTATTGCTGGTTGATTGAGGCATCATCCTCTACTCTAAGTCAGCATAGCACGTGTAGATGAGCATGCTGTTTATGCACCTTATTGTTGAGCATGGTTTACAACCATGGTGAGGTGTGGGGTGTGGCTAGCATGTACGAGTCACCCATCTAATCCCACATGTTTCTGTTGCTATTGAACGTTGCTTGGGCCTCTAAACATTTCTGTTATTACCAATGAAGATTGCCAACTATGCTACCATAGTGTGGTGCTGCATGCTATGAATGACCTCTCTAGTACTCAAGGCTCATGCTCAGCTTGATCCTGCATTTGGTGGCTGTTTGTATAACTCAATTGGCAGCCGTCTATGTTAGGATTCTGATGATTTGTGGTGGGCAGGTGATGAAAAGGGTTATGTTTGAGCTCATGCCAGTCTATACTAGGGTTGAGGGGTGGCAGTTGAGGACACTAGTTTATGCCATCAGTCTAGCTCAGAATGACCTGAATTTTGATTCCAAGATAGTTTGCATGATAAATAACTTGCTGGCACCTTGTTTGCCCCACTTGTGGTGGGCAAGGTTGTGATTGGTGCAGCCATTTGGCATAAAACCGTATTTTCGTGCATTTTTTTTTTTCATACAACAGAACATAACTGTTCACATACGTGGTCAGAATGAGCTGAAAATTGGTCCCATTGATATTCCCACCCTGTGGAAGTTATTTTTGACTCCCTGGGCCCAACCCATGCGTATTTGATTTGATTTTTTTTTTTTAGTCACAAAAAAGACGTATTTTTCGGTAAACTGCATAAGTATGCCCAGACGTGCGATTTTGGTGCTGCAAATTAGCTCCATTCTTTGGTCTGGGTGGGGATTTGACAAAAATGAGGTGTTTGGTCCACAAGTGTGGGGGGGTTGTCCTAGGCAATCCGTGCTTTTAGGGGGTGTGCGCGCTAAAAATAGCTCCGTGCACATGTATGGTGATGGACCTTGAACTCAAAAAGTAGCCAGATGCATGCCCAAGGGTCATATTTATGGCCCCCCATCATAATTTGCATTGCCAGAATGGGTATTGAGTGCAAAACATGTGTATTCAATTTGGGGGGGTTCAGGTGTGTCCGGACCCCAATCCTCACATCCCAATCACAGACCTCAGACCTCAATCCTCATGGCGTCGCCGCGCCGCGCCAGAGAACCGTTGGACCACGGAACCGATCGATCGAGAGGCGAGAGCAATCTGTTTGGCACACTTCCCAGTTCCCGCATTCTAAGGCCATACGTCCATTGCTGGCGTATGCCACGTTTCATTTTCTGACTCACGGCTGCGTCGTCACTTGGGCAGTCGTCACTCGTCGTCCTAGTCAGAAAAAGTCCTGCAGACTGTAATAATATGTTTGTTGTAGCCGACTTCGCGCATTCTCGTGGCGACACGAATTGGCAGCCATGGCAGCCGCTTCGCTAACTAAGCAATTTGTAGGTCTAGGCGTGATATCTTTGGAACCAAAGCATTCGCCTGCTCATCCTACGGGGTCGCAGTCGAAGCGCGGCGGCAGTCGTAAGGTGAAATGTGAGCTTGGCGGTTGGGCCTGCCGCTCGCCGCGTTTGGATCCATGCAGACCTAACTCGGCATCGTTTGTTCGGAACTCTCCCTCAATTGAGGACAGAGAAAGGTTCTCTAGGTTCGATTTTAGCGCGGCTACAAGTTCAAAAGGTGCCTATGACGCTGAGACAGTCGAACCCGGTTTTGATCTCGCCAACGACGACGACTGGAAGGCGTTTTTGGAGGATTTTGATGACGACGAGGACTCGGAGGAAGAGGATGAGGACGACGAGGAGGATGACAGTGTTGAGGGGGCTGACATAGGCTTTGACGAGGACGACGAGCTGCAGGATGATCGCCGGAAAGTGAACAAAAAGATGACAAGGGCTATGAGGCGGCGGTTGCGCACAGGAGAGCGGTGGGAGGTGAGGCAGCGGCTGCATGGCGGCGTATTGTTGGCTACTAAAATTACCCGTGTTTTTGAATCCGACTTTGCTCTTGTTAGTTGGAACGGTTCCGTAGCACAGTGTTCCTGAATCTCGCCTTGGCAGAATGCCTCAGCACCCTTGCATGCCCGCTGGCATGCTTTTGTGCTGGCATTCTGATTATGTGACCATGGTCCCTGGCGCGGCCGCTGGTCCAGCTCGTCTAGCCACACAAGCTGTGCTCATGATGCCTGTTCCTGGGCCCTACCAGCTGCTATCGCGCCCTCACTCCCTGTGCGCATGTTCACCTTGTGTGCGTGATAGGTGCCGGAACACCTGCTGCCGCTGGTGGCCATCGTGGGGCGGCCCAACGTCGGCAAGTCGGCGCTCTTCAACCGCATTGTGGGGGTAGGTGCAGTTTCCAGCGGCAACGTGGGGGTTCGTCCTGGCGTGTTGTGATATTGCAGGCTAATAAACACGGTGGTGCGCCGCCTGTGCTGCTAATTACATCTAACACAGGTAAGCAGTTTACTTGACAAAAGCGTGGAATGATGATTTCTGGCTTTTCCAACACGTGTATCCCTGGGCTTTCACGAGAACCCATTTCAGGGGTTGCTTTGCCCCGTTCTAGCCAGAGGTACAGGGGGGAGAGGCAGTGCGTGCAGGAGCGTGGGCGCTAGGGGAGCAACACCGGCATGGAGGCCACTGCACGCAGGGTGCTGGGCCCCGCACCTGGGCCACATGGCACGCCGCGCCTCAACCATGCACACGCTCCGGCACGCACGCAGGAATCATGCCTAGAGAGCGTTGCATATGCCAGCGCCCCGCGTAACGAGCCCATCCTTCGTGGCCCGTCTTCTCCATTGACCAGCCCTTCCGTGCGGCAGTGAGAGAAGCTCGTGGAGCCCTCCTTCCTTGTTGTGTGTAGGGGTTGGAGGTACCTTCATTGGCACCCATGTGACGCAGTCGCGTGCTTACGAGTATTGTTTCATGGACCATCCGCGCGTGGCCAGCAGGCAACGGTGGTGTGTGTGTGTGTGTGTGTGTGTGTGTGTGTGTGTGTGTGTGTGTGTGTGTGTGTGTGTGTGTGTCTGTGTTGTGCGGTGACGCTGGTGCCTTCTTGGGGGATTTCAGACAAGCGGCTTTAAGTGTTCGCCTGGTGGGTAGACAATAGGCATGTATGCTCACACCCGCGCTGACCAAGCCCAGGCACAAGGTAATGAGTTTACCCGGATTGCAACGTATTGGAAGTAGAGTAGTAGTAGTTGGTAGGATTGTACTTTTGTCGCATGATGAGCTACAACCATGCGCTCTTGCCCAGGTCGTTGGCTTCCCCTGTCCCCCGTGATCTCCCCACGCCGGGATAGATCACCAGCGCTGACCAAGCCCCACGCCGGGAGTGGGCTGCTGTCCCTATGAGCGCATCCCCTGGCGCATCCCCTGTGGCGGCCATCCGTGCGGTGCCCTTTGCAACGCCCCCCCTCACCCATCTGCCCCGTTGTGGCCCTCCCCTGACCCCACCGCGCACCGCAGGCCCCCGAGGCCATCGTGCATGACGAGGCCGGCGTGACGCGCGACAGGCTGTACCGCCGCGCCTTCTGGGGCGCGCGTGAATTCATGGTCGTCGACACAGGGGGCCTTACCAACATCACCGCCGCGCAGGCCGCCACGCTGGGAGGAGGGCCGCAAGGGGCGGGGGCCAACCGGGGCGACGAGGCGGCGCTTGCTGCCGCAGCGGAGGCGGCGCGTGTTGGCATGCCGGAGCTGATCAGTCGCCAGGTGGCGGCGGCGGTGGCAGATGCCAGCGTGGTGCTGCACGTCACCGACGGCCAGGTGGGGGGTTGCTGTCATGTATGATTGTGTCTGTTGGTGGGGATGGCGTCCTGTATGTGTGACGTACGGTGGTGGGGATAGGCAAATCGTTTCCTGCAATGACTATTCCCTGCCATGCGAGGCTGGTGGTGGGTTACTATGAGAGCGTTTCCCAGGCATGTGCTCCTTCTGTCCATCAACTGTTGTGGCTTGCTCCAGCCAGTGTGCGTCTCCCAGTGCGGCGCGACTGCTGCAGACGCATGCACACATGTGGAATGGCCATGGGAGCAGGCGATGGGGTTGTGTGACACGTAGGGCTAGGGGGGCGCGCGGCGTCGCATCTTGGGTTGGTGTGCCACTGCGGGGTGATGTGGCCTATACACATGCTGGGCTTGGAGGGTTTTTGAAGGCAAGCCGGCTGGCAGGTCGTATGCCACTATAACATGCTAAGGCAGTGCTTTTGCTGCTGCCCTTGAACCCTAGTCTACGAATGTGCTGTTTGGTGGGTGGCAGGTTGAAGCATGGCTGGCTTGCATGGTTGTATGCATTCCATAGCTGTGGCCTGTTTTGCTTTGTTGCCACATGAAACGTAACCTCTCCCATGCATACCTGCACTGGTCAGTAGTTGCCATTTGGTCTGTGCTTTTTTGCGTGCCTGATGCCCTGTGCTTGTTTTTGTGGTGGTGACCCTCTACTCGTGTGCACGGCAAACCGCTTGCGTGCTGGCTTCAGTCGGGTATCTGCGCCAACGACTACGAGGTGTCCTCCTGGCTGCGCAAGCACTACCCCAACAAGAAGGTGAGGGCCGGCACCTGCATTCCCGGACCAGAGGGAGCGCGTGGTGCCTGACTAGGGAGTGCACACGTTGCCTGTATAGGGGCGCACACTTTGCTTGAATATGGGGCGCACACATTTCCTGACTTTCCTGAATAGGGCGCACCCATTGCCTGAACAGGGGGCCCATACATTACCCTAACAAGGTGAGCGAAGATACGAGTTGCGGGAAGACCACCCGGACAAGGGGCTGGCAGAAGAATCCAGAGAAGACATGCCCGTGGCGGGTGGGTGGGTGGTACCCCAACAGACAGGCCAAGGGCGCACTCCTCTCGGGTAGTGTGGCCGTGCGTGTGCACAAAGCAGCGCGTGTGATGGTGAAGGACTGCTGACGTTCATGCCTGGAGTGTGGGTGGGCTCACATCGCCGCCTCCTTCCCCCCTGCTCGCGGTCTCCCTCCCTTAACGCCCCGTGTCATCTTGCACACCTGCATGTTGCCCTCCCCTCATGCGGACGGCTATGCTGCCCTCCCCTACCGAAGGTGCTGCTGTGCGTGAACAAGTGCGAGTCGGCCACGCAGGGGGTCACGCAGGCGCAGGAGTTCTGGAAGCTGGGGTACGTCATCAACCGCTCCATGGACTTCTAGAGATGTTGGTAGTGGGGAGTGGGTTTGTCAACAGCTTGTTTTGTAAAACACTGTGGACAATGGGGTGCCTGCCTGTCATGAGAGGGGGAGATGATGCAGGGTACATCGTTACCCTGTTGGGGGCACTCGGCGTAAGGGTGCCGTGCTGGTGGCTGCTGCCTGCCGCATGCTGCCTGCCGTCCATGGCTGCCTGTGTGTGGTTTCACCACCACGTGGGGGGTACCAAGATGCGGTGCGGAGCCGTGGGAATGCATACCTGCTGTGGAGGCTCACCCCATCACGCTCCCCCCCGCCCCCCCGCCCCGCCACTTCACCGCCCAAGCATGTTGGCTCTCTTCGCTTGGCAATAATTCTAGCACCACAATGCTTGCAATAACAATAGCAATATCATTTTGGCAGCCAGCAGTCGACGGCCGGCATCCCCCATCTCGTGCGGCGGATACTAAGGGAAGTTGGTATGTGTGCGTGTGTGGTCACTATGGTATAATGTTTTTTGTGTGTGCGTGTGTGTGTGGTCACTATGGTATCATATTTTGTGTGTGTGGTCACTATGGTGTAATATTTTGTGTGTGTGCGTGTATGTTTGTTTGATTGTGTGTGTGTGTGTGTGCGCACACACGCACTGTAATGTTTCCTGCCATGCCTTGCGCGTGTCTCACTGCGGGCCTCACCGTCGGCCGATCCTGCCGTTAGCCCTCGCTCTTCTTACTGACCCTGGTTCCTTGGTTACTTACCTAACCCTTCGTCCTTGGTCCCCTTGCCCCCCTTGCCCCTGCCCCTCGCCCCTCGCCCCTCGCCCCTCGCCCCTCGCCCCTCGCCCCTCGCCCCTCGCCCCTCGCCCCTCGCCCCTCGCCCCTCGCCCCTCGCCCCTCGCCCCTCGCCCCTCGCCCCTCGCCCCTCGCCCCTCGCCCCTCGCCCCTCGCCCCTCGCCCCTCGCCCCTCGCTCGCTCTCGCCCTCGCCCCTCGCCCCTCGCCCCTCGCCCCTCGCCCCTCGCCCCTCGCCTCTCGCCCCTCGCCCCTCGCCCCTCGCCCCTTGCCCCTCGCCCCTTGCCCCCCTTGCCCCATGTCCCCCTTGCCCCTTGCCCCTTCTGCTGCGCCGGCCAGGCTGGAGCCACTGCCGGTGTCGGCGATCAGCGGAACGGGGACGGGCGAGGTGCTGGACCTGGTGGTGGCCGCGCTGCCGGTAGGTACCCGGGTTGCGGCTGTGGCCGCATGGCCGGTGTGTTGGGGGTGGGAGCGATGTCGTGCCCACATGGACATGTGACAATCATGGAAGGAAATGGACACCTGATGGGACAGTGGGCCTTAAGAACAAAGGCATGTTTGGAATTCTCTGCTTCCTAGAAGGCCCCTGCCCTTCTACCTCCCCCGCTTGCCTCCACCTTGACTCCACCTTGACTCCCCGAACCCACACTACTTTGGTCTCGCGCCGGTGCACATTACTAACGTCCCGACCCTACCCTGGTGTGTCGTCTTTTATCCTGCCAGCCGGTGCCGGACCTGTCGACCAAGCCCCCCGCGGAGGATGACCCCCTGCGCATCTCCATCATCGGCCGGCCAAATGTGGGCAAGAGCAGCATCCTCAACTACCTGGTGGGGGAGGAGCGCGCGATCGTGTCGCCCGTGCGGGGCACGACGCGAGACGCCATCGACACCAACTTTGTGGGGGAGGACGGGCAGGTGAGGCGACGTGGCCGCACAACCGCGCACTCGTGCAAACATGACGTGTGGGCGTGTGGATGTGGTGCCGTGCTGCTCGTATGAGATGCAGCGTTGCCACCACCTGCTGCAATCATGTGCTAGCGCCCGTGGCCGGTTGCTGCACCCACCACAGCACACCCCCACGCCATCCCGCTTTGTACCGCCCATCGTCACGACACTCGTTATGCATCACGCATTGTGCATCATGACCCATGCTGCCACGGCGGCAAAGGTACCTTGCGCCTGCCTCAAACCGTTACCGGCACGTTGTGTTTCTGCCACACGCACGCGCGCACACACACGCGCGCGCACACACACACACAAACTCTCTCTCTCTCTCTCTCTCTCTCTCTCTCTCTCTCTCTCTCTCTCTCTCTCTCTCTCTCACACACACACACACACACACACACACACACACACACACACACACACACACACACACACAGACAAACACACACTCACACACACACACACACACACACTCATTCTCACACACGCATGCTCACACATGTTGTGACCACATGTTGACAACCGTGTCGGCGGCGTGCAGAAGTACATCCTGGTGGACACGGCGGGCGTGCGCAAGCGGGCAGCCATCAAGGCAGCAAACAGCTTCACCGAGCAAGCGTCTGTCACGCGCGCCTTCCGCGCCATCCAGCGCTCGGACGTGGTCCTGCTCGTGTTGGATGCTAGCGAGGGGGTGGCCGAGCAGGACTTCCGGCTCGCCGAGAAGGTGCGGCCCCCTTGTTGCCGCCACTGGCGGTGCTGCTGCTGCTGTGCATATGACTTCCACCCTAGTAAAACTCGTGCCATGGGATGCTGTTCTTGGGTGGCGGGCCATGTGTTGGTTGCCGCACAGTGTTGGTCGGTGGGTCACAATAGCGACAGTACATGCCACAGTGCCTCATAGATGGGGCATTTGATAACTTGGCACAGTGCCTTGATGGAGGTGGGGTAGAATCGTGTGGTATTATCCGGCTGGAAATAATGGGGGTGGACCATAGAGGGCAAATGGCACACTTGCACCCCGCGGGCCCTGTTCGATGGCATGGTCGATGCCCTGTGGTGGTGCTGCGCCCCCTGGGTCACCCCTAGCAGAAGCAGGAGTGGCGGACCCCACCGGTGGATGCTGCATGTGCTCATCAAATTGTGGATGGGGCTACCCGTGCTCATGCTTGATGTACAGTGGGGGAATTGGGCATCATGTTGGGGCTGGCAGACTACGTTGGTCCACATGTGCTTAAGGTGCCCTTGTGCCGACCCATGGTTGTGTGGGATGCGCCCCATCTTCGGCGATGTCTCCCGTGATGGCTGGCAGGGTCCACGATGGCCTACGGGGAAACCTACAACACCTTTTGCATGCTATTGCCACTTCTGCCTGCATGCGGCCACACCTGCCTTCCTCATGCCTGCTTGCTGGCGACCCGTGCGTATATATGTGTGCTGGCATACATGCTTATGTGCGCCTGCTTGTGTGTGCATGCGCGTGCCGCAGGTGGAGGCGGAGGGCAAGGCGTGCGTGATCGTGATGAACAAGTGGGACACCGTGGCCGACAAGGACGGCAACACGATCAACAAGTACGAGGCAAGCACGCGCGAGCGGCTGCGCAACCTCGACTGGGCGCCCATGGTCTTCACCTCGGCTGCGTCGGGACAGCGCGTGCCCAAGTGAGTGACAACTGGCAGCAGCGGTCACTAACGACTGACAGCTGTCCGTTGTCACGGTTGTCAGTAGCACATGCCGACATGTTGTAGCAGCCTGCTGGCAATCTCCACTCGGCCGCCAGTGGCCTTGTTTTGGCACCAGTAAGTACTGCCCCGGTCCCTACGTGGGCAAGCAGAATGAGTGGACACGATGTGACAGGCGTCAATACGCGTTTTGGTTGCCAGTCATCAATGCACGTGCTGCCTGCTTGGTAGCCACCGGTCAGTCACGGGTGCTGCAACCATCCATCGCCCGTCATCCAGCAGTTATGCAGGAACGATCATTCCAACGTCCCTCTGCCATCTCCTCTGCTTGCATCTTAGGTTGGGTGGCCTGCGGAATACGATCTCACCTCATGGCGGCCGAGCCACCCAACCCACCCAACCCACCCAACCCACCAAACCCACCCAACCCACCCAACCCACCCAACCCACCCAACCCACCCAACCCACCCAACCCACCCAACCCACCCACCCAACCCACCCAACCCACCCAACCCACCCAACCCACCCAACCCACCCAACCCACCCAACCCACCCAACCCACCCAACCCACCCAACCCACCCAACCCACCCAACCCACCCAACCCACCCAACCCACCCAACCCACCCAACCCACCCAACCCACCCAACCCACCCACCCACCCACCCAACCCACCCAACCCACCCAACCCACCCAACCCACCCAACCCACCCAACCCACCCAACCCACCCAACCCACCCAACCCACCCAACCCACCCAACCCACCCAACCCACCCAACCCACCCAACCCACCCAACCCACCCAACCCACCCAACCCACCCAACCCACCCAACCCACCCAACCCACCCAACCCACCCAACCCACCCAACCCACCCAACCCACCCAACCCACCCAACCCAACCCACCCAACCCACCCAACCCACCCAACCCACCCAACCCACCCAACCCACCCAACCCACCCAACCCACCCAACCCAGCCAACCCACCCAACCCACCCAACCCAGCCAACCCAGCCACCCACCCACCCCACCCCACCCCACCCACCCACCCACCCCACCCCACCCCACCCCACCCCACCACCCCACCCCACCCACCCCCACCCCACCCCACCCCACCCCACCCCACCCACCCCACCCCACCCCACCCCACCCCCCCACCCTTCATCCCTTCTTGCCGGCTCATCCCACACTCCCCGCCATTTCCTTGCTGTCGGCTCGCCCTCCTCCCTCCTCCCCCCCCCCCCCCCCCCCCCCCCGACTTCTGGCACCTGCAGGCTGCTCGAGGTGGCCACACAGGTGGGCCGCATGCACCGCAAGCGCGTTCCAACCGCGACACTCAACATGGTCATTGGCGACGCGACCATGCTCACGCTGCCACCTGTCGCGTCGGGCAAGCGCGGCAAGATCATGTACACGACGCAGGTGAGGGGATGAGGAGTGTGGAGGGGGTATGTGGGATGTGGGATGAAATTTTCGACAGGTGGGTGGCACCCTGCAGCATTCGCCGTTCCATCTTCGGGCCCAGGCAAGGCTGGTGGCCTCCAGCTTGCGAACAGTATATGTGCCATTAGGCTTGCTATTGAAGTAGCGCATAATCAAGCTAGATGTTTCCCGGGGCAAAACTGAACCAGACTTCACGGATCTGAAAAGAAAGCATTTTGAGCAGAGCACTGCCGAGCTTGACAAAGGATGATTGCTGAAATTGTGAGGAAGGCCTGCTGGGAGGGAGCTGGTAGCTTGTACCCGGGCGTGATATGCATCTTTGGTTCTCCCCCGTGGCAGCATGGCAATCGCGTGGGACGTTCGTCAGCACGGATCGCCCTCGAGGGCTTGGGGCCCCCTTCCCTGCGTGCATGGCTCATAATGCTGCCATCCTTGCGAACGTGTTTTGACGTGCACGCGTCCTGCTGCCGACCTTGCTCGCCGCCCACCTTCTGCCAGGTGGCCGCGCGCCCCCCGACATTCATCTTCTTTGTGAACGAGCCCAAGGCCTTCACACCAGCGTACGCGTAAGTGGGCCAGTTAGCACCCTGTCGTGGTTGGCCATGAGCAGGTAGCCCATGGCCAGCTAGGAGAAGGTAGCCCATGGCCAGCTAGGAGAAGGTAGCCCACATCCATGGTTGTTGTCTTTTTGGGGGAGAGGAAAGGGGGGGCATTGGTAGGTTTTCTTGGAGGGGCGTGTGGCATGCCTAGGGGACGTGGCCTTATCTTCCTCCTTCTATCTGCCACCCAGGTCTTTCGTGCACACAGGGGGTGGGGGTATGTGGCTGGACCCTTGGGAAAGCATCATCGTAGGATTTTGCCGGTATACCTGGAGAGGCGTTTAATCTGTTCTAATATGGTGGTATTGATATTCAGGACATCTCCCACGTCTTCGCTGCAGTCCCCACCCACCAGTTCACACGCGTGCATGCCCTCTGTTGTTGCATATGTTTTTTAAGGGAAAAGGTACCAGATGATGTCGCAGCGCCTGTCCCACTGGCTGTATTCCGCCATAAGTTGGTTGTCTCATGGATAAGGCGGGCGCCATATATTATGTATAAGTTGGGTGTCTCATGGATAAGTCGGGCGCCATATATTAATTTGGGTGTCTCATGGATAAGTCGGGCGCCATATATTATGTATAAGTTGGGTGTCTCATGGATAAGTCGGGCGCCATATATTATGTATAAGTTGGGTGTCTCATATATAAGTCGGGCGCCATATATTATGTATAAGTTGGTTGTCTCATGGATAAGTCGGGCGCCATATATTATGTATAAGTTGTGTGTCTCATATATAAGTCGGGCGCCATATATTATGTATAAGTTGGGTGTCTCATGAATAAGGCGTGCGCCATATATTATGTATAAGTTGGGTGTCTCATGGATAAGTCGGGCGCCATATATTATGTATAAGTTGGGTGTCTCATGGATAAGTCGGGCGCCATATATTATGTTTAAGTTGGGTGTCTCATGGATAAGTCGGGCGCCATATATTATGTATAAGTTGGGTGTCTCATGGATAAGTCGGGCGCCATATATTATGTATAAGTTGGGTGTCTCATGGATAAGTCGGGCGCCATATACTCTGTATAAGCTGGGTGTCTGATGGATAAGTCGGGCGCCATATTTTATGTATAAGTTGGTTGCCTCATGGATAAGGCGGGCGCCATATATTATGTATAAGTTGGGTGTCTCATGGATAAGTCGGGCGCGCCATATATTATGTATAAGTTGGGTGTCTTATGGATAAGTCGGGCGCGATATATTATGTATCCTGAGCTGACGCGCTGCCTCCCTCCGTCCCTTGTCTCGCCCCGCTGCCCCCGCAGTCGCTTTCTCGAGCGACAGCTGAGAGAACAAGTCGGCTTCGAAGGTGTGTGGATCAGTGCGTGGGCGTGGGCGTGGGCGTGGGCCTGGGCCTGGGCCTGGGCCTGGGCCTGGGCCTGGGCCTGGGCCTGGGCCTGGGCCTGGGCCTGGGCCTGGGCCTGGGCCTGGGCCTGGGCGTGGGCCTGGGCGTGGGTGCGGGCATGGGTGCGGGCATGGGTGCGGGCATGGGTGCGGGCATGGGCATGGGCATGGGCATGGGCATGGGCATGGGCATGGGCATGGGCATGGGCATGGGCATGGGCATGGGCATGGGCATGGGCATGGGCATGGGCATGGGCATGGGCATGGGCATGGGCATGGGCATGGGCATGAGCTTGAGCTTGGGCATGGGCATGGGCACGGGCATGGGTATGGGCATGGGTGTGGACAGTAGGCATAATCATGCTACTTCCACAGCTGCCGTACACAGTCTATCTTTCCATCGTTTTCCTTCAGCGTTGGACGCAGACACAATGCCTTAACTCAGGGGATAACTGTAGACTTTGCAGAGCTCCCAGGGGGCATCGCCTGCGGGTAAGCACAGCTGCCTGGGTGGATATACTAGAATGTGTACCGCGCACAATGTGGGGGCATAAGTTAGGTGGGTACAGCACCAATAGGCACAACAGCCAACCAGCCCCGGCTCGATGTTGTTGGCGGAGGTTAGGTCCGGATGCTGGCTGGGCTTTGCTTCATGCACCTTAGCGGGACGAATGCCGTTGTCAACGCTCACGTAATAATGCTACTGTTTTGTTATGCCATGTAATGCCCTGTAATTTGCAGGGACTCCGCTGCGACTATTTTTCCGAGGCAAGGGAAAGAAGCCAGAGTGGCTATTGAAGAAGGACAAGCCTTGAATTTAGGTTGATCATCTTAGGGACAAGCCAGTCACACATTCGTGGCGTGCAGCTAGGTGGGCTATTTGAACATGTTGAAGTGCTGTTAGATTTGGCCAACTCCGGCTTTGTCACATGCTTCATTCATGGCACGTGTCTAGCCAGTGGACTCAAGCAAGACATGGAGGGCTTATTTGTCCATCTCCTTGTCCATCCCATCTAGCAAGTAGGTTTTATGATAGGTGTGGTAATCATTTCTGTGCATTTATAATCTAGAAATTTTTCCCATCAAATCATCAAAGCATAACTTTGGTTCCATAGTTGAATGCAGCAGATAACTAGTGAAGTGAATTATTGCGCTGCTGACGACCGGTGCATTGTGTACGCAAAAAGTCATGGCGGAGCTCATGCACGCGCATGCAAGCTCCGGCCGGTTTCAAATTAACTAGAACCTCTGGTATATAGAGCCTCGGCTATATAGGGGTCTCCCAGTCCCAATGCATCCCAACTGCGAAATTAAAAACTCGTCATACATACGGTCCTGCAGATTGAGAGCGATCGTGCAATTAAATTAAATTAAATTAAATTAAATTAAATTAAATTAAATTAAATTATATCATGACTCCGTTGGGAGATCATGTAGCATATATTCCCTTGCTGGATGGATGGAGGGGGGCAAATCCGCGCAACCGAACTAATCTAACTCTAAGCTAGTCTAATCTATGAAAACCCTGACTATGCTACTCAGTGTATGATAGGCCATGTGCCCCTTCTCTGGGCTATGTGCTACATATACTCCCAACGGAGTTATGTTACAATTCAATTCAATTCAATTCAATGCTACTCAGTGCAAATTAAGCGCCCCTTCCTCTTGGGGGGGGGGGGGGGGGGCGGCTTAATTCCCCACAGGGGCTGGCGTATTGAATTGAATTGAATTGAATTGTAACATAACTCCGTTGGGAGTATATGTAGCACATAGCCCTTGAGAGGGGGCGTATGGCCTATCATACATCCTAAGCTACTTCCTGCAAGGGTGGGGATGTAAAGGACCCTTGCTCTAGGTGCACCAGGGCACTGGCATCCCCATGATCTTCAAGCTATGCCCAGCGAAGGGGGAGGCTGGCGTATGAGCCTGGCCAATCGTCTTCCACCTCTTCTTGTTCTGCATAGCAGTCCAAGCAAGAGAGAGGGAGTGAATGCGATGTTCAAACGGGGCTGGCGGACCCGCTAGGTCGGCCAGCAACTGCTGTGTGTAGGTCATGACATATGTATTGCCGCCTACCTTCTTACCTGTATGTCCTTGGGGCCATGCAGGCCAGGTCAGGATATGCCGCCCTGGCTGGCCAAGCCGCTGGGGGCCGGCCAGCTAGACCGAGGTCGGTGTCTACCTGGCTGGTGCGAGCAAGATGTCCTACGAATGCTATCCTACGCTGTCTAATCTCGTCCGAAATGCGAGGCATGCCCTGGTACAAAGATTCTAAAGACCTATGCTGCATGGGAAAACCCTATGACATTCAGGGCCTGACGGAGCATCCTGGTTACCGTGCCGTCTAGCTTGGCGGCCAGCATGTCCGTGAGCGTCCATGCCTCGGCACCGTAGGTGAGCACCGTGAGGCTAGGACCTTGAGGAGCATGCGCTTGCGGTGCTCGCACGCCGAGGGCCTTCGAGTGCCAGTAGGTTTTGAGCGAACGATGCCTAGTCCAGGCCAGGCCGATGCGGGTGTCCACATTGTCGGCGGTGTCGGGGAGCATGCTGAAAATGCCATCACAGATTCCTAGAATACATTATCACAGATTCCTAGAATAGCTAAACAGCTATGTCGAGGTGGCTATTAATTAATTAATTAATTAGCTTTCATCATCATTCCGTCATCATTCCGTCATCGCGGCTCACAGAAGGGCACCAGCCTTATGCTGGCATCTGCCACCCCTATAGTGACCCTATAGTGACCGCGGCCTGGGGTGGGGTATCACCCTAAACCCTAAACCCTAAACCCTAAACCCTAAACCCTAAACCCTAAACCCTAAACCCTAAACCCTAACACCGTCTCCAGACACCCACGGCATCCCCCCACCCTGGCTATCACCCTCCCACTGTGACTAAATTTACTAAGTTTACTATGGTTTTTTGGTTTTTTTTCTAGGAAATTCAAGCCAGCTGCCATTAGGTCAAGGTGCTACAGGTGCTGTGTGGTACAGGGTAGCTATAGTGACCTTATAGTGACCATGGTGGTAGACTCTTATGCTGGCATCCCAGGGTGACTAAATTTACTAAGTTTACTATGGGTTTTGGGTTTTTTTTCTAGGAAATTCAAGCCACCTGCCATGAGGTCGGTTGTGATCCAGTCCCACCATGCCATAAGAGGGTGAGGCGTGTGGGATATGGGACTAAGTCATTTCCCGTGGGACTATGTTTACTAAGTTTACTATGGGTTTTGGGTTTTATTCCTAGGAAATTAATTCAGGTGTGCACCTGAATTTCCCAAAAAAGAACCCCCAAAAAACTTAGTAAATATAGTCTCCCACGACAAATGGTTATGAAAACGTAGTTTCCCACGGCAAAATGACCAATAAATCCATCTCCCACGGGAAAGGCCATGGGGGCCGGCCAGCGGGGTGCGGCGGAGGGGCGCGGACTGCCAAGCAGTGGCGGGACTGCCAGGTGGTGGTGGGCCTGGTGTGAGGGCTTGCTGTGTTTTCTCGTGGGAAACTATATTTACTACTAAATTGATATTTTCAGTTGGAAATGGAGGTTTTATTCGATGTGAGTGAGAGTGCATGCACAGGCTTGCATAATTTCCCGCAGACAAAACCCAAAACCTGTAGTTAGCTTAGTAAATTTAGTAAGGTGCTGGAGGGTCGAGCAGTGCGTGGGAGTTGGCGGACCCGGCGAGGGCCGCGCGGCGGGGTGTGCAGAGTGTTAGGTGTATTACTCTGTGTAACCTCTGGAAACTCAGACGACCTATGCAAGAATCCCACACGACCTGTGTCGATGCATAAGAGGTTTACTCTGGATTTTTAACCTGCAGTTAGAACTGCAATTCGAGACGAAATGAAAATTGTTTTCAGCATGCATTGACGCGTTTTATACTGCATAAACGAATTCATTAAAATATACACGTTACATTCGTTATCAGCTCAACAAGAGCGAAATGGCAAGCTCGTTGCCGTCGTCAACAAGACGACACTCTACTCCTTGTCCTTGGAGTTCCAGTCTGGCTCTTCACAACGTTCGAGCGGTCTTCTCTTGTAGCCATGGCCGTGGGAGCTTGACGCTCCTCGCGGCTCCTCTTCCTGCCATTGGAAGTGGCGGTCTTTGCGTCCTCGAAACCCTTCTTTACCTCCTCCCATGCCCTGTAGAGCGCAATGGGGGAAATGCCTGGCTGGCGCTTGGACTTGGAGAAGCCATTGAGGAAATCGTCAACCATCTTAACGCACCCGTCGGCTTGGTCGAGGCGAATCCACTCGCAGCGGTCCTCGACCTTCCTCGGCTTTGCCGCATTCTTCTCGTAGACCCACTCGACGCAAATTTTTGGCGTCTTGCGGTCGACATCGTCATATCCGGCGTCGTGAATCTTGAAGACCTCGCAGGTAGGTCCGGTGCCTCCAACAGCACCTTCGTTTCCGGAAAGAAGGGAGACCTTGTGCGTCAGGTGTGCGAGCTGGTCAGATATCTTTGTCTGGCCGTCCTCGAGACCATCGAGGATTTTTCCAAGCATTGCCAACGCCTTCTCGCAAGGCCCTGCGTTTCGGGAAGCCATGGCTACCGGCAGAGAGCTTGCAACGTGAGATGCGTGACTTGCACGTGATTTTGCCTATTTGTGCACAATGTGCCAAGGTCCGTTACGTCTGCTGGCACGGCCTGGACAGGACGCGAAGGTGGCTGGACTTGTACAAGTGTCGAACTTGGCTAAATTTCGGAGCGATGCAAGTCTAAGGTGGCCTCTACCACGTGGCGAGTTCTGGGACGTGAATTTAGGTAAAAAGACTCGTAAGCGTGCGAGTAATCAACTGGGTCACTTGTCAAGCGCCTGAACGAAGATTCTAGAGTGTCCACGAGAGTGAATTTTCCGAAGCAACCACCCATATATATTCGTAGAAATTACTTGCCATGACAATTGCACTTGTTGAACCCGCGAATCTTTTCAAAACGTAGGATGCATACAAAACCACCCGTCTGCACGGGGGAATTGAGTCTCGTTTCCGTCAAGTCTGTCAATGTACGACGCTCCTACCGTAATATGTCCTCCGTTTCTGAACAGGTGTGGGTTCTTTAGGTTAAAAAATGCGTGTTCGTTGATCATGGCGTAAGAAAGGATGTCCCCGTCTGTTCCACCCATGACAGTCTCGTTGCATAAAACAATGCAATCCTGTTGGTTATGCTCACCACCGGAGAAACTCGGGGAAACAAGCCCGACAATAGCACGGTCCTCATCAACAGGCACTGCGTCAACGTAGGCATAATGCACACCACCGCGCCATGTACTGTCAATGATGGGCGCCCTCGGGTCTGGTTTGATTCTAAATTGACGTAACCCGGTGGTGGAGTCAATCACGTTTTCAGAGGCCTTGGAATCTAGCACTATTTGATAATAAGTTGGGTATTCCATTGCTTTATTACAAATTGGAAGAGATAATATTTCTACGCTGGGATGGCGGCGGGAGTGCCCCACTTGGCAACAAGATACCCGCGGATCCGTTCAAGTTCCGCTGACGTCTTGGCTGTGTTGTAGATAAGGATCTCGCCGATCCACCCGTCAAAGGCACGACTCGCGTTGGATGAGTCTCCTCCAATAGCGAGATTTCCTGAACCAGTTGTAGGGTCCGATCCGATTCTGTTATAACCAGCTCTTCCGTCGAAGCGGGTGAAAAGTGCGTTTGTACTGCTGTTGCATGAAATCGCCATGACGTGTGCCTTGTTGTCAAAGAACTGAGCCCTGGTGCTCACGGTTTCGTATACACTACCGGGAGCGAATAGGAGAACGGTCTGTACCTCTGACTGATAAGACATGAGATAACCATTGCCATCCGTCGATCCAAGCATATAACCTCTAATACCCGTATAACCCCCTATTTCTGGATACGTTGCAGTCGTTAGCTGTTTGGCGACTAGGAGGATGCTCGCACTGACCCCAATCGCGCTCCAGAAATTGCTCACGGACGCTAACAAGCCAGACCGCGAGTTGATAAAGCGGAGGGACCGTTTCGAGTTAAGCTCCGCCGCATCCAGCGTAGGACACTTGGTGGAAGTGGCCTGTGTCACGTGGTACCCATTCGGTCCCTTGTCTTTCACGCGCATCACGTTCCCTCCTGCCGTGTTTTGCTGGGTTGTGCCCGACGCGTCGCTGAACACCGTGGCGCTGTCTGACGGGTCGTACCACGCAAACAACGCTGGGTCTGTTGCCGGGTTGTAATAGTACGTGAATGACAGCGTGTTGGATGATGCATTTCCAAGCCCTGACGTTGCGCCCGTCACGGCGCCCGCGCCCACGCTTACCGTCGTCGTGAAGTCCGACATGGTAGTGGTCACATCGAATGTGTACGTGGCACCGCTTCCCAGCAAGTTGGACACGGTTCCGTTGGTCACGGCGATGTCGCCCAACGTGAACCCAGTGACCGATGTGCTAAAAGTGGCCGTGATCGGATAAACAGCACCCGTCGGAGTTCCGGACGCAAGAGTCACCGACGGATTTGCCGAGTACGTGAACGACAGTGTGTTAGATGCCGCGTTGGCGTTCCCTGTCGATGCGTCCACAACAGTGCCCGCGCCCACGCTGACGTTCGTTGAAGAATTGGCGATGGTTGGCGTCACTTGGAAGGCGTACGACGCCCCACTTCCGGTCAGGTTGGCGGCGGTCCCGTTGGTCACGGTGATGTCGCCCAACGCGAACCCCGTCACCGACCTGCTGAACGTGGCTGTCACGTCCACGGGTGATGAGGATGGCGTCAAGCCCGCGGTCGTCGCGAGGGTTACCGTTGGAGGTGGCGAATACGTGAAGACTAACGGAGTTGCTGCGGTGTTGCCGGTTCCTAGCACGCTGCTTGCTGCGTTCCCTCCAACAGTGACTGTTGTCAGTGAATAAGCTACAGCTGGAGTCACAGAGAATGTGTAAGAGGCGCCGCTACCCGTTAAACCAGATGCAGTACCATTTATGACAACGATATCACCCAAGGTGAACCCGGTGACTGTTTCGCTGAATGCTGCTGTCATTGTAATCGGTACCGCGCTAGGATACAGTCCGTGTGTAGTTGTTAACGTGATTGACGGCGCTGTCCTTGCCGGTTTGCGCTTCTTGCGAATCAAAGCAGGACAAATACCATAATCAAACGACATGGAGCTAATATAATATCATCGTCACATTATTTTTTAGAGTTTGGTAGCGGATACTTGAAGGTGGGGAGAAGGGGCAATGCTCGTCTAGCTGGCATTGTCATGGACAGACCAGAATCTGCCATTTCAGGAATGTCAAAAATCAACTTCAACCTGTTAAACGGATTAGCTGTGATGCTAGGGTCTCGAAAGTAGTCCATCGTTTGTCATTACACACGTATATATTTTTTAGAGGTACACGGCTGCCTGCCTGCCTGCAGCAATGTCCATCTTCGATTCGCATTCCGTGAAGAGTAGGAAATACAGTCCGTTGCTCCCTTCTCGACTCGCAGCGTGACCACCGATGCCGTGCCACGAAGGTCAAGGCCGCTCATGTACTCTGGACCGGCACATGGCATATTAAGGTGACACGCCATCGTGAAGTTGTTGTTTAGCCACGTGGTAGGAGTCATGCCCTCACGGACACAGGACAAAACATTCCCTTGGTCACCGAACGCAGACAACAGATTGATCCACGCCTCCGTTGCGTTCGTACGGTATCCAGGCGCCAGGTTGGATCCGTTGATGTCGTATTGGTAGGAAGTCATACCATCCGCGATGTGATTGAACATCGTATTGCCAGATGCGTTGGTCACGTCCGCGCCGGCAGCAACCTGAATCGCCAGGAGTTTGCTGGCGGACGCGGAAGACAGCGACGCCTTGATGGCATAGGGAGTGCGAGTCCCGAGCGACTGTTTGGTGGACTGCCACGTCCGCCACTTGAAGGAGAGAGTTCCACCCTCGGCAAGCCTGGACGAGAAAATCTGGCCCACGATATCTTCTTGGAACCTGTACGTGTCGATGCTAAAGTGGATGTTGCTCAGTTCGAAACCAACACCTGTCGCTGCTGGAACGCCACGATGCCACCAGCAGCAGCTGCTTGCGCCACGCTAGGAAGCATCACCCCTCCGTCCATGAGTGTGATTCGGATCTCGATGGGGGGAAGAGACTCAGATCCACGATCCGAGGCTCGCCGCTCAGGAATCCCAAAAAGTGGTCAATGACGCCGTCCACTGCGGTGTTTGCCTTCACGTTGTTTGTGAGAGCGCCAGCCGCATCAGCAATGACGATGTTGTTATTCTTCGACCAACCAGCGGGAGCCTGCGCGAGATTGTACTCGACACCGCCGTGCACCGAGAGCAGCGTATGGAACAGCTGGGAGTAGTCGTTGATGCTGTCGACGGTCTGACCTCCTGCCAGTACCTCGAGGCGCCTGATGATGGAGGACGTGTACGCGGGGAACTTTGCGAACCCCGCCGTGGTCGTGGGGGTCCCCGTGAAAAACATTGCGAAGGAGTGCAAGTCCACGAACCCGGACGTGGGGAGGCGGACCGCGACCACAGACCCTTGTTTGATGCCGTCGCTTGCTGAGAGGGTGCTGAGATGGACTCGTTGAGTCGTGTGCTGACCCAGCGCCTTCACGAGGTATTGCATGGACTTGGGGATAGCGCGCGAGTACCAGGAATTGTCCGAAGCCATAGATTGTGTATACATTCGAATGAGATATTTTTACTGAAGAAGCTGGCCGAGTATGGGATTTTTTACCTTCGCTCCATCAACCCGTCTTTCGAGGTTGGACAAGGCGCTCAGACCAGTGTTTGCGACCGAGTACGCTTTCCCGAGCAGCGTACTCTTCGCGATCATGTTGGATGGGATGTGTCCGAGCGCGGAATCGACAATGCCCGCCGCCTGTTTGGCAGCCCGCGCCCCGTCGCCAATTTTTGAGATGACTTCGCCAGCGACGTGCCCGGCTTTCTTGACAGCTGACACGATGGCCGCCCCGTCGCCGACCCTCTTGA
The DNA here is from genome assembly GCA_009746045.1 of Mesostigma viride. Taxonomy (NCBI): domain Eukaryota; kingdom Viridiplantae; phylum Streptophyta; class Mesostigmatophyceae; order Mesostigmatales; family Mesostigmataceae; genus Mesostigma; species Mesostigma viride. Next base: position 2,714,860 of record RPFO01000065.1, read on the forward strand.
TAGCGTTGCCGGCAAACTCTCCCACGCGTCTAGCCACGTTTCCGATTGCTCCAAAATTAACTTTCATCGTCCTCGATAGTACTAGATGGCTGAGAAATAAATCTGGTTTGTGGCTGGACGGTCCTGTCAAGGGCCATATACTTCAAAACGCTCCCGATCTTCCTCGCCTCTATTCCCATCGCCTTCTGAGGGCTTATGCGGAAGGAGAGCTGAAGAGCCCAATCCGAGTAGACAGTTATAGGAGCGTCGTCCTCGTCGAGCAGTCGGATCGTGATGTTGCTGGGAGAGTCCTTGAGATGCTGCCACAAAGGGGTCGCTGCCTGCCAAACAATGGGTTCTAAGAACTGCGACATGTTGGGACAGACGGCCAAAAGGCCTCCATATCCCGTGCCTGTCGACGATGATATCACGTTTCCTCGAACGATGTCGCTGTATACATACACCATTCTCAGTCTCCCATTCGTTGCTGGCCGGTTGCTAGCGAGGACACCTGTGAAAGGATATGATCCTTCCATGAGCCCCAACACCCGGCCCGTGGGCTCATCCACCGCGACAGAGAACTCGGTGGCATTTGTCACGGTAAAAAGACTAGTCGCCCTGTTGTACGTGACCGAGAACCCAGGATCTACCGCCTTCAAAGCTTCCTCTATGTTTTTTCGGTTTTCGATAGTCGTGTACGAGCCGAGCGGCAAGGTCACCTTCGTAGGGGACTCGCTGCCAGACAAACGGACAGTGAAGTATCGGTTTCCTTCGCTGATGTGAGTCTGTTCAAACGGGATGGTCATGAGGGTAAGCCCGACGTCGTGATAATCGTCAAGGAGTCCCGCCGGGATGTCCCATACCGGATCCACTAGCGTCCCGCGAGTTCGGTTCTCCGTGCGAAGAGTGAGTGTCAGCGTTTCCTGGATGAACTCCTTCATCGGCCACTTCTTCTGACAATAGCTCAGAAGTAATTTCGTTTGTCCCAAAAACCTTGACGACGCCTTCCTCAATTTTCGCCGATGCCCTTTTCATGGCGCGCTTCGTCTTCCCTGTGAGTGGCTTCTTCTACAGTAGAGCATGGCGCCTCAATGAACTCTCGCGGGACATTTGGATGGAGGGTCATCCATTGAGAGATCTCGAGCATCTCGGCGTCAGTGAACAGCGGGCTGCTCATGTTTACTCTTCTGTGAGATTTTTTTCAGCGCCTTCTTTTGGAATTCCCACGACCGTGTTGTGGACCCTCCTGAGATGCAGCAGGAGGTTTTTTTCGTTTGCGAACGTGCTCTTACACCCGGGTTGTGGGCATTTCCACCTCGCGCCTCCCACCTGGACTCGTTTCCCGACAGGTACACCCGCAGGCTCCGGGGGTGCCGCCACTGCTTCATCGACGACAACGGTTCGGGAGCCGGCGCGACAGGGGCCGGTTGGGCATACGCGGACAACGGGGGGTACGCGACCGGTCTAGAGTTCGCCATCACTGACGCCATGAGAAGGGCATCCTTGAACCCTCGCGCCTCTGCGACCTTCCCTTTGTTCACCGCTCTTCGGACCGGCGCGCTGTGGATGACAATGGTGTTGGTCGATGAAGCGGTCACCTGCGACTGGGGTGCGACCTTACGCTTCGGTTTTCCCCTTTTACTTGAAGGACGGCGCCGTGCTGATTTCTGACGCCTTGCCATTTCTGCATATAATCATAGATTTTTATAACGTCCAAGTGAGGGTCTTGTTAGTCGACACGGCCATTTTTCCAGCGCGCGACTTGCAAAACGCCGTAGAGAGTGCTATGTTTGTTGACGTGTCAGTGGTGATGCGAGGAATCCGCAATGCGATTTCAAACACCCCGTCATCCTCCTCGTATCCTGAAACAACATTCCAGTTGCTGCCAATTATAACGTTTACCGGCCAGACGGACAGGCCGCTAGCCGTTAAGCGATATGGGTTTGATATGTCGAGAATCGTTGGTGGGTTGTTATCAAATGTTAACCTGACAAGGATAT